>JAPSES010000044.1:17794299-17830173 GCA_029822895.1 Maxillicosta whitleyi | reverse complement strand
TCATTTTCACACATGGTTTAGCCTCCATAAAGTCCAGACTCTAATTTAGGATGTGATGAAGACTGGATGCAGTGGTTTGATTCTGCATCAATAATCAAAAAATGAATGAAACTATGGATGAAAAAAAAAAAAATTATGAACCTTATTGTGGCACTATGTAAGAATTATGTGGTTAAAAAAAAAAAAAAAAAATGTGACAGTGAATGTGTCCTGTAATCAAAATTGAAGATAGTGCAGTGAAAATATTGCATTTGTGATTCTTTTTTTTTTTTTTTTTTTCTGGACAGTGTATATATTGACAGATTTGTATGATGGGTTTTGCACTTTTATTCATAAAACACATTTTTCCCCCTGACAGACTGCCCACTACATACAATATAGGTCAGTGTAACAAGATGATACAACTACTTTATTAATTCACCTCTTATCCATTGACTCCCATAGATCTACCTGCCTGATACATTCAAATATGATCACTTCTGGCTCCAGGAATCCAAAATCACGACATAAATCACAAACTACTGTATTAAAAATGTCGGTTCATTAACCAAAGGATAACATTAAGGTTCATGTTATGTTGAAATCATCACTGAAATAGAAATAAATGGGTGTCATGTCAATGATCGCAGTGGCTGATGTTTATTTGTGGGTTGTATTAAATAATATTTCATCAATTCTAAATAGTGTAATGAGTCTGGAGGTTTTTCTTTAGACTTGCTTTTGTTTTGAAAGCACAAAATAGGGAAAAAATATTTTAGTTGTTTATTTTTAATTTTTTTTTTTTTGCTCATACAGAGTACTACTATTTCTGAGGAAAAAGGCTGTTTATGTAATGATGGCAAGATTTTAATAGGAATGCATTTTCATGGGTGCACAACGTATGGTTTTACCTATTAGGGCTGATGTATTGGGAAGTTGGGATGACTGAACACAATGAAAGCTTCAGGGTGTTGCTGCTAATCAAGAAAAGGTCAGTTCTCTCCCCAGTACAAAGATTGCTACATGATTGAATGACACCGAAGCAAAACTCCTGTTATCAGTGTCTGCCATTTTCTGAGTGCAGCCAAAATCCAGTGTGGCTCAGAGACTTTTTTTTGGTTGGTTTTAAGTTATTTGCTCCCTTCACATGAATCATAATGTGACACTAGGGAACATGATGACCTGCAAAGTAAGAAAAAGATCAAGTCCTATTTTTTCTTCAAGGCATTGGAATCCAATTTAAAGCATTCTTATTCCTCCTGAAAATGGCCTTATTTGGGCTTGTTGTCCCTAAACAAGGGCAACATGATTGATGCTGAATTCAAAGGTTCACCTCCAAATTCCAGTAACACAATCCATCTGTTCTGCTGAAGACCTTGAACTGCTCAGGCATTTGGGGGATTTGAGCTTCCTGAATGTTAAACATAACACCGTGTGCCAAAATTTTCCATATTTCACATACATTTAACCCCAGAGATGATAAAAGGCAGAGAGAGCAGGCCATCGTTGACGTCTTTGTCAAGGAAAGCTTCAGCACAGTACCTGTCACAGCTGAAATCACTTTGCATTTCTTTTGCACAGACCTGTCAAATGCCAACATGAAAGGAGGAAATGTGCTGTGACAATGCATACATGCGAATAAGTCCTGAGATTGAGTCTACAGAGAGCGTGGTGAAGAAAGAAGGGGAGGTATGACATGAGAGGGTGGAGACTGGGAATCACACCCACCTACTTACCCGAGATCAGCGTCAAGTTTGTAACCCACATTCTGCGTTGTAGTGTGACACGCTGCGGAAACCTGATGTGGACAGGCAAGCCAAGTGGATTCTGAACAGCAATGCGTAGGTATTGACCTAATATTTGACTTACAGTTGGATGATACCGTTAGCTCTCCTCCTGTTGCTATAGTGGGACAGTAAAGGCAGATGTAGCGTACTGAGGTCCAACTAAAGGCAGAATGACTGGCCCTCAGGGTGAACGAGAAGCAGGCATTTCTGGGACACTTGATGTTACAGAGATGGGTAATTGGCCCAGTGGAAGTTCACGACATAAAGTACGAGATGCCTTGGGTATAAAATGCGCTCTGTCTAGGAACATTTCACTTATAACAGTTTCTCCAAGCATTTAATGTCCCACATTTCTATAACAGTTCACAACATTATTAACTTTATTCAAACAGATGATGAATTCAAGGGCATCTGTAGCAAGTGTAAGGAATGGACACCAAATACTTCACAAAACATCACTTTTCCAAAGTTTAAGCGCCTTTTTTATGGTGTGCTGTATAGCAGTTAGATGGGATTTTTATTTATTTGACCCAAATGTACACTCACACTGGTGCTGACACATACCGCAAAGTAGCAGATGCTGTGTATTTAATGCCTGTAGAGAAACTAATTCACAACACCTGTCGACTAAAAGTTAAAGTTAAATCGAAACACAATCGAAGTACAAATATAATAAAAGGAATTAAAGCATAAGTATGAGTTGTGAGAACAGTGTAGCTTCTTTCAAACATAATTTACCACTTCTGTTAATGGAACAAAATTGCTGACAAGCTGAACTGAAAATACAACACACTTTTATTGTTTTTAACAGACAAGATTCTTTGCTCAGATGAAGTTTTGTGGCAGTTGCCATTTATTGAGGTCTGTGTACACCACTTCACCGGAGTGCTGTTGTCTTGAAACAGATTCATTAAGTAAAGAGGGAGCATGGCCACGTAGGCTGTAGATTGGAACAGCTCATGACCCTCCAGATTGTTGGATTTCCACTCACGGTATTGGCTCAACCCGCTGCGCAGGTACAGAACTCCTGCAGTATGTCTAGTCTGCCGTTACTCTGTCTACTGCTACGAATGTGGCAGTATGGGGTAGGAAGAGACATACTAAAACCTGAAATAAAACATAACATGGTGTTTTTCCAGGTTAGAATGGAGTTGTTTTCTGGAATTCTTTTTTATTTCTGGAGGGTTCCCATCAGCTTGGCTTGGTGTCTCATGATGTAACATGATGACACATACACACATTCACACAGCGATGCACCATGTCTGTCAGCTTCTCAAAGCATTGAAACAAACAATAAATTGACCATATGTGATTTCAAAAACGTGTATTATAGCCTTCATTTCCACTACGTCTTAGAGACAGTTAAAACTTCATAGTATTGGAACATGGGATTTTACAATTGGGAGTTTCTGAATCCATTTATAGTGGTAAAACCATTAGGATATAAATTTTCTCTTCTACATTTAACCTTTCCTAATATAAAATATCATGAACTAAACATAAAAACAAGTGTGTACAACCATTATTTGTGAAACTACATGGGTTTCACTGGTGCATCAATGTTGCAGAACAAAGAAGAATCTCCATATTCACTACAGAGCGTCCAATGGGGGTCATACCTGATGCTGCTGAGAAACTGCGATCCAACTGAATTATTTGAGCGTATTGTCAGGATTAATGGTTCAAATATAATCAAACATGTTAGATCAGTAGGTGTTTTTGGTGATGAGTCTTTGAGGGTTCAGAGCTACACAGATTTGTCTGGATGCTGGTTTTGCTTCTGTCATGCATTAAAAACGCTTGGAAAATGTGTTGATACCAGGCACGATAGAACAACTAAGTGTTTTTTGTCTATCTTTTGTTGAATCAATTTGCATGTACTCTCGGCTCATGCTACCATACAAGAACGCTTTCCTCCCAACATAACATTTCTATTGGGGCTGGCCAAGCGGTAGCAGATGAACAGTCTTACTATATTTTTGTCTGCCCTTTCACACCTCTTTATGGCAGAAAGATGAATGATACCTTATTTTGCAGGGAATAATGAGCACTTTTAGATGTGCGATTGAAAAAAAAATGTTTTAACCTAATTCCAGGCTTAAAAATAGTAAAAAAAAACCCCTGAGGAACAGATGGACAGAAAATTAACGCCTGTTTTTGATGACTTTATAAAACCTGCCTTAAAGTGCTTTTTCAATTTTCATAAAACTGTAAAATCTTTACTGTTGGGCCTCTAGGGTGTCTGCTTTGGAAAACAGCAAACACTTTGTATTTTCCAATATATAAGGGCATAAAATAGGAAGCGTTTTGCAAAGGGTTTTGGGAATGGATGGACACAGCCATTATGATAATATATGGGCAAAGGGAGAAGAATTCCAAGTTTCAGTTTATTCAGCATATTTATTAGTATATGCAAATATGTACCAAGTCAAATATCTTAATAAACTAATTTAATAAATGTTAACATTTTTATCTCAGTTTATTAGATATTTGTAATCACTGAAAAGAGTAAAGGTTTTTAAATGGACCTTACATCTTATCATAAGTATAATATAGGTTCAATAGAAGATCAAATTTATGCTTTGAATTGCACTGACAGACAAAGAATGCAAACAGAAATTTATGCAGAATATAAAGCCATCTAAGTATGTATATTTTTTTAATTCTAAAAAAAAAAACCCTGTGCTGGACACTCGAAGTAATATATTTTCAAAATGCGTAGCGTCTTTCAGCTCACTGCATTAACTACTCCAGAAATACAGACTTTAAAATACTTTTACTTTTTAATATTTGTTTTACTCAAACTTAGTTTCTATATTGTGTGTTTTTAGCTTGGGCTCCTAATTCTGAGAATCGAAAGGACCAATTGTTAGTATTTTTACCATGTTTTAGCCACACAGCGCCACTGAACCAAACCACTATTAATGCTACGCTGACTTTAAGGAATATACTGGCTGCTTGTACTTAATCCTTGCTCTATGGACAGGGCGATCCACCGCTATATGGACTAAACCCTATTGCTAATTCTGCACCTGTCTGAAGCCACCTCTGTACTTTAAATGTACATCCAGTGGTTTCGGTTTAAGCTGACAGGGCTGTTCTTAGCCTAGCAGCTAAGCTACCTACACCTACAACTGGTGACCTACCTGTTGCTCTCACCAGCCGGTTCCTGCACCCTGTTTCTAGGTTCTCGCTGGTACCTCCACGGCCTGATCCATATCACCTGGAAACAGCCCGCTCATTAGCCAGCAAAAGCCTGCAGAAGGCTTACAAGAGAATAGCTGGTCTTACGGAGGATATCCAGCACCTCTGCAGAGTTAGTGGAGAAAGACACACAACTCTGTGGTTTCTCCAGCCGCCTTCCCTCACTGTCCAGTGTCTTTCTGAAAAGGACCGAGAAGTCCAAAGCCCCCTCCGATGATACGATGCTATGGGATCCTTCCTGTACCTGTTCTCAGCACCCTGATCTAAAGTCATGATACATGATGGCAAAAAGAACAGGTGCAAACTTTTATCACTGCTGAGGACCTGCACTTAAATCCCTTCTGAGTTCTGTCCATAAAGGATCCTCCAGCTCCCCCCACTGTGGATAGCTGTGTGTCCCATCTCACCTGGCTCAGTCCATCTATCACCTATTTTTATTTGTTTATTATTTATTTGTCTAATTACACAGTGGTAAGGCATATGAACATCATGTAAAGTATCTGGAGATGGAATGGACTGAATGATAAATGCCTCAAGATTTGACTTGATGTTTTTTTGCAAACATTAAACATTCAGCTGTTTATTACGTTTCAGAAGCGAGTCTAAAGACTTCTGCCTGTTGCCCTCAGTCATGACCTAATTCTTTATTTTAACCATGTATTTTCATCATTTGAAGAAATACACATTCATAAGTGTTGCAGAAATGTGTAATTGGCCCACTGGAACTTCATGACAAAGTGTGAGATGCCTCAGGTGTGAAATGTGCTCTGTCAAGAAACACTTCAATTAGTACAGTTTCTGCAAGCATTTAATGGCCTATATATTTGTAACTCAATCCAGTTTGTGATATTATTAACCGAACATTTCAAGACACATTCACACAGATGGTGAGTTCAAGGGCACCTGCGGTTCATTCAAAAAACACCACTTTTCCAAAGACTCAATATATATTACAGTTTTCTAAAGGATGCACATAATGGGATAAAGAAAATAATTAGGGGATATACTTGAACAACCTAGAGTTAATCGATGCAAAAAATGTACTGAGGTTCATATTTTATATGAAGGTGCTTGAGTCACATTTAATCATCCAACTGTGCCAAGTTTGGGTTCAGTTTTCTATGCTGCATCAAAGGCAACGATAACATTATGTAGAGTGAATTCAGGTTAAATTAAAATGCTTCATTAATTGTTTTGTTTTTTTAAGAGTGGGGAACAGGGGAGCAGCTTCAATAAAACAGTGGTGCAGTAACAAAATTGGATAGGTTCCCCAGACTGATGTGTTAAACTTTTGTGTAGATTGTCCCTGAACAGAATTTTCTTTGGTGCCGTTATGTGCCATTGTTGTCCTGTTTTCCAGAACTTTGTGCTGATGGGCAGTAATCTTACTGATTGTGCACACCTGCAGGAGGCTGTGGGTTGGGCTTGTATAAATGGTTCATCTTCTGCTGCTCTCCCTCTTCCTCAGCTCACTGGCACCACATCACAGCTTTTTGACTGATTGTTTTTTCCCTTACTGTTTACTGTCCTTATGCACAAATAACCTTTTTTTTTTTGCATTCAATTTGGTGTCGTGTTCCTCAATATGTTGTGACTCTGAGCCAGTTGCAACAGTGCACACATAAAAAAAAGTAATATCCGAAAAAAGGTTATTTTTCACCTCTGAAATACCTCCAGGATTACTCATTTCCTCTCTTTTAACTGACCTAGAAAACTGGTCCCAGTCTTTGTTTCTCAGAACTGTTTACTGCAACACTCTGCACTCCGAGGCTGTCCAACTCTACAGTCAAATAACACATCCAAACCATTCTGAACTTGGTAGCCTGGATACTCATGAACCAGAAAACACAATTGCGTGACCCTCACCCACTGCCTCCATCGAGTAAACTACAGTGTGCATTATAATGATTGTGAAAATAACTTGCCCCAGAGTACGTCATAGATACACCTCATCTGCTCCTGTTCTCCAAAAACTGAGTGGTACAATCTGTTATTTCCTAAACTCAAAAGGAAAACCAACTCCTGAACGCCCACGGACCTTTATCGGATGCCTTCCATTTTACAAATAGCTACCATTTTCAGCAATTCTTAGCATTCATCAAGTCAGTCCAAGGTCAGGACCTTGTGATTTGATGCAGTCTAGTCTCCACATTTGCTCACTGTACTGTGTAATTGTTGTTCTTCTCCTGTTATTTCATCCTCTTATTGCTGACCTGTAGCAAAGTTTTAGTTCCTGTGGACAATGCAAAGGTCACAACAGTCCTCTGAGTGTCTCCATGTACTGTAAGAAGGAAGCTACCTCAGTAGCAGAAAAACCTAAAAATATCATACAATCTGAAATAATAGCCCTGTGAAAACTGGTCTTATGCCTACATAATTGTACCTCCACAAGAAAATCATTCAAGTGCAGAAAAAATGAGCGGTTTATCTGTATAGCTTTTATTCTCAATGTAACATTTTTTTGACCTATACAGTGTGAAAAACAAAAAAAAAAACAAAACAAGAAAGAGCCAAACTACACACAAGGATTAAATGATCTGGCTGCATCTCTTTTCACTGTATCCACAGTAGTTTATCTGAGTCGGAGTGAATAACAAGAGGACTGTGTTAATATACAGTAAATATAGAACAGAATATATTACTCTGTAATTATGTTGTACAAGATGATTTCCACTCAGCTGTTCTGTAGGATAAAGCTCCAGAGGGCCAAAGCCCGATCGTCGTCTCAGTCTAGACTGTGCAAGATCTTAAAAGGCAGCCCTCAAAGGTCTTCTGCAGCGTTCATATGCATATGGAGCTAGAAAACACGCCATAGCCTGGGGCCAGAGTGAGCCTCGCCTCGATTATGATCTATGAAATCCTGACATCAAAACAAAAACTGACAAAGTACAGCAGAAATAAAAGAAAATCTATGGTATGTTGATGGTACGCCTCCCATATGGGAACAGTCAAAAGCTTCACATATAATAGTCTTAACAACACAAATGTTCTGAGCCATATGGTATGAGTAAAATGCAGTTACCTACCACCAGTTTTGTTTTTAGAAGCATTTTTATGTCGATTTAAGCATGAAAGGCAATGAGCTGCACTCATTTTTAGTCATAAAATTGCACTTGAACATAAAGAAAAATACAGTAAGTAGTAGCTTCACGCTAGCCTGAATGACAGGCCTATATGGAATACGACACTTGTGAGCTGTACTTATGGTGACATTACCGTCAGTAAGGTCATATCAAGCGTTTTCTAATTTGCAGCAGATGTGCAATGCCATGAACAGGAACAAAAGAGACGTGTTGGAGTGCTCAGGGAGAGAGAGCTACAGTTATACAACATGTGGCTGCGAACAAAAAATTATCTCAATGGCTTTCGGTATCCTTTGGACCCCTCATGTGTGCCACTGACTGTGCTCTGTGCTGTTGATTCATGGTGTTGCCAAGTGGAGCATGTGAAGAGAATAAAAGATAGGAGCTAGAATTGAGCCCTGAGAGACCCCAAAGGTGATATCTGCTGAAAAAGATAAAGTACTGCCTATTGTGATAAAGTGAGAGAACTAACAGTGTTTCACAAAGCAAGTTCAATATACTGTGGTCAGTGTACTGTGTCTTCACAGTGCCTGGACAGATGCCATGAAGGTGGAGGCCAGACATGGGACTTTTCATTTGGTGTTTGTAACACGTGGCCAAACTCATGCAGACGGACAGATAAAACATGGTAAATATGTGACGTTAATGGAAAAAAAAGAAAAATTCTGAAAAGTGACTGAAAGCTGCAACTTTTATTAAAGGACAAAAATGAGTTCTACAAGAATTTCTGTTTTATGTTAGCTCCTCAGTCTACAGCTCCTTTAAGGCACGTGTCCTCACTTGTGATTTAAAAAAAGCTACAAATCAACACAGGGATATAAGCACTACCTCAGCTCCTGCACATTAAGTTTATGAAAGTATTTTCTCTTTAGAGTCGGTCTCAAGTCACCCGGTGCTGCGGTGATGGAAAATGTTTGCAGGGTACTAAATCAATCACTTTCAAGAATTTTATATGAGAATTTCAGTACACTTAATATTTAAAAGTACAGCTGAGAGGTAATATAAACTCTATGAGTGTGTCAGTGGCTGAGGAACAGCATAGATACACTCAAAGTATCGCAGGAAAATGTTTTACTAAAAATAAAGTACAGAAATGTAGGTTTGCTACGAGTTTCGGTAATAGTCGTCTCTTTGCTCAGACCATAGTCTGTTGTTTATTTCAATTATAGTTCAGCAGTGGTGGGATTGGCATTCTCTTTAAATGTGTTCGTCTTTTGCTCAGTCAGTGTTTTTATCGGGGGTGCAAGATCCTCATGGACTTATGTAAAGTTTATATCTGACAGCCTAAGTGTAACTGAGAAGAGAAAAGAAGCCTTGTTACAATTTGATGAAGTCGTGTGTGTGTGTGTGTGAGAGAGAGAAAGGAAAAACTCAACCCAAAGTTCTTCAAAACCCAGTAATCTTGCTAACGTCATATAGGCTGTCAAGCTCACTCAGTGCTGAGCCAGAGAAACCACCCAGAGCTCAAGGCGGTCAATTAGAGCTGCATGATCAAATATGTCAAATGCTACATAAGGTCCTTAGACAAAGCGTGACCCATCTCCAGCATCTGCTGCTTAAAAGAGGTCATCTGAGACTCTGTGATAAGTAACCGAATAGGACTGTTCAATATAAAGCAGACTTACAAATGGCATGTTCTCGAAAATGTTCCCAACAGAGCAGACAGTGAAAATGAATTCCAGTCTAAGACGTTGGAAACTATAATATTTGAGCTATCATTGAGTTAAAATAGCTTTCTTGATCAGTAGTATTTGTGTTAGTGTAATACAGACGTTGTTTTTTAGTGTGATAGTCTGTAATCTGTCCATCCAATTAACAGAAAGGATTGTTTTCATGGTGGAAGGGTTGGGCTCGGGTAGGTGAAACACTTTAACCATTTCAGAAAAAGCAGCAGATCCTGGTTTTATTTTCACCTGACATTATTATTTTACATATCTTGGAACCAATGTTGTGCAAGTTACTTTCAAACTGTAATACATTACAGATTACTTGTTATTCAAAAGTCCATGCGGAGGGCAGAAAGGAAGATGGCCTTGACCTAATTTCAAGGTCACAGGGGTCAAAAATTGACCTAATTTGATGTTTTTGGCCTATTTTGACTTTAAATATTGCAGATAGATTTGTTACTATAGAACACATATAGTAATAAATATGTGGGCTTTACGTTGGTGACCTCACATTTGACCTTGACCTATTTTTTTCAAGGTCAAATACAGTAATATTACAGTTTTTGCCTAATTGGATCGCGCCTATGTTCGCATAAAACTTGTTCTGTACTAAATCCACACACTTGTGGATTTTAGAATTAAATACCATACTAAAACTTTTAGAATGAACTATTAATACCCTCGTGGGAGCTACGTGTGAGTTTGTTAACAAACACAGTCTATATTTTACTATAGACCTTATGGTTAAATTGGTCACTACATCAACCTAAACATCACTGCTAGCTTCCTTACAGTCATAATAAATAAAATAATATGCAAATAAATACAGTGTGCATTCTAGTTAAACAAACAATGGCATGGATATGATCAATACAGCTTCATCACCTAAATCACATCTCTTATTGTTGTACAAGCTCCATAAAAGTTGACACATTCTCTGTTCATTCTCTGCTCATGCCCTTCCCTTCCACTAAATTTCATGGAAATCAGTGAAGTAGTTTTTGTGTAATGCTGCTGATACAGACAGCCTCGATAGTAAAGGCACACAACCGTGAAGTGGTAGTGTTAGTTGCATGAACAGGATTCTTTTTTTATTTTTTAAATGATGTAATGCTGCAATGTTTTTGGACATCTAGGCTTTTCAGAAGTGGAAAACATGTTGCATGTTTAAAAGCAGAGGAAGCTGTGCCAGTAGCCAGACAAGTGTGTAAAAGAAGGCAAATTAGTGCGACAAACACTGTCAGAACCGCCTGTAAAGGACTTTGTAGCTACAACATCGAGTGGACATGTTGAACGCCTCATGCGGAAAGAGGCTCCCACTGAGTCCAACAGGAAATGTATTTAAAGTAGCTGCAGTCTGTAACACAGTGGGTAAGGAGAGCGTGAAAACATACAAATGGGCAACAGTTTCTCTGAGTTGACTGACATGGTCTGAAGCCGGGGTTAAACCAGGAAAATGACAGTACACCGTGTGCTTTGGAATACAGGTTGGTTAACCTGTTTATAGTTGATGATTCAAAATAGTTATTCCACATCAAAGGAGAAATGAAAGGATTTATTCTCACCATGTCTGTGTCTGACACTGGCCCAAAACTCGTCACATAGATGTTCGTCCTCACTTCTGTCACACTCTCTGAAGAGAAAAAAAAGGAGCAGAAAGTATTACAATGCAGTCGACATTCACAGATCTTCTGCAGCTCTCATTGTTAAGCTGATTGTTTGTGTTTGTGATGGTGAAGTCTGCCTGTTGGCATTTCAGTAAGCTGCTTCACACAAAAACTCCATACTAATCAAGGGTTAGAGGAAGGCTTCAAACTGAGGAAAAACTGTAACTGCTCACTGAGGAACTTTTGGATGGCTTAACTTACTGTCTTTGTACATTGGTTTGTCAACATTGTTATGTCACGGATTTCAGGTTTAACAACATAATGTGGCAAAAATATGCAAAGATGTGACCTAAAATGTTGAACTTGACGTGATGCTGGATTGCATTGGATCCATCCGTTTCACAACTTCTTGACACAATAAGACATTTGAAACCTCAATTCTAGAGTCATATGCAAATCTGTGGATGCCCCCGAATGACTTCGCTTCAGTAAAACTATAATGTATTTCTGTTCACACTAGTTATGTCCACTCAGCATAAGATCTGCTACAAGCCAGCCCCCTTTGGAGAGATGCCCTCCCTTTTGACCCCAAATAATTTTAAGTTAGTCTGCCTCCAAAACATTTAACAGCCCCTAAGGGACTGGCTCTTAAATGAAGAAAAACAGCATCTCGGCAGGAAGTATGCACATATACTGCATGTGGTTTTTAATGACCAAATAATGGGCCACTTTTTATTCCACACCATTGTAATCACATTAGAGGTAATGTAGTAAGAATGTAGCATGACTGTTACAAGGCTGTTCTGCACTATGTTTTACAGGGCCAATATATTTCTCTACTTATATTTGTATGTATCACTGCACATTATGTGCACATTAGCTCTATAATTGCTTATGTTCTGTCATAATGATTTAGAATTATTTCTTGATAGTGTAACAAAGATCACAGTGGGTTAGTCAAGATTTGAAAATGATAGAAATCAAACTGTGTGATAAGTGTTTCCAAATACTTCACAAATGATTTTAACAAAACATTAAGTAGAGCATGACATAAAAGTCGTGACAGATCAAAGTTTGCCCTCTTTGGCGTGGGCTGAATCATCTCCTCTGGGGGAAATGTGTAAAGCAGGCTTCTGGACCACTAGTGAGACAAATGGCTGCTCCCAGTGGTGCAACAACTACAGAGTGATGAGGGTTTTCTCCAAAAGTGAATAGATCCTCGACTCTTACTGTGTCCCAGATCTAAGAGACCACCCACAGGTGAAGTCTCCAGTCCTCTGGTAAAGGGCCCCCTTGAGAGAGGAGATCCACTCCCACATTAATCACTCCTGCGACACAAATAGCTCTCACAAAATACGTGATTATCACAACAGCAAGTCAGCAGTTTGCATGGCAGGAATAGGTAGGGAAGGGAATGAGTTGCCCCTTTTTCTGTTTACAATGCACCAGAGCATAGGGCAGAGCTAATAGATGCCACTGAAAAGAAAATTAAATGCTCTTTAGGGTTTTCCATCCAGTTTGTGTATATGAGACTGTCACTGACAGTTTCTAAGTAGGACTCTGGGTGGTGGGGGGTTGGTATGTTCTCATAAAGCCAGGAGACCTTGACTTTGACTGAGCTTGACGGGACCCACGGCTCGTTCAATCAGCCTTTTGATTCTCATACAGGGTTTCCCTTAGGTGCTGCGACAGCTTTTTTTTTTTTTTTTATAATATATATATTGTGTGTGTGTATATGTATGTATATATATATATATATATATATAATTCTACTTTTGTGAATAATGGATTCATGGCTGCAGTGTTGTGCACAAATGCTTAGGTGTAGAGGTATATCATCCAACCGATATATTGATTTTTTTTTTTTTTCACTATCATCCATTGGCCTTAATTGTTTTTTTTTTTTGAAAGCTGATATTTGATCAGTAGTAAAAATGTTATAAGATATTTGATCAGGCACCTGTGTGGGCAGTACTTGAAGTTCAATAAATGATGCAGTATAAATGAGTACTATGTGTACCTGCAATAAAAATTATATTTATATTGCTGCATAAAAATCTTAATTATTTAAGTGTTTCAATTTTATTGTCAATGTGCTTTAAAAAATCCACTGTAGATATCGGCATCAGCCTTGAAAAAATCTGTATCAGGTGTTATTTTTTAGTCTTATAATAAAAGGGAATTGTGCAATATCAAAAAGTCAAGTGACTAACATGATGTTCCTTGTGTTATTTACTCAGTGATCATAACATTTAAATATGTGTTTAATTGGATTTTATATGTTAATGGAAAATATTTAATTTGTATTTGTAGAAACAGATGCTTCAAACATCCTTGTAAATCAACAAAATAAAACACTTAACATATAATATGACATTTCAAATACCTAAAATTACTTCACCTGTTTTATATTTAGTTTTATATTTGTTTTGTCTATAATGTATACAATTCAGTGTTGAATGTGGTTATTTCAAGGCCGTTAATGTGAATTTGTCAGTACTGTAATGTTGATAAAACTATGATACATTTATTTGCTTGTAAGTAAGAGTAAAATCCAGTGCTACTTCACACCATCTACTAATTAGAATAGAATAGGCTTTATTGTCATTACACCAGTTGTACACAAAAATAACAACACAAAAGATACAAATGTATTTAAAATATAAAATAGTGTGAAACCAACACATGTTAAAATACTGTATGAAAGGGTCTAATAAAAAATATATAACTATTATAATATATAATAATAATAAATATATACAAATAAACAAATAATAAAAATGTGCAAATGTAACTGTGTAAACAATGCAAACATACATGTGCCAGACATGAGACATATGTTCTGTGATCGGTTATTGCACATTATAATGAAGTATAGTGTGTGAATAAAAATCTGTCTTTTATTATTGTTTAGATTTTTAGACTTGTAGCTGAAATATCAAACTCAGCTCATTATTGAAAGAACTGTGTTGTACATTAAATAAAGTACGTTTTGTGTGTATCCGTACGGTTAATTAAAATCATTAGTCTGCTCTGAAACCTCTTTCAACTTCTACCTCCTAGAAATACCCATGGTAATGGCTTCAGTGTCTTCTCGCCCTTGGAGATGTTCTCATCTTCACAGGGGCTGAATATGACATTAACAGCTTGAGTCTGGCTCCTTTCTCTGGTTGCTAACTCACAGTCCAGGTCACCCAGCCTGTAGCCTGGTAACCACACTCAGCAGAAAGCAGTAGAGCAGAAATGACCATTCCAGCTGGCTGACGGAGAAATGGCAAACACTGCTTGAGCATGTGGGCTCGCTGTTGAGCTGTTAGTTGGTCCTTGGGGGGGGGGGCAAATGTTTGGATGACAAGGCATCAATTACAGAGATTTCCAGTGACATATGCGATTATTTGCCATTTGGGCTTGATTGAACAAAGACATCCACCCAGGGGAAGGCACATTACCATAACAGTACTGCACAAAGTGACCTGTCTTCATTATGATGCAGGTCTTATTAGTCATACCATGGCTCCTAATGACCACTAGGGGCAGCTATATTTACAGCCTCATTGACTACATTTCATTTCTATGCATAAAATATTCAGAAAAAGGACAAACTTCCTAATAAGCTGTGTACAGGGCTAATAAAAATGAATATTCCAATATAATTTTGTTTACAAGCGGCCGTGTATACCCGGTAGGGATTTATTTGGTCAGAATTTCAATGTTCATTCCTTCAAGCACCTTCAATAAAGTAGGGCAGTTTTGCAATATTTGTGCATATCCAAAAACCTGTTTATGTGGACTTTATATGTATAACTGTGGCCTAGAAGGTTGGAGAAGTGGGTTATGACTAAGGGGATGCTGGTTCAATTTTCTCTACTAGCAGAGCAATTATTGGCTGATGTGCCCTTAAGCAAGGCACTTAACTCTCCATTTGCTGCCCGCTCCTAGTTTGCAGCATGTGGTGTGTGTGTGATGGGTTAAAGGCAGAGGTTTAGTTTTAGTGTGTTGCTTTTCTGCATACTAACAAAGATTCTTAATACATTTTTTCACTGTAAAAAAATGGCACATGTCACAACCTGTGGTAAAAACTGAAATGTGTATTGAAAATGTGCTGCATGTCCAAAGAATCTTCTTAATAACAGAAGTTTTAGTTTGAAAATCTCTATTTGGCATCATTCAGAATGTCCTCATTTAACCTTAACCATCTTTAGAGTTGTCAGAATAATAATGGAATATTAGTATGTTTTTCCCCTTCAAAATAAAGCACTGTAAATCAAAAGCCCAGTCTGACCTTTCACATTTGGCATTTAATGGTTCATTTTATGACAATATGACGCATATAAAACCACTTCATTTCAAGAATGTTTAACAGTTCTGGTCTTTCCATCAATAGAATCAGCTGTTGAAGGTCAGTCCACTTGTATTGCTCTTATAAAAAATATATGAAAGGTTAAGAAATGTTCCACAGTCATTAATACAATTGAAACTAGTGATCAGTTTAGTCAACCAAAAATCTAAGGACAAACATATTATGCCTTTTGGACCTGTTCAGAACTAGATAATAATCTCCTTATTAATAAATCAAAATCATGACATGGTAATAATTTCACTTTAGTACTTTTTTTTTTTTTGTACCTTGTGACTTACCTCCAAGTCCAGGGCGTAGCCTGTTGTCGTATCCATCCAACAGCCTGTCTAGGATTCGGGTAAAAATGGTGATGTTGTCTTTACTGTCGTCAGGTATCGGCTCTTTGTGCCCGACTACTGCCCTGCAGACAATGACAGAAGAGGACAGAGTCAAAGGATAGACACCATAAAAAATGACATGTCTGTAAACACAAACACTGAATCACAGAAGTTTCAAGCACAGAACAAATCACCCAAAATCTTGTGTTTTCATGGACAGTTTGTAAATGGGGCTTTTTTCTACTGCTACAAATCATATGAAACCATTTTAAGCATACCTTTTCTTACTTGTTTTCTTTAAAATAATTATTTATTCATTGCTTTTTATAATTTTCCATTGACATATGTTACTTAGGTAGTTACATTTTTCATTCAAACATTGTACACTCATTTGTATTTACATATATTAACTTAAATTTCAGTCTGTATCTGTAATGTATCCTTTTCTCTGATGTCAATGGGTAGAAAGATTGAAATAAAGTAATAGAAAGAGCATTAAGAAAGAAAACAAACAAACAAAAACACATCTGGAACAATGAACATTTAGGAGTGACCATGCAGCAACAAATATTAATTTGCATAAATGAAAATCATCCCTCTGAATGATCATAAATTTAACCAATTTTTCCCAATTCAAACAAACAAATGCAGTTGTTTTCTCCACTTTGTAAATATCCGTTGTTATGTCCATCCATGATGACCGAGAGAGATTTTCTTGAGTTACCCATTTACAGGAGATCAGCAACATATTAATTAAATATTTGTCTTTCCTCGATCTTGTAGTATACATCCAAAATACAAAGTTTTCATTTTGATGGGTAAGACACTTTCAAACATATTTGTAGGTTTTCATGAATGTCTCCCTAGAATTACCTTTTCTTACTTCTTACCCAGACTTCAGACTGCATTTATTTATTTTTTTTACGAGGGAAAACCTGTATGTAAGTAAACTGTTTATATTTTTCTCACAATTAGCCTGTGATCTGCCTCTGGCTTTATCCATTATCTGCAAAGTATCGTGTGCTTGTGTTTGCTTTGTTACTGTATATTTAAAAGATACTAGTCTACATTAAAAGAATTTATGTTAATGAATTCTTTTCCAAAAAGCATACACTCAGCCGCATTTTATTAGAAGATTCATCATATGCTATCAGCCACTGGTTATTAATTTACATGGCCCCCAATTCCCTGCAGAACAATATTGTGTCAAGATGAAAAGGCCACTATACTGTAGGTGGAACAGTGATGAGTTAATGAGTACTGTCTTTAATTAAACTAAAATCCCCCGAGGAACTGACCTATAATATCCAAGTAATCCCCATCAACAACCACTTCATGCACTGATGAACTATCCTAGGCACGGCATTGTACTCATCTGTAAGCACAGAGCTTTAAGGAATTTAGGGCTTGAAGAGTAACCCGAATTTTCTCTGTGTTGCTTAAATGAAAGCCTGCGCTCTCAACAGTAAATCTGTCTTTGCTACGCCTCTTAGAAAGGCTTTCTGTAACTTAATCTGTTCCATAATAACAACGCAACGCTGGAGTTCATCTCAGCTTCAACCTCATGCTTTAAAACAGCACTTACTGAGTGAAGGTCACAACTAAAAATGATTGCAATGCTAATTATTACCATTTGGGGGTTTAAAATGATATCACCACATGCTCAGAACAGGCATTTTGGCAAATAGCTTCAGCTTGGGTAAGTGGCTATTATGTGGGCATATGTGGGCAATAAATAAATATCAATTAAGCATGAGGGCTCCTTTACGTTCCAGTGAGCATTTCCTTCCATTATACCCCTCATGTGGACAGTCCAGTAAACCATGACTCAAGGGTTTGTGAATGCCAGAAAAGAAGTATTTGTGCAGTAATATGGAGTTTGTGGCATTTATTTTAGGGAGGAACAGTATTATAGTTCGGGCATTTTTTATGTTTTAGCATCACTGAGCAAAAATTGCACATTGACCTTTCAGCATATTGTAAACCAAGTAAAGGATATGAGACTTCTGCATCTACTAAAACAGAAAATGTAGTGTGTGATGTATATTATAATCACAGGTGAAATATGTGTTTGACAGCTGTAATTACCAGATTCCATCAGACACAACCTGATGCTTTTCTAACATGAAATTAAATCATCTGACTTTATATTTAATCTTTTGTCTTGGACTGGAATGTCTTGGAATTATAGTTTAAATCCCCAAAGTACAATATATATATATATATTTAAAGAAAAAAAGATCCCACATTTCTAGAGCTGGCTTTCTTGGCCTCTGTTCTGTTATCTAAATAACATGTTAACTATGTGGATATTTACACTGTCCCCCCCCCCCCCCCCCAATGTTATAATAATAATAAATGAATCAATCAAATGTCTTTTATTTGGTGCTGCTGCGGTGTCCACATTGTTGAAATCTTTATTATTTGTCAGTATATATTGTACATGTGGAACTACAACCACCCCCAAAATTGACCCTCAGCCTTCAAACCTATCACTAGTTGCAGGAACACACCACACACTGCAGATAAGGGTCAGTGGGCTGCCATGTCAGGTATCTGAGGAATAAAATATGAGGTTAAGTGCCTGGCTCAAGGGCACATCAGCCAGCCTACTTCGTTGGTCCGTTTAAAACAGACCAGTTTCCCCCTAAAGTCCAGATGTTTGTGTTGGTGTGAATACAAACATGTGAACTGGTGTGAATATGACTTGCCTT
Source organism: Maxillicosta whitleyi (assembly GCA_029822895.1). Classification (NCBI taxonomy): domain Eukaryota; kingdom Metazoa; phylum Chordata; class Actinopteri; order Perciformes; family Neosebastidae; genus Maxillicosta; species Maxillicosta whitleyi. Next base: position 17,811,455 of record JAPSES010000044.1, on the reverse strand, counting down.
GAGCTGAAATGTAGCTGAGCCATATGGGTAGCCAGAAGGTGACAGCAGCAGCCATAAGCCATGGACGGACATGAAGCAAGTTTGGAGCAATGGAGTTTTATTCCAAAAACGACAACTGCTCATAGGACCTCCATGTTTGTTTTCATCAACTCCCGCTGCCTCTTATTCACCCCGTCTTCCACTTTTGGGCTCAGTGCAGTTCATCACATATGTACTTCTGCACGCATGTGATTGAGATTCTTTACCAATGGGAGATGGGATACTATAGGGTATTTAAGTGATTCTATTGGAAATGAATGCAGTTTTTGCTCTAAATTAACGTTAAGCAGAATAACCATATCTATCAGCATGTTCCCATTCTAGAACTGAGAGGGAAAATGTGTTTAATTTCTAAATCCGAGGGGTGTGTGTGACCTCAGAACATGGCATTTGAACCCAATGTTCATGCGTTCCCAGGTCATATAACCTGGTCATATTCTGATATAATATTACTGTATTGACACTGACATTAGTGCTCTTCCACCCAGAGTAATTAAAGGAATTAATGATAGTGACCAGTGTTTCGTGTGAAATTAACCTTTTGATGTGGCAGTGTGTTATCCGTGTGTGTGTGAGAGAGAGAGACCAGGTTTCTGTCCTGCATTCTTGAGGAAAGAAAATAACATTGCAACTAGGACTGCACGATTAATCGATTTTAATTTGAAATTGGATTATTTAATTAGAACGATGTTTAAAAAAGGATACTCGTTCACAATCAAATTTAATCTCTTTCATGTCTCCAGTCCATGTGTCTGTGGTCTACCATAGGCTCCTCCTCCTAGCAGTTTTCACAGCCTTTGGTCTCCACACACCAGTACAAAAAAAGTTGTTTACTAAGGAGAATGAGAAGTGGCTAAAAATAGCAAGACCAAGTCAGTTGTGTGTGGAATTGGTACAGCTTCAACGTTTCCAATGAAGACCAAACCATTCCTTGCTGTAAACTCAGCCTGAAGGTGGGATCAGTCAAAGACAGCAGCAGAACCACCTTATTTCAGACCCTCACACTTCATCACAGGCCAGACAGACAGCAGTGTGTTGCATCGCAGACCCCACATGAAAACAACATGCTGGCTAAAATGCCACCACCAGTCCAAATCAAAATTGAAAATCCAGTATTTAGAGGAAAAATTTGGATTTTATTTGTGCAGCCCTAATTGCGACAGTATTTAATAATTTGATAACATTTAATAACAGAAATAGTATTAATCATTGAGTAATAATACACTCACTGACATAGTCATCGGCAAAGCAGAATGACTCTGAACATCGCTGCCAACACATTTCAGGCACTTTGTAGTAGAATTACTGTTGCATGTAAAAATGGATAGTTGATCTATAGTGACGCACAGCAGAACCAACCAATAAAGATGGAAGACACTACCACTGCAACCGCTGTTCTGTGTTCTAAAACCCCAACATTTGAAATTCAAGACTTTGATATGCATAAACTATAATGTGTAGGCTGTTATTGAGTTTTTTTTTTATTTTTATTTATTTTTTTTTATATCAAATATATGACATGGCAGCAGGGATTTTGCTGTGGTGCAGCACCACGGCAAAAGCTTATAGCAGCAACACTGATGGTGACCTGATTCCACGTTCTTGGAGTCTGTTCTAAGTGTTTATTTTGGATTGAGCTTTTTATGGAAACAGTAAAAGGGGGTGAGGGTGTGTGCTATCTATCACTTTTTTTTTCAACTTAGAAAAAAAACACAAATACATCTGTATTGCTAGCTGATGACTCACTGTCTTATCCACGTATTTTAACTTTCAAGTCACGATTTTCACCTTACTGAGCAAAGTACTGCTTAATATCTTCCTCATGATCCGTATGTCAGCTGCAGGTGTAAGCTGTATAAATAATCCCTGCATACTGAACATATAATTGTGTAATATTTGAAAGACATTTCTGGCTTTTTATTCAAATGTTATCAAAACATAGCAGGCAGGCATGTTTCAGCAGCCCAAGACACACCAAAAAAACCCAAACACAAAAAGCTTCAGAAATGACTGGGACTAGTTTAACTTCAATAGGTAATATCTCACTTAACATGAATCATATATTAAACAAAAAGCCTTTGTGGCCTCCCTGATAGCAGGAGTGGAAAGTCAAAAATTAATGAGAAACCTTTAGTCCCTGAGAACTCATTCTAATGCCTGCTCCACACTAAAATATCCACTTCAGAAAAACAAAGTACTTGTGTGGTGTGTAGCATCTGTTCAACTGAAGCACACTTTCTCTGACGCACACACATACACACACACTTGCGCACGCATGCACGCACACGCACACACACATACACACACACACACTTGCGCACGCATGCACGCACGCACACATACACACACATACACACAGAATAACCTTATTTCACTATCTGCCAGCTGTTAAAATTCACTGACGAGGGCAAAGCAATGTGCCATCCATCTGCATTTTAAAACCATTTCTGTTTCAAAACACTGTTTGCTGCTTGTTTTACTACAATATCTGTTGTTATTCACACCGTCTCTATAAAGGGACATAAATATTAAATCAGGGGAAAAGGAGGACAGAAGCACTGTATTAAAAACTGACATTGTTAAATCGTTGCATGAATCTTGCCTGAAGGTGAATAAATTGCATAAGCTGCAGAAAAGGTACAGATATTGTAGGTGGTAACATTAAAGTACCTCGCAGGTGTGAAGCGCCTCAGATGTTTCCCAGAGCCCAGCACTGAATTTCGGACACAGATATGAAATATTTATATCTGTCATGGATTACGCTTATAAATAATGTTCACTTTTAATAATTTGTATGACTTGTGATTGCACTGTGCTGTGTTGTCACTATGAAGTTTTTTCTGGTTAAAAGTGAATATTTGATCATTAGATAGTAATATTAACAAATGCTGTGTGAACTTTTGCTTTTCAAGCTGAGGCAAGCCTAGGAAATTATGTTAGTACAAGACCGCAGTACATATCAGACTAAATAAAAAGATAAGAAAAAAGCTAACTACTGCCTTTAATGCAACAGCATTTACACAGCGTAGCCAGAACACTTTACGTTTTGGATCATTGTGAAAACTTGAGGTGTGAGCTTATCTTTTTCAATGCTTGTTATTTGTACTTGTACAAATAAGTCTGAGATTTAAGTACATGCAATGTAAATGTTGGACAATAGTTGAATCCTAATTCACCCCTTGGCCCCTACCCCTCTGTTTTGGACGTACATGTGAAGGGGTAGTATTGGGGGGGGGGGGGCTGTATAACCCTTGAAACAGAGATTTTTCAGGACCACACTACAAATGGAGGGGTAGAAGGAAGTACGATGGCGGTAAACAGCTAAAAAAAAAAAAGTGCAGCAGAGTGATAAAAGAAACACAAATATACATATTTTCATAAACAACTTAATCATTTTATGCACTATTTAATGTCCTTGCAATGGGTTATAGATCACATTTCTGTGGTTTATGGTTAATAGCCACTAAAACATAACCAAAGCCTAACTGAGATGGTTACAGCTACTGACTGCAAGGGGAATTCTTTTAGAAACAAAGTTGTTGTATCTGTTTATAGCGGCGTATGACCGCTAATGATGTAACAGGTTGCAACGGGTGGTCCCATTTCATAAGGGAACGTTTCAACCCCTACCCCTTACAGCACTATTTCAAAGGGTAGTACCAAGGGCGAGGGCAAAGGGGTGAATTAGGATTGGGCTCATGGCTCATCTACATTTTTAAGGCCCCTTTCACTTTTGTGCACATATTTTCACTTATTTTTGTCAGTCACTGGACACTGTGTGATTGAAGTGTCCAACCCTCCACTTCTGTAGTACTTACACCTCTGACGCACCGTGCAACATATTTAACATGAAGGAAATGGAAAATCCAGGCAGATTAATGCTGTGCTGTAGCTCATCTCAGAGCCTTCTGAAGCATCCACAGATTCAGGTTAAACCGGACTGTTCTTTCAATCTTTGCTCATCTCACACTGACAGAATGATGTCGGCACTATCAAATGCCGGTTTGATTTATGTATCAGGTGCCCGGGTTTGTTGCAATACTTTGATTTATAGTACTATGTTTCTGGCACATAACCCCATCGACTGCCACAGCCACTGCAGATTGGCAGTCACTAGTTGCTGACAGACAGAAAACAAACACCTCCACACCTCTTCTTTCCTATCAAGTACAGAGTGTCCCAGACACTGGCCAAGAGTCATGCTTCAGTGAATCTGACAACTGCCTTTTGACAAGTGAATCACCAAAAACACCTTAAATTGAATGGAACAGTAATGTTGCACATTGTTCACCTCAGGCAGGACTGACTGCTATGTAAACACATCTTTTAGTTTAACACTGCTGTACTTTATTACATAAGAAGGATTCAAGTACAAAAGGTTGCCTTTATTTAGATTAATACCGAAACTAGAATTTAACATATAATTCAGAAGTCTAAGCATGCTGTTGGAAGGCATCATAGTCAAATTCTAGTCCATCAGCAGCTCCACAGTCAGAAGCTTATTTTCTGACAGTAACATTAGAAGCAATGAGCTAAATGCTAAATCAAGGATAATATTGTATGTGTCCTGAATCCATTAATCTACTTTTCCTGCACTGAAAACTAAGTTATCCTGCAAAAACTAAGTTCCTTAATTGGCCACATTCCCTTAATTATTACTAAGTCCTATATCTGAAAAACATCGGATTTGCAGCTGAAGTGAAGATGATGTTTCTTTTCCTTCTCAGACATAAGAGAGCATAATTTCTATAGTCAGAAATAATAAATGGTTCAATGTTAAATGGTTACAGTGATCAACAGCTTATAGAAATCATAGAGCCTAGGAGAGAATTGTTGCTAATCAGATACTGTTTACTATGCATATTTATCCTGTGTATATAATCACTAAGTCCTGTAGAAGGTCATTTGGGTTCAGGGAGCCTATCCCAGATACCAATGGGTGAAAGTGGTGTACACCCAGTATGTGTTACTGTATATTATTCTTTCTTAAATGGGACGACAGAAGATGAATGCACATCTGGGATTAAGCCATCTTTACTTAAGTGGATCAACATGTAACCCAGTGCTGTGGGGAAAAGGCACAAGAGATAGCAGCAAACCTCGAAAATCTTAGCATTTCCATATGCTTTTGTGTTCAAGAAACTACACAAGTGAGTTACTGGAGGAAACATCTATGCACATCATACTGTTTGAACCATATCTACCAGCAACTGTGTGACTAGACTTGTACTACTTGAGTCTGAGGAATCACAAGTCAGATACTTCTCACAGCTGACATGTGATATTTAACAGGGACTAAGAGATACATGGCTAAGTCTGAATGACCTCACAGTGGCAGCATGAGACTGATCTTACTTCGGTAAATGATCTTTTTTTCAGAAGGGTTGTACAGTTTATATATTTAAAAAAAATCTAACCAAATCAAATAGGAGTGCTGTCATGACTTTCCTGGCATTCTAAAATGTGTTTTAAATGGCACAAATATCACTGTAATTAGAGTATTTTACCCAAAGTGTTGCACTAAATCTATAAGTGTGTTAACGTTAATGCATTAATGTTGCTAGCACAGGGTGAGGAAGTTTCATTAAATCTGTTTATAGTGATACTCTAGTGTCTAAAATGTTTTAGGACAATTTGAGAAAATTTGCTGAAGAAGAAGTAATGAAGTTTTACTGCAAGTCAGTGAGCTGTGAGTCTGGGTTCTGAACCCTGATGTGTATTGACTGATTTATACATCTGCCTCAGACTTATACTAGTGCAAATTCATTATAAAACGGTAAACTCTAGCGTGAAAAATTAAGAAACAAAACGAAGAAAAATGTGGAAATTCTTTTTCTTAATGTACACTATTGCCATAAAGCTAGGATATATCTGTTTTCAATCACAGTCCTCTTTTTATACACATCAGTAACAACATTCACTAAATCACATTGTCACAAATCATTTCATGAGAGCGTGGTACAAATATTTTCTTCCAACTTGATGGGCAACAAAATATGGTAATGATTTTAGCTCAAAATTATGTAAATATGCAGCATTTTTAGTGAGACAACAATAAAAATCATCCAGAACATGGAGAAAACTGGACGAACGCTCTGTTTATTGGTTATAATTCACCTACATACACCTATTATAGTTGAAAAAATAGTGATTGTGTTTGATTCAACCTCAAAACATTGACGCACGCCTTGATCTTAAACCGAACTATCACCAATATTGGGTACTAGACCTACAGATGGCAGACAAATATAAGTTTGGTTAAAATAATCACCTGCTTATAATGATAGTTTGTCTTGACAAGTGTGGTCATTAACAGCTTCCTCTGTTTGCATCATTTACTAGCTGAAGCATAAGATGTTTTTACTGGTGAGTTACTGGTGACGTGGAAAGGAGAAATGGGTACAGACTTCTCAGGCTGGTGGGAACAAATGTGTGTGTGGGCCCAGCCAGCTGAGTTAGTGGAATGGGCAGGTACTGAGTGAGTGGACTGGCTCGTATCCAAGGCTAGTGCACTGAACCAGTCTGACAGGTGAGGGATTGCAGACTTGGCTGGGGAAGAGATGTAGCGTCGGTCTTCTAGGGCACGCAGGTACTTGCTGCCAGGCAGGAAGCTCAGGTCTGGAATGAGTGGGTATGCTGGAAGGAAGTGAGAGGTAATGAGAGCTGCTTTGGTACCATGGTGAGATGAAGGTGCCTCACGGTGACATGGTGATGGCAAACAGATGTTGAGTGATGAGGAGTAATTAAACAGAATAGATTTTAGGGCTGCTCTGGTGTATGTGATTTTGATCTGTTTCTTCAGGTCAGTTGTGACCCAACAGCTTATGCATGTCTGAAAGGCAGCGATTTAATCTTCTCTGCTCACATTTTATTAAAATCTAAAGTAAGGAGCTGGATACCAGTAGGGTTTTGATTGTTTTTGCTGTCGGATGCTTATTTCTCCCCGCCTCATTTTTACAAGGCAAAGATTGTGCTTTTCATCCCAACAGCTTATATCCAAAGCTAGTTGTTGATTCAGTGTTAAGTGCGAAGTGCTGCCTATTTAATGGTATTTATAGTCACGTCACAAGATGATGATGAATACAAAAATACCAGACACATACATCTGAGGGAAGTGATTAGTTTAGGCAACAGGAAAAAAAGATACTAATTTATGGGAGCTACAAAATTACATGCTGATGATGCAGAGTGCAGAAAAGCAGGTCCTGTTTCTTATGTTAGTAGCTTGGAAATGATGCTGATAGAGGGAAAGAACAAACAGTTTCTCTGTTTAACTTTCACGCCAACAAACTTTTAATCCTGTACACAGTTGTGTGCTCTTGAATACAAAGTGGGCACCCGAGGTAATGCCCCAACATCCTCACCTTACTACGTGGTATCAGTAAGTGTGCGTCATCCCCAGCAGATTGACGTTGGAGCCACAGGTGATTGATAAGGATCCAATCCATCCGACACTAAAGAGCCCAGACAGCACACTCACTGAACTGTCTCGTTGTGACTGGGGGCGACGAAAATCAAATGGCAGGGATTAGTAAGGCTGCTTGGAGCTTTGTAGAGAAGATATATTGGAGGCTGATGACCTTTCTTGACAGCATGTTATTTATTACATGTTTCTTCAATTTTGAAGAAGCCATTGGTTGTAAAGGGAGACAAGATGGCAGCTAATCTTAAACTCATGTTATTGTTTTTTGTCTTGTGTGTCACTGATATTTGTGGCCTTATTCTGCTACATGTAACATCCATTCACTTGTTGTAAATTCTCAGCAACTGAGCTTCAACTGCTGTTTTTGACCAAGGCTTGTCTGCTGGTTCCACTGATAAGCTCTCTGCTAGTTTGTCACCAAACAGGACTGGGATGTGAAAAGTTGCTTCAGATTCTCCCTTATATGTCCATTTATTTTCTCTCCAGTACAAGAGCTAAATTGCCTCATCAGGAAAATGACATTTCTTTAAAAAATAATGTATGAAATCTGTTTCCACAACTGCAACCATTACTGAATACAAATCCCAAATCGATCCATTTTAGAGTTCAAAGCCGTCACCAACACTGCAACAGCTCTGTTAAATGTGACAAGCAATCGGTTACTCTCTGTTGACTCTGGGCATAACGCCATCTTTGTGCTATGTTGGACACTTCATCTTTGTGAAATATGAAAAGTGGCCACTAAAATGGTGTAAATCTTAAACGTAGAATGTTCCTAGTGACTTTAGGTCAGATTTCCTCTTACTCTGTCCCTGTCAGCCATGGCATATTCCTCAGGAATCCACCCTGAGGCTAAATATGTTCTGTACATGCTCCCTGTTGAAAAAATTATTATGAAGCATCAACTGTCACTTCTACGTGGATGATTCACAAGTGTAGCTCCCACGAAAATGTATTCACTCCCTAAAGCCTCCCCTGAAATGTTTCAAGGATATTAAAGGCTGGCAGGCAAATGATTTAATTTGGCTAAATGTAAAACTGAACTAATTATCTTTAGTTCTTTTAAGTCTAGAACAGGAGTCTGCAGCCCATGGCTCCTGGGCTACATGTGGCTGTTCAACCTCTCTCTATGACTATCCTGGTCAAAAAAAAAAAAACCATAAGGAACATTTTGAATTTAACTGAATGAGTCATTACTTTTTAAAATTGTTATAGGTCTAAAACTATTTTAACTTTGTCTGCAAAATGTGTAGGCTATACACACAATTATATCATTTTTGGCACCATATAAACCACAATGTATTATTTTCTTGCAAACTTCAATACAAGATGCTCAATTTGCATTTCTTTGTAGTTTGTTGATCTTTTTCCCCATTACACAATGTTATTATGTTTTGGAAATAGTGTCCATCATCAAAAAAATATATACAAATTTTGAATGTTGTCTTTATTATTGTAATTGAAATACAAAGGTAAATAGTAAACTAATCACAAATGGGCAAAAGCAGAGCAGCCACGTCATGGTAAAATGTAGATGAATTTACATTTCTTTTTTTTTTTCAAGGTTGTAAAGCTTGCTAGGTGCTAGAATCTCACCAGTAAGCTAGGAGGCCATCTCATATTTTCACAACCTTTATTGAAAATTCTCAGGAAAAAAATGATTGAGGATGACCTTCAGAGCCATGGCTGAGATTGCACCACGGAACAGGTGAAAAATATAACGGGCCAGAGAAAATGAACAACAAATCCAGTTAAAACAGTGAAAGGCAATGATAGATGGTTATTAAATGAAGAACACAAACGAATGACTCACTGTTCAGAAAATGATTAAGCTCATTCCCAAACTCCAGACTATTAAACTATTTAGATCTTTTTTGAGTGCAAATTGTTTGAAATGCAGCTGCAATGATTTTGACTGGCTTAAAAAGTACCATCACACCATTCCAATCTCAACCTCTCGTCAATGGCTCCCTGTTCAATTTCTAACTCAATTTAAGACCTTGCTGATTGCTCCCTATACTCTTAATGATCAGGCCCATCTTAAATTACAGAGCTTATTCACTAGCACTCAGCTCAGAGGTCTGTTAGAGCTGACAACAAATCTCTCACAAATGTCCCACAGTCATGAATAAAACTAAAGGGTGACACAGAGCATCATCACTGTGGATTTACTCATTATTAGATATTTAATGTGCTCCGTCCACCCCTATTTTTAAATCTACGATTACATATATATATATATATATCTGTACTGGTCTTTTCGTCCAGCTATCTCTAAATACCGAGACCGCGTGTTTGAGGAAGAAAGTCTGAGTCAAGACCATAAAACAAGTTAGCTTTCGTAACCATGATTTAAAATCACCCTAGTTATTAATCAACAGTTAGGCACGTGTGTCTATCTAAATAATTACAAATGTGAATGTCATGTTTGAATATCATAATTTTTTTGAAAGAATGCTTTATTTTGAACATGTTAATTCAAGTCATTTAACATAATAGTATAATACAAATCCTCAACAATATTTGCGAATATTAACAAAAATATATGCATTTACAACACATCGACAGTGATGTACTGTTTTACTACCAGGGTTCTAATCCATGTTCAAACAACAGTATATTCCAGACAGATTTGCTTTCTGCAGATTTCACACTGTCTGGAACACACAGAAGAGGCAGCACCATGGCTTTACAATCAGGTCCTTGGATACTTCCTAGGTTTAAACTTGGAAGTAGCTGGGCTGTTGATTGTAATCATCGCCAAGTTGAAAAAAGTTATGCTGCCTTTTTTGTTCACGTTTTCAATAATCGCGCATCTTTCAACAAGACGTGCAGTGGCCTGTCAATCAACTGGGGTGGCATGGCACCTGATGTATCCAGTCAGGTTCCAGAGGTGGACAGTGTCAATGGACTTGAATCTTCCCATGACATATGGCTCACATCCTCACCTGGCACACACACACGGACATGGTTAGCACAGCACAGCTCTGCTCTGAAGAAAAGTTAGCTCAGCATCAAGTGTAGCTCAGCCTATCCTGGGACGGTAGAATCTGGCAGGTGGAGCAAATCCTGTCAGTCAGCCATGTCAGACCGCCCTTCTTCATCGGTCTGGATGAAAACACTTACTGAATGGTGCACATCGGGGGATTTAGAAGCAGATATACACAATGCTGACTGTAAGTAGGTATACCCTGGACTACAGCTGCTGAAATGTAATTTAAGAACAAGTCCTCCAGACCAACAGATTTCCATTCCAAGTCCTTCTCCTTCAACTATGGTCTGAGACCGAGTCAAGACCGAGTCCTTGAAGGGTCAAGTGTGATTCGAGACAGAAACAGCAGAAAATGGTCTCAAGACTGGTCTTGAGTCTGAGATGGAGCTTGAGCACCACAACACTACTTCTGTCATTACTTGTGGTTTTTACTTTTACTTTTTATTTTAATGCTACTTAATACAACAACTTAAGCTGTGTTTAAATGTGCTTTAGAAATAAACTTTACTTACTTTACTATATGCCAACAAATAATTAATTTTATCATTCTGTTTCCTCAATCCATCAACGAAGGGAAAAATGAAGGGGGGCATCTGTAATTAGCACATTTTTGATTAACGAATACTAAATTCCTAGCAGGAATTTATGCACGAGTTAACCTTTACAACATTACTAATCTTCCTCACCAGATCCTCCCACTCTCATTCTCTCCAAGCCTACGAACAATAAATTGATGATGTTATGCAGCAGAACATTATGCAGCATATTGTCTCCTAATAGTGAATGCGTTGTATCATTCTAACGCTGTACAATATGACTGATTTTTCTTTGTTTGTTTCTTTCTTTTCGTCTGTCACTACCTGTTTTGTATAGATAATAAGCACTGGGGAAAGGGGTTGTAATAGCTACTAGCATGCAGTACGGCTCACTCCAGGGACATCTGCCACATTTGCAGTTAATTCAGAATTTCTTATGTTTCTTCTGCCTCCCACTATGGTTTACTTTTTTGGAAGAGCTGCTTACAGCTGGTGGAAACTAGAGCTCACATAATGAAATGTGAAAACACTTGGAATTTTTAGTTTGTTTGAAGCTGCATAAAGAGTTGAAAAACATGGTAACTATATGAGGCTGTGATTTCTGAAAACACTATACTTAAGCCTTACACCAAGAGATACCCACTGCCATCCATCTGTCCATCCAGCTAACACCCCCTCCTCCCCCTTCCCCCTCCTTTGGGCTCCCCAGGCACCTCCTTCCCAGCTGTGTTACAGTCCCTCCAGCGTGTTCTGGGTCGGCCCTCGGGCCTCTTCCCAGTTGGCCATGCCTGGTACACTTCCTGAGGCAGGCACCTCAGGGACATTTTTAGCAAATGCTCAAAATGCTGGACACACTTTGTAATGTGTGTTTGCAGTGGAAGCTGTGGTAGGTTACGAGTCCAATGGGAACATCACCTCATGGTGTTCACTACTTTTACCCATTGTATTGACTCGACAGAACAAAGTGCTACAAATTCCAGATGGTGCCCAGAGATCAGCTTTCACTTTCTAGCGAGGACCACAGAGTTGCAGAAACAATTTCAACTTGGGAAAACATTATCAATAGTTGCTTAGCATTAATGACAACCATGGCCAAAACTCCAGCCCTAACATCTGTTTAACACTTACAGTTAAAACAAGGGGTAGAGAGCAATTTGGAGACTCTTTGCTGCATTGATCACCATTAGGAACCCAAAGTATAGAGACTGAGCTTAACAAAACAATCTGTTCAAACACTGAAAGGAAGAGAAGGGAAACAAAATCAATGGGCAAATGTTAATTTCCAGCTTTACAGTCAATAAACTGTCCAACACTGCTGGTCCATACTCATTTCTTCCTTGTGTTCAGAAAAACAAAGTGATTTAACATTGTTTGTGGTGTAATCCCTTAAAGCATTTGCGACTCTAACAAAATATTCCTTTTCCTGTGAAGTTCTACAAATCTGGGATTAGTATAATATCTTACATTTCAAACATAAACAGTTAATTGATCAGCTGATAATAAAAACTAAATGACTATTTTGATAACCGACTTTATTTTTAGGCAAAGGATTGATTCCTCAACCAAAACAATTTATTATTCACTGTCACGACTGGAGGCTTGGCAAGCTGTGACTGCCAGCCAAGGGAATACCCAAATGTAGGATGCACAGGCAGTAACAGTTTAATGAATTTATTAATTATGAGCTGAGTTTACAGGCATTATGCAAGCAGGCAGATGGGTAAGACAGGTGAAGGCAGGTTCTTGGACAGCCATAGCTTGTAACCAGGTAGGCCAAAAATCAAACAAACACGAGGGAGTAGGCTGAGGCAGAATCCGAGGAAACACAAGGGAACAAGAGGAAAATGGCAACAAATAGAAGAATGGGGTATGGTGACATGTTGTCTTGCATTGCCAGACCTGTACACTTTGTTAGCACTGTGCCTGTGCTGTAGATCAGTCTGGAACACTGGGTTGTGTGGCTATTTCTTAGGCAGTGCTGCAACAGTGAATTTGCAAAATACTGTCAGGAGAGAAGTTGTTTTGGTGGAATATGTGCATGAGGGAGCACACTGGTATTAAAAGGACTGAATCCCTACAAAAGAAAACAGCTTTTGAAAAGTTATTGCCTTTTTCAGGGTATAGTAACAGCTCCTAGCTGGTTGTTCTTTCACATAATGAGGGGGGCGTTCAAAGTGATGCACAGACAGCAGGATGGAGAAACACAATCCACCCACTGTGTGATATTCACCAGATAGTCACTTCTCGAGAATGGTCGAGATTAAGTGACATATATACACATTGGGACTGATAAAGAAATGTAGTATCAAGTCAGAAGTGGTAGGAATACTAAATGTAATTTGATGTGTTGGTAACAATGGAATAGTACCGACAAAAAAATGTATTATTTTGTCGAAAATATTTTTCACCCATAAAAATGCCTCCTCACCCTACTTCTACACAAGGAATAAGTTTGAGATTGTTTGTTTGTTTGTTTTTTTATCACTTTTTAGTGGTCACAGTGGAAGAATTCATCAGTGAATATTATCTATTTCACCCCTAATGATTGACATGTTATTGAAGTGGTATTTATACACAAGAAAATAGTTTGAAGACACAGGATTAAGGTTATCTCACTATATTGATTGTAGGTTTCTGTATTTTATCCTAATACATAGTACATGCATAGTATTAGCTTTTTCAATGGGCATTAAATGTGCTCGGGTAGGGGACCATCTCATGATCTTCATCAGTACCTATTAAGAGCACTAACCTAGTAAACTGACCTCTAGATGACCTTTAGACCTCCAGCTGTGAGGTGTAAGTGCTAACCTCTATACCACCCCACTTCCCATGACAGAGAAGAACTTGAGACTGTGATGGCAGTGTTTCCAAGTATAAAATGTATTGGGCTGACATGGTGACACTGTGCTTTTCATCACCTGTCCTGGATTTGATTCTAGCGCCAACCAGCTTAGGCCTTTCTGTGTGGAGTTTGCATGTTCCCTCCATGTTTGTGTGGGTTCTCTCTGGCTACAGTGGTTTCCTCTCACTATCCACAGACAAATCTAAATGTAATCTAATCGAAATTACCTGTGGGTGTGAATGTGAGTGGATAAGTTGTTTATCTAGATATTCCAGTCCTGCAATGAGCTGGAGACACGTCCAGGGTCTACCTGCCCTCGCCCATACGTAGCTGGGATAGGCTCTGACTGCGACCGTCATGAGGAATAAGTGAATCAGAAAATGGGTTGATAATGCTGATGAATCACGTCTTGCTACATTCCTATTGGTGACCATTTGTCACATTTAATTGCATATATTGCTGTGCTTTGTCATTTCCATCTGGAAAGGCCAACACTGCATAATGTATTCTCACCACTTGAACACAGCAGAAGACACTTGGTAATAATGTGACCGTGTCTGCTATAGCAATGTTTAAGACTCACTGTCAAACCATAAGTGAGACTCCTGATATTATGTAAGTTATGACTATTATATTTTGAAAAGACGTATTGGCTTCTTTCTTTACTCTTTTTCTAGATCATATATGCAGCCTTGCCCTTGCTGCAGTTAAGGTAATTGTTGGAGAACTGTCTGGGGATAGTCGGCTTTAGTGGCGACAGTGCTGAATGCATTACACAACATGATTTTTAAATGCACGAAAATCTGTTCAAGTCACTCAAATTTATTTAATATGGCAGAAATTATCCCTGAAAATGCCACTGGATTTTCTGCTTGCCAGATATGAAACAAAAAATTTTGAAAAAGGAATGAATAACCGAAGATTTATATTGAAAGGCCATATCTGATACCACTTATAAAATTCTGTGTATTTGCCTCATAAGCATAAGGATTTACAGTCATGTGTTGCATATTTCTGCCTTTGGTTAAGCAGCAGCTGATCTTTTGTACTCCCCTTTCAATTCAATGCACACAGACTTCTCCCACACACAGTCTCAATTCCCCAGTCCAACGCTGTAAAAGCCTCTGCCTTACTTGATCTTGGATTTTAACAGTTTTGGCCTCACTTGTTGTCCTTGATCTTAAACAAGCTTTTATTCACTGCCTTGACAACCAAGGGCAGGGGGAGGGCAGAGAAACGTCGTTCAGGCTGCAAGGAGAGAGATGACCTGTCATCTTGACATACAAAGAAAACAACTGGACACTGGACAAATGTTATCTCGTAAATGAGGGCTACATCAGCGCTCCCATTACTAAATTATATCCATTTATTTCAGACTGATCCATCACGAAAATACAGTCTCTGAGGCTTACTCGAACATATTCTTAAAAAAAGACCAAGAAACAAACATTTTAGTTAAATAAATCACAGTCTACTGAAAGAAAAAAAAACTGTCCTTTCTAACTGTGTTAAGATTGTATACATATGTGCATATGTGTGTTTTTAAGATATACAATGGGCATGCAGCACCACACAGAACAGTATTTGTGACAGCACACACCCTAGAGCAACAGGAAATTATTTTACATAAAGATATGATCTGAAATGTCTGATCTCAACATTCGTGACAACAACCTACTTTCGGAGGCGTTTTTAGAAGAATGTCATGGCCCTCTGCTACATGCAGCGTTGATATCTACAGGGATTAGGAGAGTGCAATCACCAGCATCAGCAGCAATGAAGAGATCATTTATAACTGTAAGCGTCCTCCATATCACACTATGCTATGGAGCGCTGTAAAGCCTGACTCCTTAGAAGAAGTGCTCATTTTTCATAGAAGAGGGCAGCAGTAGATGATTTCATATGGTAAATAATTTCCCATACAGCCTAGAGAAGGCTAGATTAAAAGCAAGTCGAGTGCTGATGGGCAAGGGGGGATGTTGAGGCTGACAGTCACCCCCTTTTTAATTCAAAATCTCATTACAATTTTCCAGGAGTAAAGAGTTATTACAGCTACAGGAGGAGGGACACGCAAAATCCAATACATCAAAAAGGACCATGTTTAACTATTATAAAAAGGACATTGCATGTGCACATTTCCCTTTAAATTACATTGACTTAAAAAGCTAAAGCTACAGGTAAAGGCCACACAACAGTGCAGATTTTATATCTAATATATGCATCCTGATCTGACCGGCTGGGCATGTCTGTCTGACTCCCTGAAAGATGGACCCCAGATACTAGAGCACCCAGTCTCTCTCTCCATTTCCCATTACTCACATCTTTGACAGCAGTGTTATCCTTTCATCATTTTCCATCTCAGTAACACATGTTCTCGCTTCTCATCTCCGATCGCTATGCTCCTTTTAACTTGATTTCTCACACTTTATTTTGCTGACTCTAGCAGGAATGTCTGTATCTCCGACCTATAAAGCAATGTAAATACGTGCTCTGTTGAGGTGCATATTAATCATAGAAATTGGAGTCGATTTCTCTGTAGATGTGTAAAAAGCAAGATGAATAAACATCTTTGCATGATAAACATTTTCAGTTAATATCAATATCATCCGGAAAATATGATTTGTCATTCAGTCAGAGGATAGGCTCTGCAGCATAAGAGTATAAATGAAAACCTATGTCTGTCAGCAATCTGTCGGTTATGCCTGGGTGTGATATTAAAGAAAAATATCACTTTCATCACAAGTTTTTTTTTCCAGATTTGTAAATTCTGAGTGATGGTCTAATTATTGCTAATCCACTGGTCTTTCCCTGCTTATGCACCTAAATCATTTCCCTCCTGGTGAACAGCTTTGAAGATAACTCCATCACAAGCAGTCCGTTTGTTTACATACGAAACCGATACCTCACTCTGGCCTTTTTGGAAATTTAGTTACGAAGTGCATTGTGGGAATGAGGATTGGACGAAGCCGCAGCAGAAACAAACATGAAGACATGGCTTATCATACACGTACTGTAAGGAGCGAGTGAGCGGCGAGGGCCTGGCTGTACCCTGTATGCTTATCAGGCCTGTATGATAGACCTACACAAAGACATATTCCTAAAATGCCATGAAACTGATGTCTAAGTATTGTTTATCATGACTGCACATCCCATATTATAAGATGACAATTGATTTTAAGTGACACAAGGTAGTAAATTCAAAATGAAACCTGTCTCGGTAAAGTGCTTATAAACCACAGCCGCTGGGCTCTATTTTCCACCTAGAGTTCGTCACTAATGGTTACACATCATCCTTCGCCCTCCAACCCCTCAAAATTGCAA
>JAPSES010000044.1:17781531-17794199 GCA_029822895.1 Maxillicosta whitleyi | reverse complement strand
TCAGAGCGAACATTTCCTGAAAATTTCATTACGTTTGGTCAATAATTAACCGAGATACTGAGAAACAAATTTTTTGGTCCCATTGACCCCAATGTTAACGGAAATTTCAAAGGCATCCAGAATCCAGGATTTCTTCCAGATCACCCCCAAAAATTAATCATTTCTTCCTAATGCCATTGCTAACAAATCCTGAAAATTTCATCAAAATCTGTCCATAACTTTTTGAGTTATGTTGCACACAAACAGACAAACGCCGGCAAAAACATATAATAATAACAATAATACTGAATTCTGAAAGATCATTTAATCTGCAGCCATTATTCAGTCCAAACATTTCTTGAACTTGAAAGCTGCACAACTGGTTCAGATGATTAAACACAAAAACAGGTGACTGAGGGAATGACTGTGAAGTAAATATGGAGTGAAATTAGGTAGTTTAATACACCGCCTGACTCTTCAGGAAGGCGCTGTTGATGAAGTACCTGTTTTGGGTCAACATCATCGTTCCTGTTGCTGAAATAATTATATGTGATTGAAGCTGCTCTTCGTTTTGCAAATCATTTCAAAAACCTGTTTCCTGCTCCTTCTTTCTGCACCTTTTACCTGTTCCTAGCTCATTATCAGTTGAGATAATTTACCTAATTTGATATTGTGCATCACTGCAATGGTGCATATTGCAATAACAATGGTGACGATTCCCATATAATTAAATCACTTATCAACAAGTTGTCAAAAATATATGCAAATTTTTGGATAAACTGTTCTGTGACGTTAATTATCTTTACAGTGGCTTCCCTTCTCTGACTCGTATTTTTACTTGAAACTGATTTTACAGTCTATCCTCCTTTTTGTTATTTTTCTTACTTGCATTCACATTCAATGAGATATTTCCTTTCTACAACATTAACATGGCCAGTTACCCTGCAACAGTATTATTACCTCTGCCATGGAGGTTATGTTTTGCGTTTATTTGTTTGTTGGATTGTGTACAACATAACTCGAAAAGTTATGGATGGATTTTGATTAAATTTTCAGAATAGGTTGGTAATGGCGAGATCTGGAAGTGATTCATTTTGATCCGGATCACCGTCTGGATCCAGGAATTTTTAAAAGGATTCTCTATTAGTTATTATTGATGCTGTTGTGGTACTGACAAATGTCCACCAGATGGCAGTGGAAGTCCTGTTTTCTCATATTGAACTGTGCTGCTTGGCGGAGGTTTGCGCTCTCCGAGTGCTTTTCTAGTAGAACAATGTTTCCTCTACCATTATATTATTTTTGGTGCAATGAAGTTCATTAATTTGGAATGTCAGTACAACAGAATTCAGTCAATAGGAAAAATAATGGAGCCCAATTATACTTTTGATGAGTGGATGTGATGAGTCGTCCATACAGATATAGAGCTGCATGCATCACATGCAGTGTTGCCTCAACTGACTCCTCAGATGTAACATTTCATTATCATTGAGTGTTTGGCTACACATGTTTATCCTTCTTGAGCTCATCAGGACACATGCATTACAGTTTGACAGATAACCCATAACCACACGTCATGCTCAGCATACACAGGGCTTGCTGTCTCTTCTCTGCTTGAGCTTGAACAATATGAAAAGTATGGACTGTGTTTGAAGAGGAAGCCAGTAAGCTTGGCCAACAGACAACTGAGCTCATGCACTTTGGAGACGGCCCTGACCCTGTATTTTGTTTCCTCAACAATGCCTCAAATATAAGTCACATAGGTGTGTAAGTCAATGTATTACTTTACAGATTGTGATAAACAAGGACACTTTTGGAGACACACGTACTGATGTTGTGGAGAAGTCAATATAATATAAAGAATACCTGAACAAAACACTTTTAAGATGCTGCTGAACATCATGACAGTTCAACATAATCTGACATCGACCAGAAACAATGGTTTTTGTAACGGTTTTTCGCTGTTTTTGTGTTCTTGTGTGTACACAGATAATTTGTAAAATCAAAGCCATGTGGAACAAAATCCACTAGGGGTACAGGGTAGAAGTATCTGTCTACTACAATACTTTGGGTTTCTTATGAGACTATGGCAGGTCAAATTAGACTAAGAGCAGGCTGCACGGTATAACCTCCGTGATGGAAGGATTCGTGTTAAAATTATTCTCTCTATATACTTGAGTGGCCATTAATATGCCTGAGTTGCTTGTCAAGGTAAAGTCTATGTGTAGGAAACACACAAATGACATATAGCCTATTCTGCAGATTGTAAAGACCCTGGGGGAATGTGTGTAATACTGAGCTATAAATACAAAACTCCCCTGACCTGCATATGAAGGGTTTTTGGGTGTTTATGTAATTTTGTGTTTGTGCATCACTTTAGCTGGTTTGAAAAATGTTGTCATGACAGGTCAACATTGATGCTTTAAAAGAAATGACATTTCCACCACATGAAAATGTTTTGTATAAGCAGGAGCATAGATGTTTTTTTCATAGTAATGCATTAGTCATGCACTATGAACCTTTGTCTTTGTTTTCTGACCAGATAGAAACTCTTTGCTTGGTCACCCAATCAGCAAAGTGGCTCAGCCATGAATACATTACCCTTCTTTGGACCTGTGACACATTAACCTTGACAACACTACCGAAACAGACCGTTATCTGTTGACCAGGTCACATCTCAAAGTGATGCCCCTCTCTGCCATCCTGTGAATAATTCATGTAAGATGGGGTGAGAAAGCAAGTAGAGGCTGGATATCTTCAAACCTGATCCATAGGCAAAGTGTACACATAGCACTCCCATCCTTATAGCTATTGATTAAATGCCATGCTAGTCTGCAACTTGGAAACAGATTACAAACAAAATAGACAACAAGACCGTCTGACTGTCCACACTTGTTAAGTGTTGACTCTGGAGGAGAAGGAGAGGATGGATATCGAGGCGAGTGAAAGACATTCACTGAATGGAAATAAACACTGCCGTCTCATTCATATGTAATACATGGATTGGAGGTAATAATAGCTTAATCAGGCCCTGCTTTTCAGTCTGTGGGAAATGACGAAATTTAGTGATGTGCAGAATGACAGACCCTTATATAGAGGATTTGTCTATTACACCTTAATCCATTAGGAAAGTCTCCTGCCTCAACTGAGGAAAAGCCGATTTAGAGCCCCCCCGATAGCATCAGTGGGCATCAGGAAGGTGGCAGCTCTCACAGAGAAACGACTGCTGATACTTAGATATTATGGGAGTATGCACATGCTGAACATTCAGAGGATTAGTCTACAAGCTTCAACAACTCAAACTTTGATTGACAATTAATATGTACTTTCACTTTTAGATGCAAATTTTAAGAGCTGCTCCAAATTTGGTTCAGGTTTGGATTTCTGAAGAGGAAGCACGTAAAAAAACTCCTTACCTTAAATGAACTATAAGAGAAAACATTTTTTTTATAGGTTTCACTGAACAGAATGTTCTTAGTCAGTATTGCTGTGCAAGGATTTGGCATAAGTGCACCATATGATAATTGCAGGAAGATTACCATTTGTGAAAATCCTTGTCACGTTAGCTTGATGCATAATGAATTTCCTTGTCTGGCTGGGTCCTGCTGGAAAAGGAGGCTTGACAATTTTCTGTCCTTGAATGTGCCAACACTTCATTCTTTCCCATCATGAAATCTTCTTCTCTTATTACATTTAATGGCTTTCCATATTTTTACTCACGTATTCCGACAATAATTAATACTCAAAAAACTAATGCCCATTTTTTTTTTTTTTTTTTCTTTTTGTGCTTTTCAGGACCTTATGTATAATCACAGCACCCACTAAGGTCAGGCTTTTAAAATGTATGCAGTTTTCTACCTAAACCATTAAGGAAAGGTTTGATCATTCTTAGTTATGCAATTTGGTGTGAATTAGCTATTTTTGCAATGCTTACTTCAACTTATAGCTCCCATTATCTATTTTTGTCATTTTGCAGACCTAATAGAAGACCTAATTCTTCCATTTTTAAATATTTCTTAAAAGATGTTTGTCTAAAAATTATATGTCTAAAAGCTTGTAGATGGGAGTCACTGCTTCTTTGTAATGATGGTAATCATGGACATGGAGTTATAGTGAATGTGTGTTAAAAAGGAACAAAGCTGAAATCACAATGCAGTGTATAAATACATAGTTCCTGCTCTTTGTCCCTTTATGGGTACTTCTCTCTTTCACAGACATCACGATGTACCGTCCATGATTCCCTTACATTTCATGACACAGAATCAACATAACATGGCTATCATGAGTAACATAGTCTGACAGTATTGAGTAGTGAGTTGATCTGTGATGCTGATAGTATTATGTGCTGATGTTACATCCTTTGTTCTCCTTGTTTGAAAAATATGCAAGAACCTGAAGAGCCTTACTCCCATTCAGCCACAAACCATTAGGTTTCCTAATGATGATGACTGCCAACTCATTCTGATGCTGCCACCTGATTAAAGGTTGTCTTCATTCTTAGTACTGACTCCCAGCTTAGAAATAGGCCTTTAAATATTGGGATTCTGTTCAGCTTGGGAGCTTTTTAACTACACTGGTTTACATTTGTCCAAATCCTGGAATAGATGCATATAGTACGGCATGTTTTGTAGTCAGAGGTCTTTCTCCGGGTTTTTCCAATGCCTTCTCCTGGCCACACATTTCCATTTAATGTATGTAATTATAGTATGTAATTAATTGTAATAAGCACAGCGTGTTACTAATAAGCAGGAAGAGCCAAGTGGCACAATGACAAAGCAAACTGGGCTAATCCCTGTCACACCGTTCTGATTCCTTCCCTCTGCTTGCTTTCTCCTAGGTTTGGTGAGCTTTTCCTAGCGTGCAAAATCTTAAAGTGATTTACACTCAGCTGCGTCACCCTGCCACAACATCCTACCTTATCCACAATGCTAACATGGCAACCTGTGCAATCTTTCCGTTTGAAATTAGAAGTGCGATTAACCTGACTTCAAGACACGCTGGAGCTTCTTTTTTTGCTGACACCAACACACAGACTGAAAAATGTGCACAGGATGCAAGAGTGAAAATGCTGTGAATGGACAATCATAGTTGTGGTGTGCTGCACAATGCAAATTAATTCACCAGTCAGTGAAATTTAGACCAGTGCAGAGGAGAGCTACATTTAGATGGAAGGAGAAGTTCACGTTATTTTTGTTCTTTTGTAGCCTGATTTAGGACAAGGTGGCATAGGATCTATTTTAATCCTGTTCTGTCAATTGTGAAAGTCACAGAGTTGTCCATAAGTCCTTGAGTTCAGAAACTATATATCTGCAGAGGGTACATGAGGGAAGAGGAAAAATCTCCTTTATTGATTGTTCAGCTGGAGAAAGGTTTTTCCCAGGCACTCTGACAGACTGTTTTTGTCAACACCTTTATAAAGATTGGGTTATTTCATTTAGCAAACTGACAGTCAAAGCTGAGACTGTTTCACATTGTAATAACAATTGCTTCTGTGCTCACAATACAGATGAACTTTTACTTCTAATGGTATTGGTTAGATTAAAATGTCTGCACAGCAGTGAGGATGATTAATACAAGTATTATACAAAACATATCTTGAATATATTCATGGAAGTTAGGTAGAAAAATGAATTGTAAACAGCAGAGGTAGAAGGAGACTATAGGGTGGGAGCTGACGTTCTACCTGGCTTCAGGAAGGAGGTGGAGGAGCAGAAGGGAGATCCACAAAACCAAGTCCAGAGGTTTTAGCCTCCGAAGTTCAGCAGCCATATTGGGTCAAAGAGGATGCGCCTGAAATTAGACAAGAATAATCGTAAATAACAGTAAATGTGTACAAGTGATAATAAAATGCTTCATTTCTTGAACAAAATGATTTTATATTTCTACTTAAATGTTCAAGATTCACAAATGAAGAGTCATTTGTTGATATTACACAGCTCTAATTCTAAGTTAACAGTAGCTAATATTATACACTTTTTTAACTATGACATATATAAACATATATAAACAATGACCAATACTGGAGGAAGCAGGGTTAGTCCAGTGAAAAAAAAAAAGTGGAATACCAATTTTTGACCCCAAATGGTCAAATGCTTCTAAATGGAACATAATGAAAGCATCCATGAATGAATATGTACTGTTGTTTGAATCTAAAATGTTGTTTTGCATTTTTAATTAAGTCCCCTCCTGGATGCACTGTGAGCATTTCTCCTTTTCTCTTTACTAAAATTTGATTTCCTTCATGTTACCTCAGCTTGGTGGTAAATTATTCAAGGCTTGTCAGATGCTAGTGGCTCCATTAGTCGGCTAATAAACAAAATAATATATTACTCACGTTGTCATACTGCTTATTACTAATCCAAAATAAGCTGGATATCATGCTATGACGCTAATGGCACAGGCTGGTGACGTAGGACACAATGCAAGAATTTTCCACATTGTAAAATGCTGGTTCAGCTGTTTATGTTTAAGCTCTTCCACTGGACACAGTGGTCAGTATTATTACACGTAACAGTTTGTTTTCCTGCTTCTACAGTGAAATTGATGTTAAAATGTGACCAGTATGTGCATTAACCCCTCATTACCTCACTCCATCTATAGTGCAAGATTAAAGGTGGGGATGTCTCCAGAGTATTGGCACGTGCAATGCTTGTTCCAGAGGGTTCACGAGCACTGCACAGCATCAATTGGGATACGTGCAGAGGGGGGAGGGACAAATGGCAACTGAGTTTGATAGACAGATCATCATTCAATCATTTCAGTAGGCTGGTTAAAATAACTGGATGGTGTTTTTTCAGCCCTGTCTGTTCCACAGGTGATTGTTTTTTATTTTTATTTTTGTGTTACAGCATTTATTTAATTGGTTGTAATCAGTGTGTGAAGGGGATTTTAAGCAATATAGTAAAAAAAAAAAAAAATGCTCCAGGAAAACATTTTCTACCACAAATTTAAGTGTATATTCATATTAAGCGTGATATCCCCCATAGTTTAATCTTACTGAGAATATTTACAATGTGGATATTTTCATCAATGAAATGGTTGTTTTTTGGTAACAGTATGTCACTATTTCCTTGTTTATTGTTTTCACACCTCAGTTGCTGCATTTGTGATTTATTTATTTTTCTTGTACAGTGTTTTACGTAAATTTCTAGTTAAGACTAGATGTTTTTTTTCTTTTTTACTTTTAAATTCTTTACTTGACTCCAAGAAAGTTCTGCACAAGAATTCATATCTGGATTTATTGTTTGTGCACAAATGATGAATAAAATCTTGAATCTTGGACTGGACCAAGGAAACTTGGAAACTGACCCAAGTCAAGCAGCAAGCATGACAAATTAATCGACACTGTCATGATGACGGCAACAGAGATGGTCATTTATTTAGAGTTAATTAGCAGATGTTAATGTCTTGTGAGGAGGGTGGGGCAGTATTAACAGACCAGTATTGCAAACATTAGTTTTTATATGATTGGATAGGAGGTTTAGAGTTGGGGGCATGTTTTTCAGACTATACGTATGTATGTAATATATGTTTGATCCAAAAAAATTATAGTTGATACATTTCTTTGCATCTATTTTATATCTATACTTAACTGCCCAGCGGGGACTGTAAATAGAAACTAGCTAATATCTGCATCTTTCCAGAAAAAAAAAAAAAAATGTTTTTGAATATTGTTTCTGTAAACTAAACTAAATTAACCCATAAAGACTCAAACAGCCACCGGCAACCAACACTACCTACTAAATGTTTAATAACTTCTGAGCCATTAGGCCTATTAATAATTGGTGTAAAATGTCAGTTTTTTAATATTTTCATTGTCATTAGATATGACATATTTGGACATTCAGAGGCACTGTAGTGAACTTAGAAACAGTCATCTTGTACAACATTGATACAACAGTAAAACCCATGGAATTAGATCAATGACAGTGGGTGAAGATGCTTGGTTTACATTCAGTTATTGATATCTTCACGGAACAAGTCACGTTTTCTTTAGTTTTCTCTGCTTCTAATATAATAACCCTAAACCTTACTCTGAACTTTTATGAACATCTACATGATCAGTGAATTAAATATATGAAAACGTCTAATTTACAGTGAAAACCACAAACTGCACATGATAATATTAGAATAAATGGTGATAAATAACTTAAGAAAAGTTGAATATAGAGAAAAAACTGTCTTGGAACTACCACAAAAATAGCACTGGGTCTTTAAGGATTAAATACCAGCTCATAACAGAAAAATGTGAGCAAATCCTAAACATTAAACCTTTGAATTGCGTAAAGCTGAGTCTAAATTTACGCAATTATTCATTCTCAGATTTGAAATATGATTAAAATACTTGTAATAATCAAGTCAACACAAAAAAAATCCATTTAATTATCCCCAAACTCTCAGATGGACACCTACCTGTATACTGATTACATTTATCATTTAGCAGATTTAGTTATTTCTTGAGCAAGAGTGAAGTTTAAGTCTTAAAATGTTAAGACAACAATAAGGTTAACAAACATAAAACACGTAAACACATTATATAGAGCAGCATACTTCCTTATCCCTTCTATCTACATATTCTACTGCATTTCTACAATGTTATTTATTCATAATAATTACATGGCGGTTGCTATCCAGTAATTTGCACAGAGATTAAATGACCACTCATTAAATATTCATTGGTGACAAAATTGGTGAGCCTGGTACTTAAGGCAACCTCAAACCCTCAGGAAGATGAGGGAAAGGAAGCCAAATGTTTGCAAATGACGGTGGTACAGCACTTACACAGCCACTTGAGCATGCACACATGTAGCAGCTGTGTTGGACTTAAAAGGCTTTCACTGTGCCTTTATAAGATTCAGCCCCGCTTTTATTGCAACCATACAAAGAAAAGATCAAACGCTTCCCTCTGGAGAATCAGTGTCTCTGTTTTTCTCTGGAGCACTGATCATTACAGGGGGCGTAAACAAATGAATGGATGCAAAGATACACTTGAGGTTATGTTCAAATAGGAGGCGACATTAACGCCGCTGCAGCTTGTGACCACGCATCTGTTCCCTGTTTCTGATGGACTGGAGGTGAATCCACTTTGAAGGTGCTGTTTTCGTATTGATTGCAGGGGAATATCCATGCTTTTCCATTAATGGATTATGTCAAAGAAACATACATTAAAAGCGCTGATTAAAAAAAATGGTAATGGTTCCTATAATAATGATAGATCTTGTAATTCTGTGATATTCTATATATATTCTTTGTCAAAAATCATGGGCAGTATAGCACATGCAACAACTTTAATCAATGCATTTATAGGGGATTTGGCAAGAATCAATATGATGTCATTGTGAATAATGAATGTGGACTTTCAGTAACATCAAGATGGTTGTAGCCATGATTATTAACCTGTGAGTGAGGATCATTTTTGCCATAAACACAACATCCATCAGTTCGATGCATTCACCCGCTCCACATTCCTTCTTTGGCAACGAAATACTATAGTTTATTTTAGCACAAGACCAAATTAATGATGCCCCCAGTCAGTAAATTACTATAGCTCCTTTTTTAATGAGAACAGAATAGTATATAAAGCCAATTAAAACAGAACGCAAAGTAGTTGAAAATTTATCTTTCATAAGATCACCCCTCATCTCAGCAGATACTGAGCTCGGAGGCAGGCCAAGTCCCAGATTGCGTCAAATAAAACCAATGTTGCGTTATAGTTGACAAATGTTAGTAAACATCAAACTACACTCAGCTGAGATCCCAGATTTCTTATTCTACCTGTGTTTTCCCACTCTGTACATTTTGCAAAGTGGGTTTTTGTTAAAACTAATTCTGGATCGTTACGCAATAAAGATTTTATGTTCATCATAAAAACGACAGGATGCCCTCTGGAGCCAGAGGTATCATTTCCTTGTCTTCTAATGTCTGCCTGAAAATTGCATTGCTAATTTCATGACTTATGATGCCACCTCTCAAGTCACTTCCCCTCACATGGGGATCATCACTGCGTATTCGTCATCTTTAAAGCTCCGGATGAATAAATCGTTTAAAAATACTTCAGGTATGTTTCTGCCGGAAGTTTTTTTTTTTTTTTTTATCAAAGTGAAGCTTCACAGCGACCACTCATTACACTTTGTGGTGTTTTTAAAAGGAAGGATGACTTCTCATTATCAAGACACAGCACAGTTGCTGTTAGATTCTAACGATGTCCTCACTAAACACAGACCATAATAGAAAGTTTCAAAGGACTTAAAAAAGTATTAAAAAAAAAACCCTACATCTCATTATTCCGTCTCTCAAATGCATCATCCATAAAATTTCATTGCGTGTTGTATTTTATTCTCTATTCCGTTGGTTCTCTTCATGTCCGTTCAACCAGAACCAATTAAAGGCGCAATAAAAAAAAATCAGCTAGAAAGCTTTGTTGATGGTACTCCAACAAAGTGTCGACAAATCCTTCAATAAAAAGAAGACAAACAAGCATTAAAAAAACGCTGCTGGCCACTGTCTATAATTCTGTACCCGATTTACCAATACCTGTCATGCAAATCGGGGCTCAGCAGTCCCTGGGGCTCAGATTGTGCCTGAAACACGAAAGACAGGGAAAAAAGACATGGTGCTTTTGTTGGCAAATTAAAAATAGCTTGCCTAAGGTGACAGTAGACCAAAAGCGCTTTCTTTTTTACCCCTTCTTTTAACATTGGTTTTCAGTTCTACTGTCAGTTTATTTTTCACTGCACAAAAAAGCATATGCATTGAGTAAAGTAATTATATTTGACAGAATTAAAAAGCTGTAGAAGCCTTTGATGCAAATTAGCTGAATAACATGACTGGTCGACTACGCTGAATGATTTGTTCATTGGGAAAAAAAACCAAAAAAAAAACATACTAAGCCCTAAAATAAGAACTGGCAGGCTCTAGTTTCTTGCTATCAAGATGTCAAGTAAATGTCACTTGAGGACAATTCTGTGCTTGTTATTTCTTAGTGGTAGTGTCACTTATGACCTAGAGGAAAATTAAATCTAAATAGTAGTATTGTACATGCAATGATATATTCTCTATGCACATAAATCACACTAATGCACATGATGCACAGGCAGAGATGACAAGGGAATTTTTGGCACCAAAGAAACACTGGACCTCATCAGCCTGTAAACACTGTCTGCTGCAGTAATTGTTGAATTTAGGACACCGCTCTATAGGCATGTAATCCAAATGGCTGTTAACTATAAATAGCCCTAAATCCTCTCACATTTGGTTTGATGTAACGGCCATGTACAGAGCGTCTACCAGATCTTTTGGGTCCATTATTTATTAAAGAAGAATTCAGACTGCACCCATCATCGTCTAGACATGCAGTGTTTATTGCCAGCTGATAAGTTGGGAGTCGGGGTGTCTTCATATATGAACATATTGTTTTTAAGTCTGTTGGTCTTCCATCTTCTGTGGTCAGTCTTGAGAATGTTTTCAGTGGATTGTTTACAGACGTACATGGAGCCAGGATGAGTCATACTTTGGTCATTTATCATGCTTTCCTCTGTAGCAACAACAGGGGATACAAGGGTGCATGAAAATATCAGTGAAGGTTACATTTCAGCTAAAATAGCTTTCATGTTCAACTGAATCAGGTGCAGTGATCAGAGTACTGTAATGAATGAAAACCGTTTACTCTCAGCATACCTGACAATAGCAGATTTAATATAAAGTCTAATGGAATCTGACGGGAATGACCTCCCATAACCCTTCTTTGACCTATCGGAAGCAGCCCTGGAAACACGGTCCATGTGTTCACACCATCTGACCAACCAGATGAAGCCCCACCCAACCATCGCCTATACAGAGATTAATGGGTGCCAATTCAGTGGTGACCTCATGATTTGTTTATTTATTGAACGTCATCATAATCATAATATTGCACAATACATCATGGATTTTCTATATATTGTCTGGCCAAATATATTTCTTGGTGTATATATTCATTGAGGATCATTTCTGGCACCTGCAAAACACATGCAAGAAATATTGGCATTATTTTATGATTCTTCTTTGAAAATAGATTTGGAGATTAAAGGGATAGTTCAGGATTTTTGACATGAATCTGTTTAGCATCTCTGTCACCAGTGTAGTACATCCACACTGACTTATCCCCGACAGTGTCCTGTGAGCCAAGTTCTGGTCCGGTTTTGGTCAAAATGAAAGCAGTCTGGCAAGTTTGCGGGGGTCACTAGAATAAAACCTTTATCTTCTAAAAAACAGAATGTGTTCAAAAGAGTGATTTATGTGCATCACAAACCAATGTCAACGAAAAAGTCACCCCTCATAATCACTTGGCCCTACTTTCTCTCATTTCCTATCAGTGTGCTGTCATGCTACTGACTGCTGCACACTAGTCAACAACTTTTTTCAACAGTAAAACAGGTCGCCTAGCTGTCATCTTGCAGCAGCCCGCAGAGATACGAAGAGAGAGAAAGTAGGGCCAAGTGATTACGAGATGTGACTTTTTCATCGACATTGGTTTTGTGATGCAAATAAATCACTCATTTGAACACATGCTGTTTATAGAAGAAAAAACGTGTCCCAGCAAACTTGCTGGACTACTTTCGTTTCGACCAAAACTGAACCAGAACTGGGCTCACAGGACACTGTCGGGGGTAAGTCAGTGTGGATGTACTACACTGATGACAGGGATGCCATAC
>JAPSES010000044.1:17765688-17781431 GCA_029822895.1 Maxillicosta whitleyi | reverse complement strand
GAGCAGCACAGTCAACAACCTGGAGGGGGCGGGGCCTGAAGTGGCTCATGTGCATTTAAAGGGCCAGCGCTCAAAACCACCTTTCTTGTGTCATTACTCAGAAATAGGGTTGAAGATGGACACGTGGAGTTAAATTAATGAAGAATTCAGACCTAAGCAGAGAATTTACAGTTTATACAGACTACAGGGACATAATTGTATATTTAAAAAAAAAAGCAAACTATACCTTTAAGTAAGTAATCGTGGGGGACTGTAAAAATAACTGTTACTTACAAATGCTCATTTCTTCATTTGCAAAACTTCTCGTTTCTCTTTTCAAACACCAAAAACACGCTTTTGATCATCTAAATGAAAGAACTTGCTTAAAATAACAAATCCCTACTGCGCGACAATGTAGCATGAAACACTGAACCAGGTTATTGCACAGCTTTGGTGCAAGTTCCAGCAGCCTCTCATGAAACAATAGTCAGTGATTTGCTCTACTTATAATGTACTTGTTGAAATGTTTTATGTAGTTTTGGCAAGCTGTTTTAGTCCCTAAATTACTAAGATGAGCATTCACATGAGATCTTTCTTGTCAGTAGTTCCCTGCTTCTGCCAAAGTACAGCAATGTGGGTCATTTATGAGTGGTTTTTTTTTTTGTTTTGTTTCTACACAAATTATAGACATGGCAGGTTTGTACAGGAATGGGCTCAGTAACAAGATCAGAAATATCAGTGAGCGTCTCAAGGTATGTGAACAGCAGGAGATTAATCTTACTTCTAGGCTGGATAGAAATGAGGAAATGATGGAAACCCACGAAGAAAAAAAATGAATGAAGTATCTAAAATTCTTGGAAGTGCTGAGCATGGAATGTAGAGCAAAGTAGCCCAGATGCACAAGCACTCTACAACCTTAAAATATTCAATTTCTACACTTCATCCCACAAATTATGTTTGCCTGTGCTGGATAAGTGGAGTAAATGTGTCTGAATTTCCCCTTGTCTGCATTAACCCGGCATGGCCTTCTTATTGACCTGCTTTGTTCCACTTCTCATCAGTTTTTTCCTCCAGCAGAGTCAAGCTTTAAATTTTCCCTCAAAGCTTTTCGGTCATGACTGACATGATCATAGCTGAGGCCCCACTGTACTTATAGGGCTCTTGTGATTACCTCCTGTCAACTATTATCATAATCATCATCATACAGTGGCATTATGCCTTTGTCGCCCGTCCACTTGAGTTGCGTGTTGGACCTGGGTACATACTGACAACTCCAAAACAAGCTTCTGTGTACGAGGGCAGTGTATGTTCGCCGCCTTTTAATCTGCAAACATGAAACATCAGTGCAGAATAATCCTATTATTTAGCATATTGAGTCATTTCCAAAACATGTTGTAAGCATTAACATTAATTTATGGGCAGACTATTTCCTTCCTGCAAAAAAAGAAAAAAAAGAAGAAAACAGTGCTTCTCCTTCACACTCTAGAAGACATTACCCTCATTTATTTTGTAATCACTTGAGATACTGTGCATTTTACTGCATCATGCCTTACTGTGCCTCGAGGAATAATATAGAAATGCTAATCCCTGCAACAATCTGCCTGTATCTTCTCTACACGGGTTATTTGACTGCATGCAAAAAAAAACCCAAAAAAAGGCAATTACAGACAGATCTCCTAATCGTGCCACTTCAGAAGTAGCTGGTTCACAAACAAACAGCATATCCATATGTAACCCAGAGGAAGAGATAACACCTTCTCATTCAAAATCTGCTCTTCCAGACACATTCCCTGCTGGACAATAAATCTGACTTTGCTTTCCTTCTACCACCCAGGCATTCATTGTGAAAAGCAGCTCTCTGCTCCACCGTATGTCTCAACAGATGAAGAAACTGGCTGAGAAAAGTCATTTACTTGTGGTCACACTCATGAGTCCAGGGAGCCATCGTGTTATGAGCCGTGTAGCGTGCACCTCGCGACGGCAGGGAAAAAAGGCTGCGAAGAGCTACAGATGACTGTGCATTGCATCAAATGAGAGGTGTGGTAAAACATGAATATCTGATGTGTAGAGGAGGGACTATGTTGAAATATACATGCAAAAGACGGGGAGGAGAGGGGAAAACTTGGCCTAAGGGTGAATGACTGTCTGCTAACCTTGCTTTGGATGAAGTCCCATAATTAAGTGCAAGCCGTGGCCTCTGACTTTGCTGCTTAAAAGTCTGAACAGATGAAGCAAATATTAATGTAAAACCACAAGATTGTGATGATAGTTTTTTCTCTCTTTTCTTTTTTTTTTTTTTTTTTTTTACATGCACAGAACCACCTGTTTTAATAACTAATGTAGGCTATAACCATTAA
The DNA here is from genome assembly GCA_029822895.1 of Maxillicosta whitleyi. NCBI lineage: Eukaryota > Metazoa > Chordata > Actinopteri > Perciformes > Neosebastidae > Maxillicosta > Maxillicosta whitleyi. Next base: position 17,779,095 of record JAPSES010000044.1, on the reverse strand, counting down.
TTACACTGTGCTCTAAAATCCCTATAGATGCATTAAAATGATATCCAGTCCCTCATTTGTTTTTACCTTTGCATAGCCTGGGCTGCAACACACAAACAATGCAATGGTGATTTTCACAAAGTGAGTGTTTGTGTGTAATGCTGACCCAATTTCTGATGATTTTTTAAAGGGATGTTATATGTACTTCTGCAAAAGGGTGGGTTGTTTTGGGAAGATTTCAATCATTTAAGCATCAGTGAGTGATGGTATAGGAACCCAGAAATATCATTTCAGCAAGACATTGCTTTAACATGTAGCGTGTGCCCAATGACATATAGCCTCATATAATGCATGTTAACAGACAAAAGGGGGAGGAAGAGGAGGAGGTAATGAGGGGGAGAAGGAGCAGAGGGGTGGGGGGTGGACTCACAAGAGGCACAAACAGAAAAAGAGACAATATTTAGTCATTTCAAACAACTGTTTTGCATTTTTTCCCTGATAATCTCCTTGGTTATTGATTTTTACGCAGCACAGTGCCTTATGGTCAGGCTTTGTCAATCAAGAAAAAAACGCAATCAATCACATGCATTTTCTGTGAATATTTGTGTTTGAATTTATTTGATTTCTTTGCCTGTAAAACTTGCCAGTTCGGAGTCGAGGTAAAACAAACACTGCACTTATGCGTGGATTTTATTGCCAGTGTTATGTGTGCGCGTGCAGGGGAGACGCAGACAGCCGCCAGACCCTCCGCTGTAACGGGCTTTTATTCCAAGGTTAAGTTAGCTCCTGCTCAACAGTCGTGTCACTGGTTGCGGTAGCTTGTTTCTGTCAGGATTTCTAACATGCGGGGTCAAAAACGCGCGGCTGGAGTTCCAGTGCGGGTGCGGATTTTGTTAACAGGAACGTCATTGCGCGCCGTCGTTTAATTGCCCATTAACGGAAAGTAACAATTGTCGCCACAGCCGTAGTGTCGCATTGTGTTGCAATTCGACGGGAACTGTCCTGAGAAGTCGAGTCAAGCTGGAGAAAACCTTTTTAACATCGCTATTGCATGAACTGCATTCCCTCATAGAACACATTTGTTGCTTACAGAACCCAAACAATACTTAATTCCCAGGCGCAAAAGCTTAGATCATGGCAGGCTTTACGCCATGCAGCACCGCATCCTCTGATCAACACCATCTCCTACTTCAGCATGCGAGGGGAAACCTGTTAAACCATCAATTATACTGCGGTAGATACACAAACAGCAGTTGTTGCATGTGAATGAAACATTGCAGCTGGGCGCATTTGCAGTCATTTCCAGCTATTACACTGGCAGTCATGTGCGTAACCTAACAAATCACGTTACATTCACACACCATAGGTAATGACCAGAATTAAAGAATAATCTCACCAGCAGGAATGAGCGCTGTCTTCTTGCTGTTTTTTCTCCCCCTCTCTCTCCACTCGGTTTCTGTTGCGTTAATGAGGTTTCTGACGTTTGGTCCGGCTGATTTCTCCCTCAGCTGTTACTGTCCACTGGGTTTGATTTTTCTTTTTTTTTTTTTTTTCCAGCGGTGAAATAATAGGGAAATCGGCGTCCTCTCGCAAAGCTCTGCCCTCTTCAAACTAACCTTCCCGCCCCCTCGTTCTACCCATCTCAGATTGGTGCTGGACCAGGAGGGGCAAACCCTGTAACCCGAGGGCTGGTTCAGAGGCGGTGATCTGTCATGCGGATCAATGCCCACATGGACTTGCAGTGGACGGTTTTGCGGAGGGCGCACAGTTAACCGACCAGCTTGTCAGTGATGCTCTCGGCAGCTGGAAAAGGGCTCTTTTCCCCTCCTTGTGCGTTATTGCACAACAACCTCTCAGGCGAGGAACAGCAGTGAGTGGGCCCACTTATTCAGAGGGCTCCGCTGTTTGAGCGCTGACGCAGGTGCCCAAGGTCCAACCACGACTGACAGAGATGCCAAAGCCTGTGAGCTGCTGCTGACAGTGATATAGCAATCTCATGTGAGTCATTGCAGTAGTAGGAAAACCGGAGCAGATCATCCCCACTCTGTGACCTTGGGGTGGTGTGTGGTCCAATCACACTGATGACCTAGGAAAAAATCTAGGCAGGGGAAAATTGAGACATGTCCAACCTTCCTCTCGAACTTTGGTCAAGGTGCCCTTGTGCAAGGCTTCTAATGTCACCCCTAACCTCTGCTCATGCAGCAGCAAATAGTACAAGACTGTGCTTGCACTGTGTCAATTCCCAGGTGTATTTGTGTGAAGGATTGCAAGCAGCCAAGCAGTCTCTGACCTGATTTTATTTTCTGCTATTTAATGTGCAAAATCAAATATGTGACAACTGGCAAAAAATAACATTACTCACAAAATTATATATAAATAGCCTGTCAAACACATTTCACTTTACATTTTGATCTTCTGAGACTACCTCAGCTGTATGTATTTGGAAACTTAGTGAAGCTTAATTCAGGAGCAGTGCTGAATCACTGTTACTTCTGCACTGAATAAAAGATACTCAACGGAAAGAGTGCAATCTGTTTAACTGAGCGTGTTTATTTTCCTGTTAGGCATAAAGCTGCACACCAGCTTCTATTTGCGAAAAGAATAAAGTGTTGTCACCTGACAGAGGCATGCTGAAAAGTCTACAGCAAAATGTTAGTATCTTCTGTCTTTTTTGGAAACAAACTTTAGATTTCGTCCTCTAACTTTAGAAGACTCTGACGCAGTAGTAGGTAACTGTAGTGCTGTGGATGAAGCCGTGCAATCAATAAACACATTATTATTAATAATGAATGAGCCGCTTTCACTGCCAAAGCCACAGAGATTCCAGATCAAGTCAACTCAGTCAAAACTTGAACCCTCAGGCCACATCTTATTAAAAAGTTGTTTATAGTTATAGATTTTTCATAGACTATTTTCTCACGAGTTCACCAACAGCTTTAATTCTATGATGCTTTTCTGCTGCAGCTTCTCCCAGAGCTTCAGTAAAGGTTAACTGGTCAACTTTAGGCTATCAAAGATACATTAAGTATCATCTCTGAAAAGCAGAACAGGAGCACAACTGATTTTATTTCACCACTTCCCTGCCAAAGATAGGACTCTGTGCAAATGTGATAACATTTCTTAAGATGAGATTATTTAGTCAAGTCACAATCAATCAACGATCAACAGCATCAAAATCACAGTTTTTTTAATGCATGGATTTCCTGGAAAGAGGATTCCTCTCCATCCCGTGGTTTCTCACCTTTCGTCACTAATTAAGTTTAGATCTGAGGGGTTCCATTGGCTCTTGCTGAGGGTCTAAGGTTGGGGCATTCATCATTTTCATTTATTATTTCACTGTGAAACCCTTTGAGACAGTAATTGTAATTAGAGGCTGTAATAAACTTGATTTGCTGTGAGCTCCTGTGGGCGAGTTGAGTGTGAAGCACCAGTGATTTCTGCCAAACATTGTGCAAGCCAACAATCCACTGCAAAGATGTGTTTTACTGGTTTGTTTTACAGGGAAATTTCTTATAAGCTACAAAGACTTGGCTGCCTTATATTATATGTGCCATAACTTACTTTTTGAAATTTATCTCTTTGATAATCTTCCAAGTGCAACAACATTTTCTGAAGATATACTGTAGTTTTTGTACTGGCAAACAGAAAGTAGATCCTACATTTTTTTTCCCCCAGGTTTTTTTCATTGTCCTTACTTTGAAAACATGACATAACAGAGCAAGAGTAGTAACATAAATGAAAGACAATGTGCTGTCCCATGCTTTCTATAGTTACCAAGTGCCTTAGTTAGCTTGTTTTCAATAAATTCTTAAGCTGGTATAATCATGTCCTAGGGCTAATAATTATAAACTCTGGCAAAACCAACACTGAGATATGTGTATGTCTGGGCTGCTTTTGTTAATTAGTCTCAGCTTGTGGACAGGGATACGCTGTCTCCTTGAGCCATGTAAGTCGGAATATTGTCAGCAGAAAAAGTGCAATTCGTTAAAATGGACTTGGAAAATAATGTGTTGGGGGGGGGGGGAGGAAAATGACACAGCACAAAAGAGTATGGTAAAGAATATTTTCAAAGGAGGACAGGTAGATGTTTCTTTGTCTTTTTCGTTAGTTAACACACACACTTTCGGTGGCAGAGCTGCCATGTGAGGAGTCATCCTGCCCAACAGGAGCAACTTTTATTTCGCCCAAGGACACTTCGACATATGGACAGGAGGAGCCGGGGAGACAATTGCTTTGCCTCCTGAGCCACAATCACCCCCAAGTGATATGAGAGCTGACTCCATGATTGGTGACAAATCTAAACACTATTACACCTCTCATTCCATCAGTTTCTGTGCTGTCTAGGTTTCAGTGGTATAAATCCCTCCCATGGAGATGAGAGACTGTGGGCTTTACAGTAAAAATGAATAGAGTCTGGATGTGTATGAAACATTTTTATTACGTATTAAATGAGCCTTCCCCTCTTGAGAAGAACTGCAGGACTAAAGATTCTTAGTAGGCAGCTCCGGGGTGTGAACACATGTCTCTGAATGTCACATCGGTATCATCTCATTACAGCCAGCCTCTAGCTCTTTGTTTTCTACTGTCTCCATCTTTTCTATGCACCTAATGAGTATGACCTTTCTGACATCATGTATTCCTGATGCCAAGTCTCTAGGTGGATGTTTCCCTCCTACATTCATTCTTGTATATTGAAAATTCTCTCTCTTGTTACTAGATATGTGCCCAAAGCCGGAGCCACAGGTGCAAGGGTTGACGGGGCTGATAAATAAATGCAGGGCGATTTGAAGCTTGGCCTTTTCTATCATGAAGACAAAGCAACATGCTAGATTTTTACCAGATGCGAGCAAGGTCTTGTCAGATGAAATTAATCATTGGAACAATAACCAACTGTCAAGCCCTCTTGTGGCAGCTCCAAGTAGCCGCTGTAGGTTCTTGGTTTGAGCAAACACTGCAGCCCCGTGCATTAACAGTGTGGATTATATATGTGAACAATACCATAGGTTTCAGGAGAGTTTTTTTTCTCAGTTGTGGTTAAAAAACGTCAGATAACATTTATAACACACTTGATATGTTTAATTCATTGTCTTTATTATTAAGAATATGAAGAATGACAATAACATTAGTGTCTGGTGTGCATGCTTCAACACCACCAGGGAGTGGACCATTCATTTCAGAAATAATAGCCTAGTAGTGCACTTTACTGCTGATAGAAAATGTCTGCAATAAAAAAAGTATTTTGTGGTTTGTTCAGGCAAGAAGGAGTCTTTTTCTAAGGGTTTTATCAAATCATAATTCCATTTTAATTTCTTTAATTTATGTCCCTGAAGATATAAAGCACTAGAGGGTTTGTATTTGCGGTTATATCGTTAGTGTTTTAGAAACCATGTCTTCAAAATTTCACAATCCATTTTTTTTCAGGGCAGCTTTTGCAAATATGTACCAGGCTCCTTTCACACCTTGTATGGATCACACATTAAGTGTGGTGCATGTACAGAAAATATTAATTAATTTGCAGCTGAAGCTTTGCTCATGAGCAGGCAGGAAACACCAGTTAGGCGTGCCACATCAACTAGCCATCATCTAATCCTAATTATCACTAATTACTTTCAGCATTTAATGCCAGCAGTTCACTGAAGCTGTCAACCCTCCATTTAAGCAGGCAGTTTCTTCCCCATTCAGCAGTTTTCTGCTTTTCTGGTTCCATAGTAATCAAATACACTTGGAGTAGCATGTTAAATACATGTCCTCCACATCTTACTCATATGTTTTGGTTGTTGTTGTTGTTGTTGTTGTTGTCTGCATACCACTAAGGTAATGTGAGCCTGAGCTGCGTGAATTCTGACAGTGATTGAATATATTTGCAGCCAAATACAACTGCGTAAACATTTTTACAATCGTACTTTTAAGTTCATGGCAGGGGTGTTTTGACAGAAGTGTGCACATTAAGCTGAGAACCAAACTCTCCATTTAAATGTTTTAGGAGGAGTTATAGCGTATAAAGAAAGTGCTGTGATCATCACACAAAAATCAAGCAACACAAATCACTGTCAACCGTATAATTAATCACCGACTACTTTGGGAGCCAGCACGTAAACATTGTTTATCACACTCCAAAAAAGAAGCTTGATTTGTTGCTAATTGCTTTTAAAAATAGTGTTGCTACTGAACAAGTCCTCACATCATCAATCAATCCATCTGTTTTCTGTAACTGCCTACCTTGTGCAGGCAGGGTTGCAGAATCAACATCCCAAACAATAAACAGCATTAGTTTACTTCAAAACAAGCCAAGGTGATTCAGATAAAACCGGCAGTGGTTAATCACTTGTGTGTTTAAAAGAAGCCAGGAAGAACTGTTGCTCTGTTTTATTACATTTTTCTCCCTAATGTTCTGCTAATATCCTGTATTTTGTGTTTTTTTTTTTTTTTTTTTTAAATTTTATTTGTTTATTTTTTTTATCACCTCCAATGATTTTTTTTTTTTTTTTTTTTAAGTTTTTATGGACACTGCAACTACCTCTTGGTTTCATGATGTACAAATGAAAAGCCCTGAAAGAATGCAGCAATCTGAATTCAGACCATTTAGCTCAAAATCATCCCAGAAGGGCCTGTGGCATTTTCCACACAAAATGTGTAGCTTCTCTGAGGACAAGATGTGTTCACATAGCTCTACAGCAGTGCTTCTCAATCCATGTTCTTGGCATGGACAGTTTTCAGTCCTATCACAAATATAATTGCATTTTTTGTTTTTTTAGCTTTCAGGACTGAATCACCTCTGAATTACACAACTGAAATGAAGCCCAACAACATATTCAATGTTAAACCTTCCACATTTATCCCCAGAAGTATATATGCAGTGAGCCCCATGAGACGAGGTGAACACAGCTTGTCCCAGAAGTGCATTGTAACCTATTTGGCAGTTGAGCGCAGCACTGAAGTTTACATTTGGTCTAAAAAAAATATGGTTCTCTGGAGATTGTTCAGGTTCGCAGTCTGGGACTCTGACTGATTTAGCTTTCCAGTTGTGTATTTGTGTTGTTTACCTCATGAAAGACTTTGCTAATGTGGCATAGTACCACGAGGATTAACACAACCTCAAATTTGTCTAATTTGAGTAATTTATTTGCATGTAATATACATATTTGAATAGGTATTTATAACCACTTTAACATTATATATAACAAAATTTGAGGAGATAAAATTTTTTAGGTGAAAAATGTGAAGTTAATACCTGCCAACACATGGACTTGAAATGGATATACATTTTTAAAGCTTTACGCAAACATTCAAAACATGTGGTTCTTGACAGAAATTGATATAAAGTAGAACAAAACATTTGAGATATGTTCCAACTATGCTGAAAATACATTTTGGAGTAAAATATTTAAAAGCCTCTGTTTTATTGACACAAGAATGTGGTAACACATGGACAAATTGCCATAGTAACATGTGGACAAGTCTTTACTATCGTCCGCATCACCCAAAATGTATCAAAATTCATTACTTTCTATAAGTTTCACTCAAATATCTGAATTATAGTAACTTGAAAATTAAAAATTGGTATTTTTGTGGTAACACATGGACAGGGCCTTTTAAGCAACAATATGTTTAAATTCATAAATATCAATAATATTCACAAAATAATGAAAATGTAATAATTGAAACTCAATCATCTATATAATTAACAGACTATGTATAGAACTGATATAATTATTAGTGTCAAATTTGAGCTTCTAGGGGGTTCTTCCTACTCCTTTTCAGGCAAAACATTTTTTCTTTCTTTTATTATCATATTTTTTTCTTTTTATTTGTTCTGTTGTTGTTTGTCTAGTTAATAAGCATTACTATTTCGCTCTTTGTTTTGTATTGTGTTTGTCTGAAAAAAGCTGAAACTGACCTATGATTAAGGTGTAAAAAGTACAATCAATAAAATCAACTGTAACTTTTTACTACAAGTGGTATTTTAAAACAGATAAAATACAGATTTTTAGCTTAAAAAAAAAAAAAAAAAAAAAAAAAAAAGAGCCCACTTATTAAATGATGTGTGTAAATTTACTTTTTCATGTTGACATTCACTTTCGCCTGATTGGACCCATATGCTGATTCCCAACCCAATCTCCATATATGACCCACCACAATGGTCTTGGGTCATGTTTCTGCTCTAATTTCATGGCTGCTTCCATCCAAGCTACACTTTACAATCAACGAAGACAGTTTGAAGACGGCCTACAGATACGAATCGGGGGATAAAAAGATGCGCCCCAAGCTCAAAACAAATCTTGTGAAAATGTCAAGAGTGGATTAAGCTGTACTGAAGAATTCGCAGTGGAACGAGGCTTCATGAATGGTTGTCATCTTTGCTACGAGGATGCAATGTTATACAGAGCCGTTCTTAGAAAGCTTCATAGCTCTAAGAGTTTGCTTTCACTTCAAGCGCAAACTGGTAGTACTATGGAGCTTTGTGAATGTGGCCCCAGGAGGTAAAACTGTATAAGTCTGTGTTCTCAGCCCAGAACTCTGTGCAGTTACATCAATCTCAGCTGCTAACTCACAGTTACCCTGACTATTTAAACTGCTGAAGCTAAATAGAATAAGGAGGTAATGAATAATGCACAGTCATAATACTAATATTAAAGGAAAGAAATCCAGCAAAAGTGACTCAAAACTGCAGCGACTGCAGTACAATAATGAATACAATTGACACACACTCATAAAATTCTAATTATGTTGGAAGATGAGCTTCATTGCTGTATACGAGAGAATTTGAAAACTTTTACCCACTGTCTATTATACGACTGTGATAACAGATTCAGTGGCATTTTCGTCGGTGGCATACAAACAAAAGCAAGAATTCCAATAAAAAAGAAAATAAAAGCCCTAAAATAAGATGGCATGTGCAGTAAGTACACATCATTGAACCACCGGCTGTTTTACTCTCCAATCGTGTTCAACATGTTCAGTGATTACATTCTACCACGGTCAAACCACATACATGAGTTCACTAGTTGAAGGAAGAAAGTCAGGTCTTTTTATTTGTAACTTTAACATAAAATCTCATCTTTCATCAAGTAGGAAAAGGTCACGTATCTATTTCTTAGATGTACATCTCCAGACGTGCCCTGGTGGTTTGAGCTTCATGCAGCATCAATGAAAAAGAACCTGCTGCCAGTCAGCTCTATAGGCTTCAAACGCTTCTCTTTTGTGATGTGGATTTTATGAAGCAGAAACTATGCTTTCAAGATTTTTTGGATGGAGAATACCCAGAAGGCCAGAGAACATTTCCTACAGCAGTAATCTAGATATAACCTTAGATCCCGGGCTTTGAATGCCAGCCCGTTAATTTGTCCAAATAAATACATAATATTAAACAAATCAAACCTAATATTTCTAAGTAGAAACGGGTACATTAACTGCTATTCTTTTATTTGTCAGATGGATATTTTATCATTATTTCTTGCTGCAGGAAAAAAAAAAACATATCAAAATGTATGGGTCAGGCATGGTTTTCAGACCATTAAGTCCAGTAATATGTAAATACAGGCCCGTAGATGTATTGTTCAGAGTAATCTCTAGGAATTATCTGTTATGGTGGTAAATGTTATTGTAATACTTGAATAACATCCATAGCAAATGTAATGGTAGCTTTACTTCAGATGCAGTCGGCACTGGCGCTGAGGCCATTCACTGAAAGTAAACCAACAAAAATTAATTATTGATGTGTTATCAGAGACAACCATACATCACTGTGGCATTTAGGTGTAGAAAAATAAGAGAGAAATATTGAGAGGGGGCAAGTTAGGTCAGAAAACGTACACGAAGGAAACATTTTTGCTAGCATACAAAAATGCACTTATTGTATTATCAAAGAAAACAAACACGAGCCAAAGGCCTGACCTCGTATGAAGAGCCATCATTCAGCTTTTTTTTCTTTTTTTTTTTTTCTTTGGAGAGCTTATGGTGCCATAGGAAGGTGCAGTAAATGCTTTAGATCAGTATGGAAGCAAAAAGCAGGGGGAACTCTGTGAGCTTGCAGCCAAGGCTGAACACTGAACAGTTTACAGCTTAAAAAAATGTGGCCAAGCCTTTCATCAGCAGCCAAAGGCATCCTCAGAGGCAGATAAAAAAAAAAAAAGGAGCTCATGGTGGAAGAGAAACAACTTTACTGTATCTGGGACCAAAACTATGAAAATCCATCTCAAGGGAGACGTGCGTTACAGTAATAATGCTACTGTAGATTGTGCTTATTAAAATACATTCAGTTGAAGTCAAAGCAGCTATTTTATTCTAATGTTTATGTAGGACAAAGTCATCAGATGCAGCTGTTTACAATGTTTTCTGAGACATGTGTGACTGGAATTGAGCAACAATGTACTAAGGAGAAGCTGACAAAAAAGGGGCCATGTCCTTTATAAACACAGAAGAAATGCCAGTGAAACAATTATCACGTGTCACCTTTAGAATTTTTTTTTCTATGATCAATGATTCACTACATGTCTACAATCACCTCAAGTCTCCTGGAGCCCTGTGAATGTGTTGGAGCTGTCAAATCAGACTGTATACTAATCAAACACCAAGCAGTTTGTGTGACTTTAAGCTGCAATTCAAATGTCACTTCTCAAAGCACATCAGCACAGCCCCAGCACATCCTAAAGGACAGGCTCTGCATAACACCGGCAACCAATTCCAGCATCTGAGCGTTTTTTCAGCACGCGCACAACAGCACACACAGAGAAGCGTTGGTTCGAGTAAATGTGTGTCGCAGAGGTACGCGTAGGTTTGGCGGTAGATGGTGTGTTCGTGTGCAGTCAAGACAGAAGCACGGCTCCCAGTGAAGCATGTTAAATCGACAAAGCAACAACGTGGTCACTTAGTCATCCTGTGGTTTGTATCAGAAAGGAAAGCAGAAAAATACTTATAACAGCCGTTTGTGTCATTCGGAGTATTCCTCCTCTACTCCCTGTTGTTGTCAATCTGTGTTCTACTTCAGCATAATTAAGAAATCAGACTGAACGTGTCTGTAAAATATACTTAAAATGATAACTTTCCAACACATTACAGACCAATGTAAGTAATAGAAATGACTTAAAACAGCTTTGACGACACCATTAGTGGAATATTTTGCAACAAGGACTAAATATTTGGCAACATAATAGCATAACTAGAGGGGAAAATGGTGATATTTGATTAAAATGAATATTTTAGTTTAATGGCTTATTCAAAAAAGTATGAATTAAGAATTTTCCACAAGTTATGATGATGATTATGATAAGTATTGAGATGATGATGGTGATGATTATTATTAATAACTTATGTTGCCATATTAATGTATCAATATAACAAGCCACTTTAGCACTTTAAATTATGTTAAAATGTTAAAAAAAATTGACACATTTCACATTGTCACAAGTTAAATATATGCTTTAGATGTGACAAAATCTTCATTTAGGATGAAAATACAATGTTACAATATTAAAATCACCTTGTTCGAGCATAAAAATATAAAAAATTATAAATCTTGTTGTTACAATAAACCTTTCACATTATAATAGGATAGTAATTTGTTTTCTATTTGGGACTTGGCAGCCGAAGTCTTTCTTTCAAAGTGACAAAACCTCAAGGTTTTCAGACCAATGAAATACAAAGAAACAAACCCATATTCATTATTAAACAGCTCAGTATTTCTGTTTTCATTTGGGTAGAGTTCAGAAATCAATACTTGGTGGAATAACCATGATTTTTAGTCACTGCTTTCATGTGTCTTGGCTTGCTCTGCACCAGTCTTTCACATTGCTTTTGGCTGCTTTATGCAACTCCTGGCACAAAAATGCAAGCAGCTTGGCTTTGTTTGACGGATTGTGACCATCCATCACGTCTTGATCACATTCCAGAGGTTTTCAATAGGGTTCAGGTCCCAGAATTTGGAGTGGTCTCTTAATTTTTTCCAGCATTAAATTTATTCATTCACTTTGCATAATGAAAAATAAGGCGGGAAAATAGGAACGTACATGGTTGAAGGATTAAAGAAAAAAAAACTTCATTACATTCATGCATAGATTTAGATTACTACCTTTAAATATTTGAAAATATTGACAAATATTAAAGGCTCAATGTGTAATTAGCGTTAACTAGCAAGCGGTTGAAGATTGTGTCAGTCTTTCCTCCAGCAGCTAAAAATACAAAAATGAAAATCCCTCATTAGAGCCAGTGTTTGTTTTGTTGACTCTGGGATTTTTGGTTAATTAAAGGATAAGAACTCTGGTCCATATTCCAACATAGAAAGTGACAGTAATATACATAAGTTAACACTTTATAATTATCCTTAAATGCAACACACTGAACTGATGACCTCTACATTATAAAACTAACCCACTGATGGTATGCATTTTTAGATTGTGTATTTATTTTCATCATTTATAGTCTCTCATTGAACTGGCGACGTGTGCAGGGTGTACCCCGCCTTCACCCTTAAGTACCTGGGATAGGCTCCAAGTGACCCCCATGACCCTAGTGAGGATAAAGTGGGTTCAGAAGACGAATGAATGAATCTACTCTCATTGATTTCTTGCTTAACTGAATTTACTTCATTAAATAGGAATGACATTAGCTACAGTAAGGTCGCAGCTGTTTATTCTGGGGTGTAACAAGATAACTCATTACAGCACATTACAGTAAAAGTAAAAAAAATAAATAAATAAAAGTAAAAGTCCAGGTCCCTTTCTGTTATATTCCTAAAGCTATTATAAACCAATAAAGTGGAGCTGCAACTATGCAAATTAATGTAAAACAGATGCATCCAACAATTAAACCCAGAGTTCACAACCTGCAAGACCTTCATATTCACTGTACATCAAACAAACAATCACTGCTAACTATTATTTTAACATTTTATCATTTACTGTTTTCACAGTATTCACCATTATAATATATGTTTTAAGATTCCAAAGGTTAACTCGGTTTATTAACCATATAAAGAAATTCAGTCTATATTTTACTCATCCTAATAAAGTACCTAGCATTTGCATTAACAGTTAGCACATTATGAGCTGTGAGCTTAGGTGCTCTGGGACTAACTCCAGATCTACAGCAGAGTGGATCAGTACTTTGCTCAAAGGCACTGACATGAGCATTAACCTATAGCTGTTTCTGATGGTGGGGGAAACAGGAGGGTCTGGAGGAATCCAAGGAGCAAAAGCAAACTCGACCTTCTAGATCACAGGTGTCAAACCTGTGGCCCGGGGGCCTGATCCGGCCACTGGGATGAATTTTTGTAATGCAAAAATTTACTAACAATAATTTTAGTTCAGGTTCCACATTGAGACCAATTCAGTGTAATAATAACCTATAGTCACACATCCAAATTTTTGTCTTTGTAAATGTAAATGTTTTCATGTATTTAGACTAAAACAAAGTATAATTTAGCAAAAAAAA
>JAPSES010000044.1:17747946-17765588 GCA_029822895.1 Maxillicosta whitleyi | reverse complement strand
TATTTACATTTTTTGTGAAATTATACTTTGTTTTAGTGTCCATACATGAGAATATTTACATTTACAAAGAGAAAAACTTGGACATTCATTCCAAGGGCCGGACTGGACCCCTTGGCGGGCTGGATTTGGCCCCCGGGCCACAAGTTTGACACCTGTGATCTACACCATCAAGAACTGCTATTTTGCACGTTTTAGATGTTTCCGTCTTCCACCAAAGCTGACAGTCGTTATCAGGCTTCTGCAGAGCTTGATGATAGGATTATCATTTGAATCAGGTGTGTTGGAAGAGGGATACATCTAAAACATGCAGGGTGGTGGCCCTCGAGGACCAGGATTGGACATCTGTGGTCAACAGCAGGCCAGGCCAGTAGATGGCAGTGTAGTGAGATGATTGAACAGAATCTTTAAAACTATCACAATAAAATGCACAGGTGTCAAACATGTGGCCCCTGGGATGTATTTGTGAAATGCAAAAATGTATTGATAATTTTAATTCAGGTTCCACATTGAGACCAATTAGTGTCATATTAACCTATAAATAGTCAATAATCCAAATTTCTGTCTTTGTAAATGTAAACGTTTTCATGTATTTACACTAAAACAGTATAATTTTGCAAAAAATCTGAATTACCTGAAATGTCTTGAAAGAAGTACGCAATTTTTCATAATATTCTACCTCTTACTAAATATTTTGTGTATATGTCAATCCAATGTGTTCTGTAAGTTATAATGTACGTGTGGAAATGATAAAGTAAAGCATTATAGTGTTATACTTTTTTCACTGTAAAATATAGAGAAGTTTAGAGTTGACATTATGTATATATTATTCTGTCATTATTTTACTGTTTCGGCCCTCCGCACATCAAATATAGCAGAATGTGGCCCCTGAACTAAAATGAGTTTGACACCCCTGTTCTACGCCCATTCATTTTAACCCTCGTGTATTCCTTGGGGTCAATTTAACCCCATTCCACTGCCTTCATCTATGGGATGTTGGTGTGGACGGCCGGCGAAGGGTTAACGAAATAATTTGTTGTTGAATTATTATTATTATTTGTTGAATTTCTTTATTTAATTATTCAGATCAAACACTGTTAATATAGAGTATTTTAGTGTTATATAGTGGTATTTTCTACTGCAATGTATATGTTTAGCTCCCTTGAAGATTTGTACCCACTTCGAAATTATATTTTCTTTTTTGTAAATATCAGGTGTTTTCCATTTCATTTATTAACCATGCAGGTATTTATGAAAGCTCAGAGGAAATTCAATTGTCATTATAACAGAGAAAACTAAAAAAAATAAATAAATGACTCCTTTATCACAATTGGGGGTGGCAGCAGTGGATCAGTTGGTAGAGCAGGTTGTCCAATGACCAAACGGTTGGCGGTTCAAATCCTGGCTCTGTCTGCCCATGTGTCAAAGTGTCCTTGAGCAAGACACTGAGTGACACTGAGCCCTGAATTTGCTCCCAGTAGGGTCTGTGTAGCACCTTGCATGGCAGCAGCCACCTACTGTGTAATTTTAATTTCATTGTACCTACTGTGTAGTGACAATAAAGTCATTCTATTCTAAAATATCTAATTACCTGAACATTAAAAACATATATCTACACCCACTGTTGTATCT
The DNA here is from genome assembly GCA_029822895.1 of Maxillicosta whitleyi. Lineage (NCBI taxonomy): Eukaryota > Metazoa > Chordata > Actinopteri > Perciformes > Neosebastidae > Maxillicosta > Maxillicosta whitleyi. The sequence goes on along the minus strand of JAPSES010000044.1, from coordinate 17,763,959 downwards.
GTTGCGGAAGATGACAATGACATTCACTACGGGGCATGTCAATATCCAAATTGTTCATATCTAATAACGGTGAAAAGCTGAGAAACTGAATTTAATTACATTGATAGGATAAGGAGTACAAACGTTATTAAACACATCAGATCTTTGAGGGTTAATATCCTATGTTTTATTCATATCCATAATATACTATGTGCATTATACTTTTTAATATGGTATATTAAATTCACCCCCATTCAAAATATTCTGTATCTTTTAATATTCTCCATTGTTTTAAGTGGATTTTATATCCATTAAGAGGCTGTTTGTTATTGTTTTGGGGAGAGTTCCATTAAAACATGACTCTGTACATAATTTGTCTTTATCTTTGCCACTGCAATACAAAGTTCAGACAATAATAACCACTTTAGCAGATGTGCTGCTGTGGGTAAGCACTCATAACAATTACAGTACTTTCATACTTGACTCCTATTAACAACTTCAAACGTCTTATTTTGTCCAATTAAGAGTCCTCCAAAAATATTTTGAATTCACAAAATAAAGAAATCAGAAACAGTAGTAAATAACCATATCACAGATGCAGGAATCAAAGATGGTTTTGCTTCAAAGTTAAGACATTTTCTTTGCATTGGGAGCTACTTATATACTGTCTTTACTATACATTTGAATGAGCATTCCGTAAAAAAAAAAAAAAAACAACCTATAAGTTTCAAGAAGGAAGGATTGTAGGATTGTACGGTAAGCCTCTTGGCTAGATTATACAATGCGGATGAACTGACAGTTTGGTATACATTTACATTTTGCATGCAGTATTTAGTGAGTTAACTATTACACACATTTGTTGTTTTTTGAGGGCTTGCAATAAAGAAGTTAACTACAAATGCTACTAAATTATACAGAAACAGGACTGCTGGGCATTTCCAGATTGTGGTCTGATTTCAGTGTGTCTTTTGCTTAGTAGATCACAATGTTTTAATATCTCTGATTACAGGAGCCCACAGCATGAAGATATTTTTTTTTTACTGAGTTTACTTGTAGCTGAAATCACTTTCTCAAAATGTGCTGGAACCATTATTCCTTTTTATATGGTCCCACAAGGGACAATTACCAGAAAACAGAGTCTGTTTTTCTCAGTTATGCAGTTGAAACTGTCCACATGGCCAGGCATTTAAGGACTGTCTGTCCTCTGAATTTGATTAATGAATATTTTGATAATGAGGTGTCTGTGCCATCGCGCTACAGGACACTCCTTTGAATAACACATTTCAAATTGAACAAATAAACCTCACATTTGCCCTGGGGACACAGTGGGAGAGGAGTACTGTAGCAAGCTCGTTTGCCATAAATTTGAGGCTTTTCCTTTGGATCTGCAGAGCTGTATAATGTCAAGGTGAGAAATGCAGACTCGAACCTGGAAGACATCTACTACTAATGATCAGATTTTCTTGGAAAATATATGTGGAGGAGGGGATGAGTAAGCCTTTGCTGCAGAGATATCACAGTGGGGAATTTTCCCTGTGGCACATAGTTCTGCAGTCAAGACTGGTTTCAGTAACCTTGCATCGGAAACACCATTATTGGGCAAACAAAAGGCAGAAAGTGAAAAGAGGGTGATTCTCTCCAATGATGTCACTCATATCCACCTCTTATTGGAGAGCTCTTGTGGGCTCATTATGCCTCCACTTTGGATAGAAGACAGAGAGAATGAATTACTATCAATCTGTCTGTAGTCTGACACAAGGCTGGTTACGCTCCACATGTATTGCAAATCTGCAAATAAAAGTGCCACTATTATTAATAAAATATTAAGAGTTGGTTGTACATCATCAAGGCTGTTTACAATGTTGCCAATAAAATTTCACACTTCATACAAACGTTCCTAATTGAAGAACTGATAAAGTTAAAATTCATTTAATCAGAAACCCCACTGTTTTAGCTTAGATTTGGATCATAGAACATCATGTCAAACTCTTCCAGGGTTTGTCAAAGTCTAATATTTGCTTTCATGCAAGTGGCATTTCATTCATTTAAGCCATTTCTGTTTGCTTATTATTCAGTAAGCATTACAGTCCCCTCATTGGTCATTACAAATAATATGCTTAAAGTGACGCATAAGGTTAATTCAAAATGTCATAAATTTAAAAGCCTTCGCATCAATTCCTATAAAAGACTATTTTTAATCTGATCATTTTCAACAGTTGAACTAACTTTTGGCGACGACAGTGCGCTAAATTCGCGGATCAGAGCTTCACACGTTTGTTTTGATCGAGCACCTCACGGAAATTGCCGAGTATTCATCGTGACCTAGTTTAAGATGGCGGAACACGTGAGCGTGCAGTTCCATGGACTTTTCTGAAGCTGCAAGTAGTTTTCAGTGATTCCTTTGTGATATCTATAGCACAGAAAGAAAGGCAATACAAGGAGAATAATCCACCATGATGGATGATCCGTTGTTGTTGTGGCCGGTCCGAAGTCATATGACCTGTATTTTCCGAAGTTTCTAAGTCATGCTCAGTGCACTCAGGTGGAAAAAAGCGATCTGTCGGAGAATGTAAACATTGCAATTTTGAGGGTTAGAGGGCGAAGGATAATGTGTAACCATTAGTGACGAACTCTAGTGGAAAATAGAGGAGAATAGAGTTTATAAGCACTTTACCGAGTCAGGTTTCATTTTGAATTTACTGCCTTATGTGTCACTTTAATACATTTCCATTGGATTGACTCACATTTTTTTTTTTTTATCAGTATGACAACTTTTCCACTTCTCCCAAAGACTAAAAAAATGCCACTCTTTTGTACTCAAATTGAAAATGAGAAAAAAAAAAAAAAGAAAGCTGGGTGGAATGCATTAATGTATTTCCCCAACGTCTGTGCCATAATGTATGGTTAGTCTTCAAATCCATGTATAACTGCATAAATATGAAAACATGCTCTTAAAAATTAAACATAAAAATTGTCACATGTCCACACATGTGATATAGGATCTTACACATTGCAGTTGTGAAGCATAAAATATATATCAGAAAATCACTAAAATGTGCCAACAGGATCTTGACTGTTCCGTATATGTATGTGAATATATGAATAAAAAATGACTCTTGTAACTCTCAACAGAGTTCGCAGTAAAAACGATAAATTCCCATATGCATAACATCTACAAACACAATGTTCCACAGTATTCCCTTATTTGCATTTCGAAGTTAATTTAGTCAAAAATCCTGGTGGTTAATTCCTTGTTCTAAATTCATCTCTCTAAATAAAACTGAATGTTGGAATGTAACGCTTCAATCTATTGTCATTTAATTGTATCATAAAAAATACTTGACAGTGAGAGGCTGCATTTTAACTTTATTGATTTCAGTTGATTATAGGGCAAGGAAAGGTTTATTATTTCTGTGAACTTTGCCCTGTGCACTGCCTGCCTGTCCCTCATATGTTTCCATCACACTGCCTGTGAGTGATTTACTGCTTTTCATGAAAAAATAAATAGAGCGCAGTAGATCTCGCTCGCTGTGCCTGTATCTCAAAGCAGAAGTCAAACCAGTATTGGCAAGTAAGGTTACACTTTTCCTGCAGAGACAGTATGTATTTAGCTCACAATACTCAATAACACATAGTATCATAGTTCAGCTACTTACCATTGATCTGCCTGCTCTGATACTGTTTTATTACAATCAGTCCATAGCAATATGATAATTTGAATACATTATTTATGGGGGTTTTTTTGCATTACGTTCCTTTGTAAGTTATACAGAAAACAGACAAATCAAGGTATGCGTGAATATTACACTTCCACTTGCATCCTACAAAAAATGTATAAAACATGTGTTTATTGTTGCATCTTTTTGCACGTCCTTGTACTCACTCACTGCTAGCTCCACAGATTCCTTCTTCTTTTTCTTGTTATGTACTTCATGAACACTGCAGGCTACACCAACAGGGTTTCTTCCTAAAAGAGAAGATGGTTTCGCCCTCCTACACGCTCCTACACACAATAATAAGTCTAACTGCTTTAATGTTACTGTAACACAAGTGTCCTTGACCTGTGAGTGCTGTCGCTGTTCCAGTTGAGCTGCTTAGGGGCCAGTAGTAAAACACAGAGGGTATCACTTCGAAGAATCCCTCGTGTTGAAAAGGGATACAATATGAAAGTCAAACTTATGACTGTGCAGAAATAATCTCTGCACCAGTAAATTCTTGACTGATGGGCAGATGGATAGGAGTTTTCAACATCATCTTTTATTCTGTTCAGGGTGAGAACTGACATGTTGCAGTGCATTTGATTTGACAACACAAGTGCACTATCCTTGTCAGAGATGCTTCCGCAGCAGAGCAGATGGCGGAATAGACTGTAAATTGTGAAAGCTTGTCAGGAACCTCTCCGCAGACAGCAGCACTAAATTTTGATATTGAATATGGATTGTTAGCTGTGAGCTTATCCCTATTGGCTGAGATATTCACAAGTCCAGAGAGAATGGCTGAGTTATTGACGATAATGTACATGGCAAGTCTCACTCGGGTTATTACGTATACAAAAGCTAAGATGGAAACTAATGGTAAAATTAAAATAAAAATGTCAGTTTTCAAATGAAATGATACCACAGTGCAACTCAAAGCTAAAATGAATAGAATAGAATCAGTATCACTCTTCTTCTCAATTTGCATTGATTACTGTTGGAACCATAAGCTCAGAGAGGCCGTGATTTACAGTGATTTTACAACTGCTACAGTGCCATGAGGCAAAGCAGCTGTTGAAAACCCCCGAAGCTGTTGTAAAATCACAAATCATGGCTTCAATTGTCTTACATCTTTTGTAAAATGGTTATTACACTTTCTTCCACTAAGCAATACTATTCTTCATTGACATTTAGCACAATGGATACTAAGTAACATAAAGGTGTAGCGACACAAAAATGCTGTGGAAATGATGCTTATAGAGCGTCATATTTAGCTGGAAAGCACCATTAACCTAATCGTATAGTTGCTGAGGGAGTTTTCAGTGGTGTTTGCCCAAATGCGAGTGATTCAGCATTTTTATCTTACGCTGCCAGAAGTGAGGATATTACTTCAGAAACTTTTCTCTTGACAGTAACATTGTACAGACATTTCACATTTCTGCCCCATCACTGATGTGATCTCTCTGCCTTTGGTTCAGCATCACAGTTCTCTCAAACTCAGTCTGAAAAGTGAACAGACCACAGCGTCTGGTTTCACAGCTGCATGGAAAGAAATTTGTTTCTTTATCCATCAATCAAAAACAACAAATTGCAACTAAAAAGAATAAATTTGCAACCAAAAAAGAGATTTGAGAGCAAAAAACAATTAGACTCAGAATTTAAACTCACTTCTTCCTTGTGTTATGTTGCTGGGAATTAAGTTGATAGTCTATTGCTCTTCAAAATTGAAATATTTTTCATAAATAGTGAATTATGCTAAACGGCATAGGCTACAACCATTCACAACAACAAGAAAATACCCAGTTATGTGTATAAAAGGCATAAATCTATCAAAAATAAATTGCATTGTCACAGTCATTAAACGAAAAGACGTAACAATAATTTATTCTAACTTTATGAGCAAACAGTTTAAAAATCTAATACAGTATCTTTTAATCAATTTGCACAGAGTGGGACCTAAATTGACAATGTTTTTGTAAATCATATGTGATTAAATCATATGTGATAATGTTATAATACCTAAAATTCAAAATCGAAAAATAAAATACTTAAACAAAACTGATTGTAATCCAGTCCAATTAAAATATATAATTATATAGTGACTTGGAAAACTAAAACGGAATTGAAATCAAAAAGCAAACACAAAAACAAAAGATTAAATAGAAATAAAAAGTAAAAGAAATGTAGTTTTAGTATAGGAGAGTAATGTTTAAATCACTAACGTGTTAATAAAATAAGGATATTAGTCTAGTACTTAACTTTTTTTTGCCAACATTTGTTTTATTTTTTTCACAACTTAACAAAATAATACAATTATTGAACAAATTGAACAATAACCAACTAAACCCACACCCCCCACCTTCAGTTAATTCCATTTTTTGTGGGTTTATATTATATTTTAGTAAAAAAAAAAAAAAAAAAAAAAAACTAAAAATAATGGTCACTGTTTACATGTCAGTAGGCATTTCCATCACCCATGTCAGGTCTGGTTCTGTTATATAGTAAGAATAAAGATCCCAAAATTGGTGGAATTCATGCTGCTGATAATGCTTAATCATTTAATATGAATTGAAATCAATAAACAACACCGGCCTAATATCTGATAATCATTAAAATCATTATTACAAAACCAACAAAACAGTGTTGCTGATGTGTTTTGTATTATTTAACTTTCGTTCACAGCTGAAAGTAAAAGAACTCAATGGACTGTGACACAAAGTGAAAAGACACGAAGCAACAATCTCAGTCTGGATGCGAACCTGAAGATGCTGCTTTCTTTGTAAATGATTTAGTGATCTGAGCTGCCGGTACACCCAGTCCAATCTCTGCTTTAATGATCAAGTGAAGAGGGTGGTCCACTCTTCCACTTTCTCCTTTATTATCTCTCAGTGACCTCTAGAAAGCTATCCTAGCTTTCATCTCTTCTTGTCTAGATTACATGAACTCCCTCTACTCCACTCTCTGACGGAATTCACTCCACCATCTTCAATTAGTGCAACATGCAGCCACACACTTCCAGCCAATCAACTGGGTCGAGATCATATCAAGACCATTGTAAGCCTCCGTACTTACTCCTAGTTTCACAAACTACACTTCACTACTTTTTAATTCCTTATGAGTCAGTGTGTGATCTCAGAAGTATTGTACAAAGAACAAAGACGGAAGAAAAAGGAGAGAACGGGCTTAAAGGATAAATTCGCATTGTTTCAAGTTTGTCTTTACACAATAATCACAACGTATGAGTTTCTGGCTGTTGTAATTGTTCATTGTTTTTCCAAAGTGCTGATCGAGCATAGTGGTTGAGGTTGTGAAAGACGATAGGATCACAGGTGTTTTCACCACAATGGCTGAGGAAAATCTAGGCAGAAATCATGTTTACAGACAAGGTCGTATATGAAAGATTTACTTCAATTGCACTAATGATGCCAAAGATGATGTAGTGAACATTTCCTGCCATGACTCCAGTTTTTAGGTATATAAATACAGTACACTGTGATAAATTGTTGAACTGGAAGTATTTTATGGCTTCTAGTATTTTATGATGTTGATAATTCAATTGTTATAAAGTGCTCTATATATAACGTTGGTTTTGATTAGATTAAATACCTCTACTGGATTAAACTGACTGTAATTGTAACCAAGGTCTCCAGATTTTTACTATATATTTTTTTATTATTATTGATTTCTGTGCAACTATGTCTCTCTTTTTTTTATTTATTTTATTTTTTATTTTATTTATTTATTATTATTATTATTATTTATTTTATAAATAAATAAATAAATTTATTTTATTAGCCTATATCCTGTTTCTTTGTGTGGAACCAAACACAATACGTAATAAAGTTTAACTCAGTACAGATTAGCAAATTACTATGCCATCTGTAGTGTTGTAGTCAAGACCAGCTAAACCGAGACCGAGACACTGCCGAGACTGGAGGGTATCGAGACCGAGACACTACTGAGACTGGAGGGTATCGAGACCGAGACACTGCCGAGACTGGAGGGTATCGAGACCGAGACACTGCCGAGACTGGAGGGTATCGAGACCGAGACACTGCCGAGACTGGAGGGTATCGAGACCTAGACACTGCTAAGACTGGAGGGTATCGAGACCAAGACACTACCGAGACTGGAGGGTATCGAGACCGAGACACTGCTGAGACTGGAGGGTATCAAGACCGAGACACTGCTGAGACTGGAGGGTATCAAGACCGAGACACTGCTGAGACTGGAGGGTATCGAGACCGAGACACTGCCGAGACTGGAGGGTATCAAGACCTAGAGACTGTAATTTCAGTCTAATGTCACAAATAACATTAGTGCTGACAGGCTATTGTTTAATGCATTCTTTTTTTTTTCTGAATATGGGTAGTGTTAGAGACTTTTAAGTAACATTAAATATAAATTAAGCAAACAGTCAACAGGTGTAATTTTTAGATATTTCACTGTAACAAAATGAAACAAGGCAAGTCTTTTATGCAACTTTTCACTCACAGATCATGTTCAAAATAAAACACATCTGGATATTTTGAAGTAGAAATGTTACATGCCGTGACTGCAAATCAGTTTTATTGTAAGTAACATGAGACATTCTTTGTGCAAGTACACTCTGAAGTTGTACCAAAGCCAAAGATTATAGAAAAATCAAATGTTTCTATGACCACATTTCTTGGTGACTCCGTAGAAAAGAAGAGTCAGATGTAGAGTAACAAAAACTAAAGGAAGGAATGGAAACCTCCAGTTGTTATCAAGACCAGATTAGGCCCAGCTGTGGCTCTCCCAGCAGCATTAAAGCAACACCTGCCAATGTTTTATCACAGCTGACTCTAAGAATTCATGTGGTGCATTTTCTTTTTTATCTAACTGGAACAAGCCCTCAGTATGCCGACAGCTCATTCTAACATATTGCTGAAAATAAACAAAGTCATGAAGAATATCCCTCCGCTCCCAGAAGATGTACTTTGAGCTTAATGGTTTTCTAAATCTTTGTTTATTTTTTAGTAGGTCACAGGAAATCAAGATGTTTTGCAAGTGCAAATACTGAAGTTTGGAAGAGAAATATGCAGGTCAGAGTTAATTCTCCCCTAAAAAACAGAAGGAGAGCAAAATATACAAGGGAAAAACAAAATTAATCACCCACCAAAGCTGTTTTCATTTGATCTGATCACTTAAGCTTCAGGCTTTACATTTAGAGAGCAAGAACAGAATCCAAGGTCAAATCAGAAAAATAATATTGTTTTTATGACTTAATTGCATTTTTACTTGGTTACGCAATTACTCTAGCAGCCCGTAATCGTATGCTGAGCTGTAAAGTTGGGGATTAGCCTTGGCCTATTTTTCCGTTTCTATACACTATACTACAGAAGCTCCTCTACCTCTTCAAGTGTCTCCATTTTCCCATTTCCCCACATCCTGTTTTCCTTTTTTTTTTTGCTTTTTATTATGATATCACAACCCTTGGTGATCTTGCAGAAACCCAGAACATATGATAATTTAATCATGTGCTGGTGCAGCTTTAATGCTAAGCTGTGATGGGAAGCACCGCAAAGCAGCAAAGCTCAAGGTATTTTTGTGTGTGCCCTTCTTCCCCTGGGAGATTTTTTCTTTCTTTTTTTTACTACAATTGTACTGTTTGCTCTTTTGCTTTTGTGTTACTATATTCTGGTTACATGACCCAGTGTCATTTCAACTTTACACATTCAATTTGAGTGAGCGACTTTCTTTCACTACCTGTAAAGCTCTCACTCGTCATCAGTGTACCATGTCCACTCAGGTTGATTGGCCAGTCCTGTTCACTCAGGGGCTTTCTCATCTGTGTACGCTTTAATCTATGATGGCAGTCTTGGTCTGCTGCTTTATTATTTGGGGCCTTGTAACACTTGGTGAAATCGCTGCATGTTGCTGCGGTAATTGTTTTTGTTATCAGCGCCTAGCATCCAAAATGAATTAGAGAAGCGGCTTTTGTGTAGTCTGCTCCTTCTTCCTCTGGACAGCTGATGTGACAGCAGCTTTTTGTACTGTGGTTCTCATAGTTCGGAAACGGCAGTATGATGGATATTCCTCTGCTCTTCTCTGTGCTATGATACATTCAGTAATACCTTGAGAACTGTGACCGTTTGCAATTCAAGCCCCAACAACTGCACATTACAAAGAGAAAATCATTTATTCATCTATTCTAAGAGTCCACTGAAGGTTCAAACTTAGACCAGATACTATATTAATTGCACCTGGACTTGCATGCTCATCGGTAATGTACTGTAAAACTAAATGATGCTAATTTTCTGCTACGCTTGTTTAGCCTGCTAACCACCTGCAAAATGACCATTCATTCTTGCTAAGCACTGCCCACAGGGGTTGAACATCTGCCTTGTGGGGCTGCAATGTGGTAAAATCTCATCTCCGTATTGTTAATTTGTTATTGTGATATGTTTTCACACCATGAATGCTTTTCACAGTGAAGACACAGCAAGAAGCAGACTGTTTTTACCATCTAGAAGGGCCCAAATGGCTTTTAACTTCATGTTCAGTCAAGGATGGAATGAGGAACATTTTGCAACACTCACATTCCATCTTGTCGCCTGAATGCAGTATAATCTAAATAATAATTGCTTGGCCAAATGTATAATTTAAGGCTGTTATAATTGTGAGAAACAAAAGCAGCTCAGTCAGTAACAATAATTTCATCTGGGAATTATTATATGTTACATTACAAATGGGAAACGTGTCACATCATGTCGCATCTTTACAGGATCAGGCTCGAAAATATGAAGGAAAAAGTCAGTATAAGGGTCCTCAAAACATTCCCCAAAAGGTTCAGTTTACTCTAATTTAACCGATAAAGACCCAGAGCTGCTTTTGTGACAGTTTCCAAATGAAGTTTTCTCTCTATGTCACTTTTCTTAAAGGGGCCATATTTATCTAAACCCACTTTTATTAGTCTTTGGTTCATTTATTTGTGTATTTGGACCTTAATAGTTCATAAAGTTTGAATTTGAACCCTACAGGTGTTGCAAAACTGTCTTTATACAGGTAGTCCTCGGGTTACGAACCAGCTCTATTCCTACGCTGTCGACGTAACCCGAATTTCCTTGTGAGTCGGAATTAACCCTTTAGGACCCCTAAATACCCCCTAAATCTCTAAATAACTATCCAAATACATGTATTATACTTCATATTAATAAAATAAAGTAAAAAATAAGATACATGTACAGTATACAGTACAGTAATGGCGGGTGAAATTTCGGCAAATTTACAGCAATAGCGGACAAGACTCCAGCGTCATAAAGTTGAAATAATGTACGTCGGGTACGTCGTGACCCAAGGACTACCTGTATTCATTCTGGCCAAAATCGAGTGGATTTCTTCAACCTGTCTTAATTCCTGTTTAATTTGTTCCATCTATAACTAGTTATGTCACAACATTTGCACATATAAGATCAGGAGTTCGAACGAACAATTCTCCAAGTATGACGTAACTGTTTGTCAACAGCAGCGGTTGTAGTCCATACTGAAAATATGTCCAAACTTCGAGCCGATTAAAGTGTTCAGTTGTTGGTTGAACAGGACAGAGCAGCACTAGCTAATAACAACAACAACCTGGAGGGGGTGGGGTGTGAAGTGACTCATTTGCAATTAAAGAGCCAGCGCTCAAAACAACCTTTCTGGTGTCATTACTCAGAAATAGGGTTAAAGATGGACCTGTGGAGTTGAATTAATGAAGAATTCAGACCCATGCAGAACATTTACAGTTTATGTAGACCACAGGGAAATGTTTTAAAATGCATAATTCCATTTTTTTTTTTTAAAAAAGGAAGATATCACTAATTTTCACCATTTATTATACAATTATCCTCTATATTTTTGTATTTCTCAGTGTAAATTGTATATATTTTTCCCGATATTTAGTTTATTGATCATGTAGATGTTTATAAAAGCTCAGACAAAATTCTAAAGATATTATAAAACAGAGGAAAAATGAGGAGAAAGTGACTCTTTCAACAAAATATGTCATTAATGAATGATAAAAACAGGTGTGTCCATCCACTGTCATTTATCAAACTATATGGGTTTCATTGGTAAATTAATGCTGCAGAATATATTATTTAGAATATACCCTGAAAAGATGTCAAACTGTATTTCACAACACTGATTTACATGTATCATATCTCCATTAGTGGATCAACAGGTATTAAACAGTTTACATCAGTAGGTGGTTTTGGTCACTGGTAGCCGTTTGAGTCCATATAGGTTAATAAGAGCTCCTTTTTTATCTTCAACTATATGTATTTTAAGAGCCTTTTCAGATACATCCAAACAGTAAATGCAACTGTGTGATAAATTTCTGATGAAAATTCTCATTTGGAGGTGTATTTCTTTACAGATTATAGAAATCATGCACTTTGTAACTTCTTTGTAACTTAAATTAAATCTATTAGGCTGCTTCAAGTTTTTTCTTATATTGTTACTACATGTAAATGGAGTCACTTTTCTATTGGACATCTCTGCAAAACTTTATTGATATTTACTAAATATTTAAAAAAAAAAAAAAAAAAAACAGAAGTGCATAATGTCATTTTTTCCACTTCATCACAAATGCTATGATTTCTTTATTTGTTATCACGAAATGACCCAAGAAGACATTTCATACACATGGCGACGAACATACATATTACGTTGATTTATAAATATATTCATTATTATTAAATACTACCCCTCTATCCTGTACTAAATTTTAAAAATGATTCGATTTCCTGGTCTGTCCACACATACCATGCCATGTTTCTTTTAAAACTGTTCTTCATTGCTTGTTGTAGTATCAACAAGTAGTCAACTTTTTTCTTTCTTTTTAATTTATGTAACTCAAGTTGTGCAGAAAAGTCTTTCCATTGCAGTTTCCCATGCCTGAAAAACCATCTCTTGCCAGCACAAAAAAATTATTAAAAAAAAAATAAATAAAAATAATAATAATAATTGAGTTTTGGTGAAATTGTAATTTTTCTGTTAGGCAAATGTTTATGCGCAGGTTATGTTTGCACAATTTGAGCATCAATGGAAAAGCGACTTGTGTGAATGAATGTAGTGTTCCAAGAATACTGCTCCCCATAGTCAAATGGATGCACTAGTGTAGTGAACCATATTTAAACAAAAGGTTTTTAGTGGCAAAAGGGATGAGGAACACTTTTTCCTTGACCTTTTACTTTCCACTGCATCAATTTAGAATAAAGTGAATCAGTAAACAAAGATGAAAATAATACAATGTTGCTTCACTGTGGAACATGTTTAACTTATGAAGTGCATTTTGTTGTCTTGTAGTAAGTCCTCGATGACCCTCAAAGACCAAACAGGCACCACAACTAAAAGCATCTCTATCTAAAATGTATTATCATCGTCAATACATCAAAATACTTTGGGTAAAATGGCATCTGATATGACCCATTTGGATGTTGAGAGGCTCCATAGTGAATGTGGAAACACTATTATGTTCTGCGTCATTGATTCAGCAATGCAACCTATGTAGATTGACAAATGGGGGAGGGTGTAGATGCTCGTTTTTGTGTTCAGTTAATGATACAATTCACTGAAAAATCACAAATCACTCTGGTTTCAGTTTTCTGCCTTGATTATAATAAACATACAAATATTTTATGAATATCTAGATGGTTGGCACATTAAATACTTGAATAGAATTTAATTTATGCTGAAAATGCACAATACAAAATAATAAATAATGATAATTCACTTAAAAAAGATGAGATGCAGAGGGGATTTTTTTTTTTTTTGTACCGCAAGTCAGTGCAAATATAGATTTAAGTCTTTAAAACTCTTCCTCATATAAAATATTAACTAATAAATAAATAATATATAATAACAATAACATACAAGTTAAACATGTAATCTTATTCCTTCACTCCATCCTCCTGTGTATTATGTGAACAGGTCTACAATGATGCTGTTGTTTTATTTAGTTATGGAAAATTAGTGATAGTAAATAAAGCTAATTTACACAGTTAAGTACATAACATTGAGAACATTGTGTGAATGTAATTGTAGTCTGATTACCCCCTTTTTGAGTTGTACATTTTCTGTTCAAAATATGTGTTGCAAGAAATACCACATCACAATTTGGACAAGCTCTTTTCACCATAGAGGGTATTGAACTCTGGAACACATTAACAACTGAACTACACTTATAAATTCTTTTATAATGAAGGTTAAAGTCTGGATAAAAGTCAACCAGAACTGTAGCCATTTTTGTTAAGTGTACTATGTGCACACTTCACACATAGCACGCTATGTTTTATATATAATTTGTTTCATTATACTTTTAGAGATGCATTAATATTTTTATTTTTGTAAGTGTTTATATAAAAGCTTAACCAAGGACAGAAATTGTAATGTGCAATAGCAAGAAACCCCATTTATGTAAATGCTGACTGAACAGTCCCTCACAAATAAAAAATTAAATAGAATAACTCATACAGGCTGACCTTCAAGTTTAATACATGCTTAATGTATGTATAATGTTTTTAGAGAACGTAAGCAATATGGAGGCTTTTTTCCTCTTGGGGCACAAGGGTAAAACAGAAGACTCCTTAATGTTAACTGCCTGAGCCTCATAAGAAAGACCGGACAGAGTATCTGTTGGATTAAGGTGCAAAGTGACCTTGGTGATACAGGCAGAACTGACAGTGAATGTAAATCACGTAGCCCTTTAGCTGATTAGAGTGCCATATGCAGTCTAACAGGACAAAATATGGAGGACCACCCAAGTCCTAGGCTGCAAAATGTGCCACAAATAATACATCTGCCTACCAAGAGTGGGACTCCAGAAAGAATGACAGGTTTATGCACTGATTTTAAATGCCGCATGTCCTTCGTAAAGAGAGCAAGCACAGAGAGCACCTCGAGTGACTCGCCATCATAACCAATATGACAAACTGAGGCTCGCAGCTGGGAATACCAAATGGTAGAAAAGGCCAGGCTTTTATCACAGACATTCTCAAGGAAGCCAATGATGGCAGTCTGCATAAGTGTTTGGATGGGTGTAGTGTGTGTGAGTGTGTGTGGGGGGGGGGTAGTTTGTATCCGTCTCTAAAAACTTCCTCATACATAAAGGCCCCCGGGAAATTAGAGTGATGATGGGAGCTACGAGGTGGCTTTTTGCAGTGTAAGCTGAGGGAGATGTTGTGTGAATTGTTGTATTCTCTGCAATGAGTGGGGGCTCTTCTGAATCTGGCTGCATTGAGGCAGATATTTAGTCTGGCTCTTCACCGTGAAATGTAATTCTCTGAGTGGTAATGAGGCAGCTTTTCTTTGGATTCACAATCAATTGTAGAGACAGTAAGTCAGAGGATAGCAACAATATCTAGAACACTACCTCTGCTTTTTGTGTATTTGCCTAAAGATGAGTCAGAGTTTAGCTCTGAAAATATGGCCTGACCTTATGAGGTCTTTGACTCTGACCCAGAAGGTCTCAGCAAAATGAAGAATAATTTACAACAGTAAACTCATATTTATTTCCCCTGAAGCCGGCTCAGTAAAGTCATGAATCACAATATCTCTTCAAACCAGAGCTCATTGTCTCCACTCACTATATAATATGACTTTGTGAAATGCATCATTTCTTACAGACAATATTCTTCATTCTTTGACACTGCAGTAAAATGGCAGTAAAATGTCATTCACCACGCAGGTTGCATCCTCTTTGCTCCAGCTTCATATTTGAGCTTTGTTTGTAGTTTTCCAAATGCATTTCAGATCAAGCACCTTAATATTATGATTTAGTAATTGTGTACAAATTGACTATTAGAGTGTAGTTTAAAGCTGTGATATGTAAGATTTAACATTTTCAGACGTTTTAATCCAGATAAAACTGTCATTTTACTTTCTTGGTCGTGTCCATTTCATTTGGACACTTACTAACAGTACTTTTCAGTGTTTCTTTGGTTATTTTATTAGAATGAAAATGTGTCACTAAGCATGATACAGCTTTAATTCATGACAGTTGTTGTCTTGTAAAGCAGTGTTTCACAAATCCAAATTGGTCTTTGTCTCAAGATGTTTTTTTTAACATCTTGGTCTCATTTTGGGTGCATTTTTACCCAGTTTTGTCGGACTGTGCAGACTCAGGATTTTAAGATGAGATTGGACAAGACCACCCCTGTTAAGTTACACTGCCCGGCCAAAAAAAAAAAAAGAAAAAAAAAGTCATACATACAATATTTGACGTCACCACCTTTGGTTTTGATTCCAGGAGATATTCAGGATTTAACTGCACCAATAGTTCTGATCCTTCCATGGGTCAGTACTGCAGTGGTTCATAATGTTGGAGCTGGAACA
>JAPSES010000044.1:17681636-17714309 GCA_029822895.1 Maxillicosta whitleyi | reverse complement strand
CATAACAGCAAAGCTCAACTGCAGAGCCGGTCTCAGTCAGGTGATGCAGGTCAAGGCGCAAATGTTATAGGTGTCAGTCAGACTAGTGCCGACTATACGCTCCTCCTGGGGATAGTCTGTCTCCAGGCTCAGACCAGCAGGGCCTGTGCCTCTGACAGAGTGAATGGAAGTCGTGTTATAACCCTGAGCTTATTGAAATGCATGCCCATGAAGACGGGCTTCTACCTGATAGGTGAGCCAAAAACTATGACATCGCCGCTTTAAATGGCACTTACTGTGCCTGTAGAAGAGCAACATTAATATGATGCTTGACATGTGTACCACCGTGACACCTTCTCACATGAATAGATGAATATAGGTGGGGCTACAAGGGGACAAAGCAAGAATACACAATACATTTATTATTTCATCTGGATTTCTGTATATAAAAAAACAGGTATATCATGCATGTACACTACGCTTCTACATAAGTGCAGCATGATTATCAGTCTTCATCTTATGTTGACTTTTCTTCACTGATTGCAAGCACTATATGTGTGTGTATGCTTTAATTAGGTGGGCGAGATTTACATGTAGACAAAAGGAATATTTTATCAAAGAAACCTAGGTGAATCGATATATTGATGAGGCATTTTTACATTACTTACAGTGCTTCCTTCTTTTGTCAAAGCATCATATTGTTGCCATACTGTAAGTGCTTCCTCCTTAAAAGCAGCATTCCTGTCATTAATGTTAAGAACAGACGATACATGCAGTCATTTCTAGGTTTTCTTGTGCAGGAGGTGCAGTGTAGGGGAATAAAATATCACATCCACTGGTTTTTACTGCTGTTTTCACCTCAAAACCTTCTCTTACACTTGTGGTTTCTGCCTTCAGCTCCTCCACTGGAAGCACAGGAATGTCTGTGGCCAAAACCACTGTGGACAAGTTGCTGAAGGGATATGACATCCGTTTAAGGCCTGATTTTGGAGGTATGTGTATGACGGTGTTCATCCTGGGGGCTCAAGGTCTGTTGTTTAATGTTTGTGCACAGTGATATTTACGAGTCATTCCTCAGAAATCTGCTGAAGAGTTTGTCAGTGGCAAAATATAGGGAATAGCTTTGAAGTGACTGCTCCCATGTCATTACTATGCATCTATTCATATATCGAAGATGGCTGCTCTTTGAGAAGTAGGGCACACACACAGAGAAGCAGTCAAATGCTTTGTTTTTTTTAAAATCGGTAACAGTGAATGTATTGATTTTTTTACACATTGAATCAACGACATGTTGTGGCCTCTTTCTATTACAATGAAGTGTTTCTGCGCATTTGATTTGCAGCTCAGGGAAAACACATTTGCCCCATTAACTTTTATTGAAAATTGTGCATCTTTTACATCCACCCATTAGAATAATGGTTATTTTGATAATTGCTGAAAATAGAAGGCGTGGGGGACAAGTCATTAGTGTATGTCATTTGGGCTGATTGTTTTACTCAAGCTATTTAACCCCAAAAGCTGCTTCGTAATATGAAAATAGTTGCTAATAGCAGCTTTTGCTAATTATTTAGAAATAGGAATACTCTCAGGAGGTATTTTCTTATTCATTTTATTTCATTCTAGCACATTTAACACACATGGCCCATTGTAAAATGTATGCAAGGATGGCTCGGATATAGAAATGATGGTTCCTGTTCCATGAGGTTGACATTAACATTTGTGGCCTGGACTGTTCAAGGCCACTCACTTGTGACGTCATGACTCATCACTGAGTGACAAGCCTAGTGATGACTCTAAATTAAACCCTGTGTAGAAGACAAGACCGCACCTATCACTTTCAGCACCAGCTTTATCGTTCCTGTTGCTGTCGAGCATTGATCTAGAAAACTTCATACTTAGAAAATCCTATGGTCAATTATTAGAGTTCCTGCCTAAGAAAGAACAAAGGAGGCTTTCCACTACCCAGGCATGTTAACAGAGTATAATGTTAATGTAATGAGAGCAAGGAACACAATAGACCGTCTCTTGCCATTTAAAGTAATTGTGCCCGAGCCACACAAACCTACCTAAAAAATGCCAAAACGCTCCAAAGCTCCACACGAGCAGTGATCATCCCATGGTCATTCATTAAATGTTGAAATCCATTTTTTACCCCTTTTATTGTGTAGTGGCCGAGCCATTAGTCTTTGAGCGTCTGCATCATTACTTTACGTATATGCAGGAATGGCTTATATATTAGACTTATAGATCAAGTCAAAACCTACTGACTTCACATGTGGTATTTAAAAGGACAATGCAACGCGACTCATTTATGGGATATTAAATATGCTATACGAGCAGATTCTGTAGAAGAGGGCTTGCACTTTTCTTTCTATTATCATAACATGATCCAAGATAGCGATCACTGATTAAAAAACCTAATATGGTCATTTATTAAAGGAGATTGGCTTTAAATGTATTAATATCTTATTTATGTGGACCCAGTTTAACTGATTGTGCCAATTAATAAATGAACAATATTCCCAGAAATATGCTTTAACATTTTACTATTCACCAGTGTCTCTTTAAAGCAGATTGCAGGTAGTGGGCTGTCATTCCTGTGACTACAGGCTATACACTTGATGAAAATGAGAGAAAGCAGTGAAAAACATATAGCAGGTGCACCTCCTCATATAACCTTCCTCTGGTTGGGTGTTCTGCCAAAAACAGATGCTCTGATGAAGGCTTATGTGCCAGAACGTGTTAGACTGATGTTAGCTGTTGTAAAAATATGTTGTATTTGAGGTTACGTCTTGTTCTATTCTTCTGGAGTGCTGCCATTTCTTCATGGATTTCACTGGAAAGCACTGAAGGCATGCAGCAAAGAAACGCCATTGTTACATTCACACTGTCCATTGTATCTGTTCTCCTAAAAGTTGTCATGATCACACTGGTTTTTTTTTTTAATTTAACAGCCAGTTTCAGTTGGAGAATAATCAGCTAACAACGCTTAGTCAATGCTTATTATTCACACACAAACAAACAGGATTTCAAAGTCAATATTTCTGTAACATATTCACACTGGTACATGCTGCCAAAAGGCAACCCATTGTGTTATATCTGGTGTTTCAGAATGAGCCTTCAATCCAGTTGGTAACACTTTAACACTTAAAATGTTTCGAGTTAAGACTTGAAATTTGTGCTAAATGGCCTCTTCAGTAATACTGGCACAGTAGCTCATCAGCTAGAGTATTCAGTGTAAAGTAGGCAGAAGACCCATATGTTAGATGGGATGTTATCACATTGTTTTACTCCAGAGAAGATAAATATTGAATGTTAGAAAAAACCAGATAGTCTAGTTTCTTGGCCAAACGGCTACATATGTAAAAAACTATGACTGAGGGATGATTGAGTTCACTATTTTTTTTTTACTGTTGGGTCAAGGGAACATGCACATCCATGACAAAAATCTACATTTCTCTTATCCTGTTCTGTATGCACTAATTTGTTAACTTATTACTGTGATATATAATACTGTACATGCTTGTCTTAAAAGCATTTGACTAATTCTCTACATACATTGGTCCTTATATCATAATGGGATCAAGAATTGAAACCATGTCACTTGAAATCGGGGTGAATAAATCCAAAAGTTTCCATTATATTTTCCTAAATTTTGACATCAGTGTCGCTTAATATGTTATTTAACACAACATAGGCAAAGTTAAGTGAATATCCTTTGGGAACACATTAAGCATTTTAATGTAAACCTTGTGAAGACCAGTGATTTTTTGACAAAACTGTTATCAAGCACATTTTAAAACATTTTTATTTTATGCAATCATCGTCCTCACTTTGTTTAACTACTTACAAATATCTTTTGAAATATGTAACACACATTCATATAAGTTATATATGAATGAATATCTATATAAGTTAGAGCCCATTGAACATGCAACATAACTGTGTCACCACTTGACTTGACCCTGTTTTAATTGCGTTTGTCTATTGCCGCGTTCACGCAGTATTTTAAGTGGTTAATGAATCAGACATGTGGGTTCAGGTTTTTCGATCCAGATGAGCTTTAGTCACTTCCATGTTGCTTGAAACTCCGAACATCTAACAGCGTATGAATGTTCTCTGCAGTGTGTAGTGCACTAAAATGTGACTATCCCAGAAGAGGCTAGTACATAGCTGTGCCTTACCCCCAGGCTAGGGAGCTGTAGTCCATCACGTCTTGATGCTTCCAACATCAGTCAGCTACTTCTGTCTTGACACAACTGCTGACGACCTTCAGCTCTCAAGTTTGGACAAAGCAGGTTTTAATTTGGTGTTATTACTGGACATTGACTGTACCTCCTCACAGCCTTGCCAACACTCATGTTTGGAATCAACACTTTTAAAGCATCACTATCACCTCTGAAAAAGGACCAAAAAAATGACTGAGCAGAATTTCTCTACGCTGTATTTCACAAGCACATCTATGAAATGGTCACAATATAAGCCTTTCCTCAAATATCTCATTATACCTGCAGTTTTTATTGTTATCCGTTTCAATTTTTAGCAGAAAATGGAGTAATTCCGGGATGTATTTTGGTTTGCTGCCCATGTGATTGTTGTGTTTGACAGGATTTGGTGGAGAAAGATCCACCAAGGTGAAAGATAATGTACTATAAAAGCATTGTTGGAAATTCTCAGTCTGTAGAGAGTGGAAGTTCTTCTAATTATGTTTGATACATTTTCTTCATGCTGAGATCTTCACATGAACTAGCTTTTATTTTCTAGGTATAATATATAGGTACAGTATATGGAGACTGTTCAGTTCAACTGCGGTTCTATTCATTTATCGCCAAACAAAAACATCCCAACACACTGAACATGGCCAAGATGTTAGAGTACTATAGAGAAAACCCCAACAACCTTCCCATGAATGAGCACTTGGCAAAAGTAGGAAGGAAAAATTCCCCTTAATGGAAGAAACCTCTGACAGAACCAGGCTCAGAGTAGGCGGCCATCTGCTTGGACTGGTTGGGGTGAATGGAAAGGGTCATACTTCTGAGTAATCACCAGGATCCAAAGGCTTCCGTGCTAGTGCAGAGATTTAAAGTTCACAGCTATTTCATGAAGTACGTAAGTGCCTGTGACTTCAGTGTTGTCCTGGTTTGCTTTACATTGCTCTGCACCGAGGGAATCCCCATCTGTGTCTTAAAAACTAGGAGGAAAGAGACATTTGACAGCGGATTGAAATGGCTGCAGAATATATGACACATTTGACATGTAGAGGATCATTAATGGTCTTAAGTAATTGGATTTTAAAGAAAACACTTTATGTGCAATCCATCATCCATTCAGCTCTCAAAATTAAGGTGAAAAAAAAAAAAAGCCACCCACTTTGAGAAAGGGGCGTGGTACTCACTGCCCTAGTCCTGAAAATGGATGGCACAACCAGATCCAATCCAGATCACCAGGAATGATGGATGTTTCTCTCTCAGGTTAAGCATCTATAATCAGCTCTCATGGGGAGGGGATGGGGGGGTGGATTTGACAAGCAAGACATGAACTGTGGCTAACACACGTTATATAGATAGCACTCAGAAGAACATGCCATCATTAAAATGGGAAAATAGAACTGACTTATAAAGCACAAATCCTATATTCACAGTGAAGAGCCGCCCATCCAATAACCTTCAATGGGTAATTAACGCTTTGCTCAATATAGGAAAATAAATCATCAACTGAAAAAACCTGCTGAAGTGACCAGTCAAACGTGCAAACTGTTGGATTTACTTGACACGTGTTCGTCACCAATGGTGTTCAGTTTGAGGAATGAGCTCACATTTTCTAGTGTACAGTCAACAGTCTGTCTCATTGCTGCCTACCTCATGAGATTTTGATGATGGGGCGGCACAAAAAAAGCCTGCCTAAACTTCTCAAGGATCACTCAGGTGCTGCCTTTTTTGCAAGGACGTGTGAATCTATAGTTGTATTCCATCAGTGGATGTTAGTTCCTTGGCTCCATTCCAGGTGAGTTGGGCTTTGGAACTAAAGCTATGTTGTAAATTTCTTTTTATTCTTCATGATGGAGGCGTGATCTGGGCTGCTGGTCTGTTTGTACAGCAGCTTGGGGAAATAAATTATTATAATGTATTCACCTATTGGATGAAACCCAGTAAGAATCCACTACCTAAAACTGTGGCCAGTACATTTCGTGCTCCATTACACTTTTATTTTGTTACTTAACTCATCAGTTTGTTTGTGTTTGTCTTTAGAATGTCAAATACTCACATATTGGAAATCTACAGGACTATTGCAAAGTACAAGGGGTTTAAAGATTATGAAACAACAATATTAAAATGTGATTTAATAAAAAATACTTAATCAGGTTTAAAAAAAAACATTCACTTAGTAATAGTGGCTTAGATAACAACTATGTAACTACTGATCATGTCACAGCATTCATATTCTTGTACTAATCAACCACAATGCATTTTCACAACAACAACAAAAAAAAAACATTACAGTATTTACATTTTTTGCATTATTCCTTACCACTCCTGTCTCTTCTTCTCAGCCCTGCACGAATGCACTCATATTCATAAAAACATTGAGGCGTTTGAGGATACTTGGGACCATGCATATCTCACATCTGCATTAATATTTTCCTACTGACTTGTTTACTGCTGTTATAAAATCATGGTTAGAATAGTGCCCATCCTGGATGAGGCAGCCAACCTTATTATGTACAAACCCTTTGATACAGCAGCTTCTTCGGCTTTCAGCTTCAACAGAAACACATTTTAGAAAAGGATGTTGTGACGTATGATGAAATGGTTTTCACCAATGTGATGACTCATAAAATTTGCTAGAGTGAATCTACGGTCTACAGTGATATATACATAACCTAAGTAAATCAGTTTCTAAAAAGGGGACATTTAATTTTTAAGCCTTTCATAGATATCCAAACTGGGTTCCATCTTACAATAAGCTTTTACTTCTGTTATAATGTCTGTAATTATGAGCCTTTTATTAATGGATAAACTGGAATGATAAGCATGTGCACAACTGTAATTAGTATTTATAGTTTTTTTTTTTCAGATTTGGCTTTATTTTGAATATACTCTTTTTTTTTTTTTTTTTGTTCTTGTGTGCTTTGCTGTTGTAAATCTGGAATTTACCCTTGTGGGGCTAATAAGGGAATATCTTATCTTATCTTAAAAGAAAAAATGGATCAAATCTCACTTATCACGGCACATGTCATTTACCAAATCACAACAACAATATATAACAATATAATGGACATCGTGATACAATACCCATATCATACTGCAGTTAATTTGATACTTTATCTTGTGTTTAGGCCTTCCATAACAACAAAAATATATACACACATTTTGACAAAACTAACAATATTAACACCCACTAATTTGAGGGGTTAAAAAGCTTAAGGTTAACTATCAAAATAACATAATAACTTAACTTACCCTTAAGGATTTGCTCATCTTTCACTTAAAAAAATCACTTGCAAAACAGTCAAAACCCATCATACTTAGTTTTTACCATGTCAGTCTCCTTCAGGTTTCTTTTGATTTTCTTCTGTTGTTGGAAAACCAGCGTGTAGTTCCATATATGGCACAAACAAATGGTTGTGCTGCTCAAACCACATTACTTTATGCAGCTTCTGTAGTAAAAACAGCTTTGCTAGTTTGTTAATAGTAATATTGTTGCGTAGTGTAGAGATACGCGGTATGTCTGTGCTGAAAATCAATAAAGTCAACTTGAGTCCCTGCAAAAACACAATCGAGACAAGCCAGTTATTGTTGTAAAGTAACTGGTGAGTCATATGACGTACAGATGATCTATCCTATGTGAAAAGCGGCGCTATCAGTTACAAGCCTCCCAATTGAACAATGATGGTGTGTTTTGCTTTAAAAGTTTTTCAGCATTCTTCATTCATTCCTTCTATTCATATTATTTCAGTTGAAAGCTTATTTACAGTCATTGACACCGAACATATTAGAGACAAACCAATCATGTTTCAGATTCACACATGACTTTACAGTATGTTTTTGCGTACAATAGTTTGACAAGTGGAGTAAAGCGAACACAAATTCAACTCAAGTCTTTCATCTATTAATTAAAGAAGCTTCAAGCCCTAAAGATTTTGACTTAAGTCTGATTTGAGTTGAGTAATATGACTTAAGTCCCTTATCTTAGTGTCACTTAACATCAGTTTAACCTGTTATGTGTTGGTGGCCATGTTCAGACATGTTGTATATATAATTTATTGATACTGCCGTGTTTCTCAGCATGTTACTTCTGTGCATGAAGAGGCTCCTTGAAGAATAAACTATGTTTGTAATGTTAGCCGCACCTACAGGATTAAAACAAATGCTGTCTGTAGCTGTGCAGCTTCGCCAGCTTGATTTGTGTTTATTTATGGGTGGTCACATATTGTTTCATCTCTTTATTTTTCATCCAGAAAGAGATGACATTTGTCAGTTTTTACTACGACAGACTGTTCTGTTTGCTGTTGGTCTTAAAAAAGGGCGAGGTGATGACAATGCCCTGTCACCGGTATTGATTTTCATAATTAAACTGAAATCATGTGGAATTATGGGTCGCCTACATGTAGGATGCATTTCCATATGTAAAAATGTGCCTGGAAAAATCAGTGTAATGATCTTGCGAGCGATGCCTAGTCAATTCCAAGAGATAAGAGGACTCAGCTCAGCTCCCACCTCGTTCACACATTTGTCCTTCTGGAGGACATATTTCAAATCTGTCATCGTCACGGGAATGGGTTTTATGATCTCAGTGTCCACCCTTAACAAAGCATGAAGGGTGACATATCACAAATGCTGAGAACATGTCATCCGTCCTACTGAGCACTAACTAAGTACAGGACTACAAAGAGCTCCATTTATTGAGATCTCGTTTATCTGCACATCTATCATTCTTTAAATAACTAGATTGTATATGCCCAGAACATGACAGAGCAATATATATATATATATATATATATATATATTGTGTGTGTAATTCCAACACTAGCGGTGCTCAAGAACAGCATGCACATTGGCATTTAATGTACCCCCCACTAAATATACTTGACAAACATCCAGAGGGGTTTACAATGCCAGCACTTTTGAAATGGTGACTTTGGGATGAGCTTGTTGTAATGGTAGACATAATATTGGTATTCAGACCAATGCAGAAAAATACAAGACTACACTTAATTTATTAAATAGCTGTTGTTGTTAAAAAACATTTTAAAAAAAAGTATGGTGCCAACAATGCTTTAGTAAAACCATTTCAACTGTACATTTTTTTTTCTTTATCTTCAAAAGGCAGCGGTGAAGTGCATTGAGAACGAACATTTCTTTACTGCGTCTTTTTTCATTTCGCACTAAATAACATAGAGTTTAATGTGATTGCAAAAAGCTGCAAGTTGTTGTAAAAGAGAAAATCATTGAGGAACAGTTTCGATGCTTTTAAACTGATTAAAGTGCATGTTTAACTGTTTCATATCATCACATAGAAAAGTGTGGAGACCCTCTGTTTGCTTGTTGGTATGTGGGTGATGACAAACCAGGTGTGTCCGACCCACTCAGTTGCCCAGTGTGAGACCCTTAACTTGCGACAATCAGAGGATTCATTGATTAAATGTGAACTGGTTTCTTAGTTCGAGACTGATGATTTACTGGGAGCCTTCAGGTCCATTGGATGTTGCTGTGGCTATATCTCAGTATTTCCTCTTTGTACACATACAGTAACAGTCAAACTAGAATGACTGGCTGGTATTACTGCGCTGTTTGTCCGATTTGTAATGTACAGTGCATAGTGAACACTTCAACTATTCTGCTGTTTTGCGGTGGTTGTTGATTATGTCAGCATTTACATTATCTTTCCCTTTTTCTAATACTATACACGGAACATAATTTAGATTTCTCAGCTCTGTGATGCTCTCCTCAGCTACTCATTCACTTTTTTTTTGTCCTTGTTTGGTGCAATAAACAGTGATACTGGCTTAGTGTGTTTTAAATATTATTCCATCACTTGTGTAGCAGAGAGAAAATGAATTTCACAGAGCATACTGTAAGTGTGCATAAACAGGATGACAAAGAAACTGGAGAACGTGTACATGTCTGACAGAATCTGCTGTTCTGGGGTAATTTATGAGGCGTTGTCTATTGGTGTAGATAGCCTTGCACATTTTAGATATCCATGTGAATCTAAGTGGTAATTTGCTTTGTAATCGTTTTGGATAAACTCACGCACAGTGCCTGAGCGGTTCTTTAGAAACGTTTCTCTGCATGTATTAATGAATGCTCACCTCGGCAGGCGGTCTGTCCTGTCCTAGGACTGTAATGTCATACTAGTGTATAGCCCCGCTGAGAATAACACAGGAAAGATGAGAGAGGTGACTGTAACAGTCCCTCAGGGTTTTGGGGGATTGTGGCTGCGTTTTCTGTTTCACCGTGGATAGGTTTCTGAAATAAAGTTGTTTTGGTTGAAACCTCGTATAAACTTTCAGTATGGCCACAAAGTCAGGATCATATGCAGCGTCAATTTAATACCATCACCGTGGTTGGAAATATAATTATTTAGTGTGCATTTCACAACACACATGGTAAAAAGTCAGGAAGGAGCTTAAAAATCAAAAAGGCATGTGATGAAAATTCTGTTTTGTGTCACTTAGAGTCATTAATATAATTTTATCCGAACTTAAAGTCCATATATGCCGTTTATGTATTTAAATATACATAATAAATAAACCCTCTGGAATTTAAAACAAACAGACCATTAAAAAAAAAGGGGAATTCAGTGTATATCCCATCCCCTACAGCTCTTTGAAGGGCCTATTTGCTGACTGAAACTGAGATCATCCATCTGGTGAACGTTATCCCCACAAACTGCAACCTTTAAATCGCAATAAAATTGACGAGTCCTTTCGTATGCATCACAGCTGTGAATATTTGCAGTATACTCAAAGATTCACACATTAAATATATGCAGCTGATCTATTAGAAGCTGTTGTTTTTTGTTTTTTTTTCTTTTGTCTGTCCCCTGTATGTACAGTCCTGATCTTCCACTGTAGATAAAACATACTTCAATACCAAAATATATTTCATTTGTATGTCATTTATACAACACAAAATATGACACTGGGAATGTCTGATGTCATTTGTTGTTTTTTCGTTTGTAATTTCTGTGCACACCATGAATGCACTAAATTTTAATGTAATATAGCATCTCTTAATTCTTTCCCAACAGAACCAATGTCTTTTAGTAACTCGCTATTAGGACCGTGTTGGGTGTTCTATTCATTTACTATAGTGTGTCTGTTGATGATTCCATCTGAATATAATGTACATTTTCCAGCTTAAGGATTTGCAGTATAAAAACACATCACTAAGTACCAGGACCAGAGGAATGTTAGCTGCTCTGTCTGTGAGGCAGCTTGTGGCCATAAATGTAAGCACCTGATCTCTGGTTATAGGCGGCACTCATTTTACTAGACTGATGCTGCTCTGTTCCAGCTCACCCTGCAGCCATGTCATCAAAGTATGGTCACCTGTCTCTGTCTGCCATACGCAGCCTGGGTTTTACTGATCTCATTTCCCATTGACCCAAATGAGTCCCAGCTGCAGCTTGATCTTGTTTGTAATGGAAAAGCAGTAAATGTAGCCATGAAACTGCAGATCAGTTGCAGTGAGACTGGTGAGTAGAATAGACACTTAATTGACTGAATATGAAAGGGAAAGCCCGAACATGTGCGTAAAAGCAGGAGCAACATCAATTCATATTCAGTGTCTAATGTACTTCACTGTATGTAATGTGCATTTGAATGCCATTCACATACACCACTTACCATGTGATGATTTGTTCCCTCTGAACATGGCTGCTGATTGATGTGCACAGGACATCAGTTGCAACCTGCATTTTGGCAGCTGCAGCCATTACGTGATGTATAGCAGCTGCTCTTTCAAGGCCAGTGGACACCTTTGCGATACTGGGAACAGTTTTTTAGTCTGTGTGCTGCCACATGTCAAATGATGGGCTGTTTTGCATATGGGCTGATAGCACAGACCATCGTAATTCAGTCTCAAAGTAATGCCTATTCAGCGCAAAACAGCAGCGTGTTGTCAGAATCGCAGGATGGATATTGGGGCATGTACAAGTGATATCTCTCCTGATGAAGAGAGACCGCCCAGTGATTTATTACAGAGGAAACACAGGAAAAATGCTCAAGCTGGGCGCTTTTCCCTTTTCCCTTCACTTAGATTTTCTATTTGAATTAAATGAGGTGTGTATGTAGGAAGGCAGAGGGGGGCAAGGGTGCTGAGAGATAGCATGCAGGAGAAAGGACATACTTCATCTTCCCATTCAAAGTGTTGTTTTCAGCAACTTTGAAATGAAGGAGAAAAATGCTGATAGAATTGCACCAGAATGTATCGCAGTGGACTGCAAAGTACAAAACCCTGGGTCAGGCGTTGGTGAGACATCCTGCATGCAGGGCATTTTTTTCCCTTTCCGACTCTTCTCTTAAGGTCCCCAGTGAGTCACTTTTTGAACCTACTGTGATTGATGGAAGGTACGCCCTTGACAGGGCCAGGATAGGCTAGCCAAGGGCAAGATGCAGCTTTCCAATTGTTTCACATAGATAAACAAGGGGAAAAAATGTCATTTACAGCATCTGGAGATAGATGCTGTCAGCCCTGCTACCAGGAAGCATGCTTAAAAGCCCATCTCATTATTGAACTCCAGCAGCAAGCTGTATAAAAAGGGTTTCCACATAAAAACGATGTGTGCATCATGTAGAGCTGGAGAAAAATTATGACGGCCGAGGTTACATGTCCAAGTCGACAATATGAGATGAACATTAAAACTAGCCAAGGCTGTCAATATGCAATATGTATATAAGTAGAATTTAATTGCGGTGCTGTTTTTCTAATGTTTGACACTGTCTGCTATTGTATGTGACAAGGATGGAAAAGAGTGATCATATATGAGCATTTTGGAAACAGAAATTATGAGTAGCTGATGTGTGATTTCATGGATGCCCCAAACTGATACTGGTGAAACTACTGACTCTGGGCCGATCTATTTAATTAAGCTCTGTGTTATTTCTGTGTATGTTTCTATTTCTGTCTACATGCATGTAGTATGTCATGAATTAGCATTGCCCCAGTGGATGCTTTGCTAGAAGGAGCACTAACATGGCATAGATGAAGCTAACAACAATGGGTCAGCAGTTTGAAGATATGTCACACTTACTTTGCCAACATGGTTTGTGGCTATGTGTAACATCTGCAAAGTCTACGTTTTGAGGGGTTGTGGTAACACTGCAGAGAGTAACACAGTAACTTAATCAAGCATCATTAAGTCAAGCCTGATGTTTCCTTAACCATGAAATAATGATCCTGGCCTCTCCTGTAACAGTGAAGCATACAGCTTATTAATTAAACATGGATATCAGATTGGTGCTTGGTGTTTGTCAATACCTAAACCCCAGGTATCAGTATCAGGTTTGGAAATGTCAGAAGTTCATCCCTTATCGTAATCCATATGAAGCACAACAAGCCAGTCTAGTCTACAAATCCACAGATATGCTATATATACTCAAAAGAAATGATATAAAAGGAAACATCTACCCAAATAATACTATAAACTATAATGAGCTGTGCTTATGTACAACACCAGTGCACCCGGATTCATGCTTTGTAACCAGTTAGCAGATTACAACAAGACACTAAGCACGCACAATAAAAGGAAAATCTGCAGCATACAGTACTATTGTCCAGTGCGACCAATTACTCTGAGGATAGCTGGAGCTTCATCTGTATGGCCATACATTTGCATGCTCAGTGCAAATGCAGAGCCAATAAAAATAAAATTATTTTTATGATTCACTATATTTCAGGCAGTCTTTATCATCGAAAATGAAAATGTAATCTACTGGTCAGCCGTGGTTTCATCATTTGACATGATTTGGATCAGCAATTTACATGCAGTGGTAATGTTGAAAAGCGTAGGATGATATAAAGTTTCAGTGGTTTTAGTTGTCATTCTGGTATTGGGTTGACTGTTTTGGTCTGCATTCTCCTCTCGTTTACGTCATGTGTGTTACTGCAGCAACTTCACACTGAAAAAGTTCACAGACATACATCTGATTTTTGTTTATTTTCCAGGATTTTTGTTGTCACCAATGTTGCAAAGGCACTGTGGCTATATCACATGATCAGTGCTTCCTAAAATCAATGAGATTTGTTGAAACCGATTGAAACTAAAGATACCCAAATGTTTTCTTTCTTCTATTCCACAGTGGTAGTGGCTGATTCCTATCTCCACTGCTCTGATAAAATGGGGCATGTGAGAGTAGCCAACTCTTAAAAACTTTTAGCATTTTATCCTATTCAGTGTACATTGACAAGGCTCATTTATGGCATATTTTTCAACATAATGCAAAACTGAACTGCTTGTGTTACTGCAGAATATATAATAACTTAGCCAGAACTGATTGCAAATGGTGACTTGTTGAAACTACTTCTTAAATGAAAACATCTGCCTACAAAATGACAAAGGCAAGCATCCAAAATTACACTCGATGATGTTTAGTATGTCCAAAACTATAACATGAAACAAACAAACATATGAATTGCACATTATTTACTATAAATATTACAGAATCCCAGCGCTGCATACTCATAAATATCAGTTAATGCAATGTAGCTGTGTTGACAGAAGGTACATGGAGCATGGTAACTGCTAGTAGTATTACAGATGTTGGTACAGTGTAGAGCAAATACTATTGTAGATGCAGTAGTGTTACACACATGCTGGCAGAGGTTACCAAGGTTACATGGCTCCAAATTGCAAGGAGGCTATAAGGAAGTAACACGTCCATGAGCGTTGCATCTAGTGTGGTACTTCCTGTTGTTGAGATACACAAAACTGAGTGTAGTACATATATATATAGCATATTTAGTACATAGATGTGAATTTTGGAGGGCTGTTATACATCATGTTAGTCTGACTGTGTTTGTAAAATACTCAAATACTGCGTCCGTTTTTATTTATATAGACCGCATATAAATTAATCTACTGGAATTTTAAAGTTTTAATTAGATTTTTTTTATGGATACACACAAATCAGTCCAATGAATCCCATGTTAAAGTGCAAACACTTATTTCTAACATGGTCCCAAGATAATAAAACGTAGACATAAAACACATACCTTCAATTTACTTGCAAAGTGCTCGTTTGGTTTATGATTTATATTGCTGGTCTTCATTAAATGCAGAGGAGCCCATCTGCATTAAATAGATCCACTTTGCCTACGAGGTCACATGCCTCTGCTGTTCAAATATAGATGTACAAATCAACTGAGTGACAACCTGAACTGATTGAAGTTTTCTTCTTCAGCAGCACAACACACCTTCTGTATTTCGTACCGTCTCTTGTGTCTTTGAACGCACACATCCCCTCAGCGTGCACTGTCACTTCTCTTTTGATTTCGTTTTTTTTTTTTCATTAGGTCTATGCTTCTCTTACTTTACTTTTATGCAGTTTGTTTTTGATACATATTTTTCTCCTCTTGTTTACGAGTGTGTCATTTAGAGCCTGTTATCCAGACTTTTGTTTGTCAAGCTGTTTTTTTCTTTGTTTGTCTAAGTTTCTTTTTTTTTTTTTTATCGCAGCTGTGCAATGTGACTTTCTGTGTTCCTTTGGTGTTTTATCATTTTATGTGCAAATAAATGAACTTTTAACTCTAGATGGCAGTGCAGGAGAAGCAAAGAGCACTGTGTAGTGAGATTCACATGAGTAAAGAGGTTAAAAAAGACTAATAAATGAAGAGTATGTTTTTTTGATTTCACGCACAAGTCATTGTGAAACCCTCTCGTCACTCATAGTCTAACTCTCATATCCTGCCTCTCTTATATCCTACGAAAATGTAAGCCAATGGGATTCATATTCTTTGTGGCCATCATTTATTATAGATTGACTCTAATTAGAACATATGCAGATTTGTAGATATGAAATTTATGCAGCCTGACTCATACAGAGGGTTTATGTCACAGTAGGAACATTCAAAGTCCGGTTCTATAATGTTTTTGCCATTGCATAGAACAGATTGGACAGTTTTTGTTAGCTTACAAGTAAATATTAATACTACTCATGAATATATCATGAACCTGGCTCTTTGGAGATGTGCTGGACAAGATCATTGTGGAAGATCTACATATAATCACCACATGCTAAAATAATTATACATTGAGTAGACTGTCCAGTGTGTGGGACTTAAGTGGGTTTTTACTGCACATGTAGAGTCACTCAGGAGATTAACTTTAAGACATGGAGTTAAATGAAGGAGTTAAACAAAGCTGTTCTGAAGCTTAAAAGCATAACATCTTTACTCATTCTCCACTACTAAATATGCACTTCCAGATGACAAATGGATAGGGAAAATAATGACATTGATTCAAGTTGTGAATGTGTGACATGCTAAATTAATTAGGCCTGGGAGTAAATAAATTATAAGGAGAACCATACAGGGCTATATAAATGAATTATACACTGTTTGAGCCAATAACGTTTCTAATGGCTTCAGGAGAAATTCTGCAATGGGCACAATTTGTCCTCAAGTACCAATACATGAAGAAAGAAACAAACCTCCAATGCATCTTACATCTTTAACCCTTAAAGACCTACAATGGTTTTTGTGGTGACTTCTAATGAATTTTTTACTTAGTATTTAACCTTTCCTAGGTGATATATCACCATTGATTAATATTATCCTCAGTGTTTTGCATTTTCAATAAAAAAAAAAAAAAAAGTATTTTCCTCTATTTAATGTACTGATCATGCAAATACAAAAGCTGTATTCAAAACAGTCAAAACAGAGAACTTTTTCAACAAATTATGTCATGAGCTGAATTTAAAGACAACCATCTCTAACCACCGTCTTTTGCCGAACTGCATGCATTTGTATTAATGAATCAGTATTGCAGATGATGATGGTGATGATGGTGTTTGCATGTTTACTATGGAGCCTCTGAACGTCTATTGGCAATGAAAAGCTGAGAATTGGCATTTTTACCTTAATTTATTGCATATATTGACAGGATTAATGGTTAAAACGCTATTAAATGTTTTAGATCAGCAGATGGTCTTTGAGCCTTTCAGGGTTCTTAGTCTTCATCTCAGTCTTAAAGGGTTGAACTTCATGTAACACATAAAAAAAATGAATACTCAACATTTCCAATTACATCTTAACATGAAAAATTTACTTCATGGATACCTGATGATACTTAAACCCAATAAGGTGATGTAAACCTCCAATTGGCTCCTTTC
The DNA here is from genome assembly GCA_029822895.1 of Maxillicosta whitleyi. Taxonomy (NCBI): domain Eukaryota; kingdom Metazoa; phylum Chordata; class Actinopteri; order Perciformes; family Neosebastidae; genus Maxillicosta; species Maxillicosta whitleyi. The sequence continues at coordinate 17,696,995 of JAPSES010000044.1, read as the reverse complement.
TACTCATCACCCTGTTTGAGTATTTTAATAATGTTACCCGTGTGATTATGATTTATGAGCTGGAATGTCCACAGGTAATATGCACAGTGTTTCATAATTCACTGACAAAATCTGTGTATGTAAGTAGGAAGCATTGTTCATGTGCAGCTTTTCAGTGTAGAATCGAAGCAGGTTTCATATATCAGGGCCAAGGTTTGTGACAGGATAGGACGATAAGATGAGGCCACCTTTACTTATCCTCTGTCTCTCTGACTCCCTGTGATGTACTGCCACTGCTCTCCTGTTTTACATCATCATTCTCTTTTGCCTTCCCCACTGTCCTTTTTCTCTGCAGAACTGCTTTAATGATTTCCCCTTATTCACCAGAAATTACCGATCTCGCTGTGCTACTTTAACAATGTACTCTGCTGCGTATTTATATCTGTTTAGTTTTGTCACTGTTAGCAATTTTACAGCTACACTGTTGTCCCATGGTAATGCAGAATGATTCATTTACAGTATAATTCACTGTTACGTTAATGCTTCAATATGGATAGAAAGAAAGACACAAAGAACAAAACCAGTCTGATAAATTAATGACATTATAGTTCTGAGTGTAATCTTGCTCAGGGACTAAAATGCTATCATTCTTCATAGTTCCACATATATTTTAATCAATATTATTATTATATAGATTACTGATATAGACAGGCTAAAGTTGTTCTTAGTTTTAATCCATAAATACCCAAATAGTCACTGGTGATCAAATTCATCTATTGATTTAAACTGTTTAATACCTGTTGATCCACTAATCCTATCAATACATGGAAACAATTGTTGTAAAACACAGTTTGTCATATTTTCATGGTTATCAGATATGAGCCATTTGGACGTTCAGAGGCTCTGTAGCGCAGTGGTTATCAAATCCAATCTTCAAGTACACTGATCCTGCATGTTTTAGGTATTTCCCTCTTCCATTACACCTGGAAGCCATTACATCATTATCAGGCTTTGGCAGAGCGTGATGATGAGCTGATCATTAACTGAACCAGGTGTGATGGAAGAGGGAAACATCTAAAACATGCAGGATAGGGGTACTCAAGGACCTAAGGACCTAAGAGCCACTGCCGTAGTGAAGATGGAAACACCATCATCTTCTACAACACTGATTCACCAGCAAAACCCATGGAGTTGGTCAGTGACAGTGGATGGAAATGCTTGTTTTTATATTCAGTTATTGATGTCTTTGCTGAAAAGTCACTTTTTCTTTCTCATTTTCTAATATAATAAGCCTCAACTTTAAACTGACGTTTTATGAACATTTGATCAATTAATTAAATATAGGGAAATGACTGATTTTCACTGAAAAAAATGCTAAATACAGAGTATGATATTATAGGAAATGGTGATAAACCACTAAAGAAAGTTTAAATAGAGAGAAACGTGCATTTGGGAACTGACACAAAAGTAGCATTGGGTCTTTATGGGTTAAAGATTGAACATTATGCTTTCATACCATTATATATCATGGATGTTTCTGATAAATAGTGTTGAGTGGATTGGTTCAAACCACTTTGTATTTTTTTTCTCTTTTCCTTTAGCACATGTATTTTTCAGTGCACATCGCTAATGGACAGCCAGCGGACTGTGAAGAGATATCCGCTGAATTTGACTAAAGTGTATTGGATTAGAACGGCTTACTCCACCTTTAAAAGATGAGCGAAGTACAGTGTAAGACAAACATCTTCAAGATGGGATCTACAATACTAAAACAACAAGAGACTAACATCTTTTGAATATTTTAGTCGCTTTGAAGGAAAGCAGTTTTTTCCCTCGATACAAAGTGACTCTTTAAATAAATAGTATGTTATTCTGATAAACGTAACATTCAGCCTTTAGCCAGTTAGCTTAGCATATCGTAGAGGATAAAATGAAGAAACAGTAGGCTTTTTTTTTTTTTTCAAAAATAGTTCTTCTGATAATAATTGAAATTGAAATATCATCCAGAGATCTTTCCACACTTTTCTATGATTTTGACATAATGTAAAAGTCCATGGTATCATTTAAAACATTATATGCATGATGTATTTCAATTATAGACTAAGTGTAAATAAATAATTGTTGAAAACAGTTAGATTTTGGTTGTTTCAATGTTGGTTTTTACACAGTGTTGAACTGGCGAAACATCCAGGGTGTAGCCCACCTTTGCCTGATGGTAACTGTCATAGGTTCTAGCTCCAGTGTGATCTTTTCAAGGTTTAAGCAGTTCAGAAAATGAATGAATGAATGAATGTTGCAGTTTTAGAGCTTGAAGTGGCCACAATTTGATGGAAGGGGCGGAACTACATCAGTCAAAGAGGTCAGAGGTGAGATAATGCAGAGTGCTAGCGTATTGACGTGGTTAAATGAAGTAATTGTACAGTCTTATTATTGTAACTTAATAACCACAAGTACAGTGCAGCTGTCTGTCAGGGGAAAATGCATACTGTTAGATAAAATGAAACTCTGATGTCTGACTCAGCAGGCAAGCGAGCTGTCATACAGACGTGCCAATCAAAGACAGATGTGGCAGACCTCAAAGCCTCTATTTGACCTGAGATCAACTAACGGAGGAAAACGTTAAACATGGAATATCAGAAATACTTTTTAGAAGGTCCAAACAAAACAGATGAGACTGGAATGAGACTTGAAAAATAAATATTATTAATGTAAAAAGTGGTATCAATTAACTAAACCAACCCCAGCAGCTGTCAGTAGTATTACAGTTTTAAGGTATTTCTACCCCGGAGGCCCTTGAATCTTGACATCAATGCATTTACGTAACTATATAATATTTTACTGCAATTAAGCTGTGAATTTTACTCCAGAGTTTATGAATTTGAGGAAAGGCTAATGTGTTTTTAGAATTAACTTGTCCCCACCACTTAGACATCCATTTTTTTCTCATGTGTATCTTTGTGTGGCACCCATTCATTAGTATTACTAGTCATACGTGTAATGCTGAGACGTGTCCAATGCACAATAAAAGGCATGAGAACATGTCTGAGTGAAACCATACTATCTACTTACAACCATAACAGTCATGGATGTGTTTTCTGGAAATTGAAATTATTACCTCCGCCAAGGAGGTTATGGTTTTGCCAGCGTTTGTCTGTTTTTGTGCAACATAACTCAAAAAATTAAGGACGGATTTTGGTGAAATTTTCAGGATTTGTTGGCAATGGCACAAGGAAGAAACGATACAATTTTGGAGGTGATCTGGATCACTGTGTGGATCCAGGAATTTTTTAAAGGATTGTGTATTACTTTTAATTGGCGTTGCTGTGGTAATAATAATAATAAGTCCACCAGATGGCGACTCATGTTTTTTCATATAGTCCATGGACTTCAGAATCTTAAAATGCTGTCCAAATAAATGAGGGACTAAGCAGCGACACTTGGTGGAGGTTAGTTTAATGATTGTTTAATATTATGTTTATTGTATAATAGACCATTGTTTTTCATGTTTTCTTGCAATGTGTTGTTATTTCTAAAGACTAAACTAGGATTTGTTTTGTTTTGTTACATATTTAAAATAAATAATATCTGAACTGAACTTTACTCTATAATAGACCATTTTAGAGGCTTTCTGTTGTGTTTCGACATGCAAAGGTAGTAAATCCAGGCACCAGTAGACATGATCTTTGAAGAACACTTTTATTTAAGTATGCTTGTACTTTCATGGAAATGGTTGCCAATGGTTACAGGGTGAACTGTTTCAGTTTTCAGACATGATAATCGCTCATGGCAATAAGGGCCTGGGTTCAAATCAGCCAATCTGTTAAAATCGGGTGCTTGTCTGTGTTGAGTTTCCATGTTTACTTCGTGTCTATGTGGGTTTCCTCTGGGTGTTCCAGTTTCCCTTTCTCAATCTGAAGATACAGGCTCGCTGAACTGGAAACTCTTAAGTGCCTCTAGGTGTGAATGTGTTTGTTATCTGGATGGTAGCCTTTTGATAGACTGGTGACCTGTCCAGGGTGTACTCTGCCTCTGGGGTGGGCTCCAGCTCCCTGCAAACCTGAGCAAAAGCAGAATATTTTTACCAGCTAACATGTGGCTGAAATTGAAATTTCAGTTGTTGGTTTTCAGAGCTAAAGTAAATGTAAACCATTTTCAGATGATAAGTAAATGATTTCTCAAATGTGAACTGTACATTTAAGTATTCTCATTTTGTAAGGTTGTATGGATATTTATCATCATATGGCTGCAGGATGAAAAATGAGTTGGCACAGGCATCTATAGTAGATCCCTGTGGTGACCTAAATAGCATAATTCATAAAGATAATCTACATTCGCTAGTTTGTGCTCTAATATATCAAAACTACAGCCATAGACTATTGAATCTGCCTTCAGCAAATTAACAAACAGGACACACGGCATGTTTTTTTTTTTTTTACATTAATGTAATGTAACATGCATGTTTATGGTGCAAAATTAGTTTGATGCACCGTTAAATTTATTAACAGATACAGATAAATTTTATGCTTTCCAAAAGTGAAATTAGCTCAAGAAAATAAAGGAGGTAACACTAAAATTTTGCAATAAATGTTCAGTCCATCACTTAATTCATATGCTCAATATATTTAGACTGTCATACAGAACATTTGGTACATCTCATATATGTGTTTTTGAAATTATATTTATGAGATGCTGTTTGGATTACACTGGCATAAAATAAGCATTTGCACATATGTATATGCATGGTGACTGCATTTTTTGTATACCAGAGCATCTGAACAATATGATTCAGCCATGGCACAACTAAAAAATCCCTCACAGTCCTGTAAAGTATGGACACAGCAACGTGGCATAACATAATGCAACTGAATTCAGTGGACGTGGAATGAACGCTGTGCCATTTTAATTTAGTCCCTTTTTTTTTTGCTCTCAGTTGATGAATTTCATAGACATCCTCTTGTCAGCAGAGGTGCGTTTTATGTACTTTCAGTAGGTTTTTTGTGGAGAAGACAATAATCGATGGGATCAGTGTGTCGAACGCAGACATGGACCCTGGTGCATCATAACATGTTTGTTTGTTCATTTTGTCAGAAATGCGCTTCATGAGAGTGGTATCCATTGAAAACAAAAGAAAACACAGACTCGACTGGATAAATCATCATGCTTCTCTTGCAACACTGTAGGGAAAATGCTGCACTGTTGCTATGGAACCCTCTGTTGCTAGGCAATGAGTTGATTATCAGAGGTTTTTTTTTTTATATAAGAGACACAGTGGTGTTTTCTTTGCTGTCAAGCAAGATTTGGGGGGCATCTATGCAATAACACAACATGACAGGCTTCACTTTAAGATGCCAGGTTTGAAAACAGTGCTTCTCCTTGTCATGTGTGGCACATATCATCATGTATGGAACATGTAGGTTCCTTCAAGAGCCTCTTTACCCAGGTCATGTACTGATACTGGTGAGAGGGTGTAACAATGGTCTGAGGGTTTGATTCATTTTTCCTGGTACAGCTACACAATTGACATGTCTACATAATTAACCCAATCCTTTATTTCAGTGCCTGTTCACTGGTTGAACATGCGTCATAATAAAATATAAATTTTGTAAACAGTGAAGATTATGAGGTAATATCATTTCATTGCAGTAAGGCATCAGGTTGATTAAACTTTATTTTTTATTTATTTCTTGCAAAAACAACCAGTCTTTTAGTATATAAATCTATTTTTTAAGTCCTCACCCTTCAATCAGTGTACATGATGTCTTCCTACAGCTGCCATGTTTTAGCAGCATAATGAACCTAAACTGTATAAAATACTATAAGTATGTATTTCTCATATTCTTGCAAAATGATATATTTCATGTTACACAAAAAAAAAAAAAAAAGAACAAGGATGTCAGAAGTTCTGGCTGGTTTGGTTTCTGTAAACATGTTACCTGTTTACCATCAGTGGTCTAATGAAGGATTTACTGGAAACTTAGATGCTTTATTGTTTAGCACAGACACATTCAATGATGCGGACTATCATCTAGATAGCAAACACATCTTATGTTATATTTTAGGCATACTGATACTTCACAGAATCGTCACATGTTGGAGTGTACAAAGGCAAACTCAGTTAAAAACAACATTTTTATGGTTCTCGGTGCCAGATTTGCATGTGTTTAAAGTATGTGAAGCTTGTGTTGGAGTCCGTCATGCTAAGAGTCTGTTGACATTACTTAAATGCATTTTTTTAATGTGTAATAATGGAAAAGTGAAATTGATAGAGGTGTATGTGTATGGTATACAACATAGCTAAACAATTTCTGGATCTTTACCATCATGGAACTGTGGAAAGAATGCTCGTACATAAGCCACAATAGCAAAACCTCTTTGTGCATATTTAACGCATTGTGATATATTTATGAAGGACTTTCCTTTTTTTTTTTTTGCAACCTAGAATAATTCCTTCAGCATTTGTCATTAGATTTCAAAATGCAGTTCTTTTGCAAAATACATGATGCACATTTCAGGTTTAATATTCTCATTTTCCAAGAAGCTTTACTCTTTTCCATGATTCTACTCCTCTGTCCAGTGTTTTAATGTTAATGTGAGTGCTTCTGCAGGCTTTCTTATGACCACACCTTAGCATTGAAGTTGCATTGTTTTGATATAAAATGCTATTACCAAGGAAAACATGAAATAGGGCAGCCTCACCGCCCACTACATCAGTTTAGCTTGTCTGCCCTGAGGCGAGATAAGACTGTCAGACTGGAAGCTGAATGTGGCGACACATTGTTGGAGTTGAGAGGACAGCATACATAGATAATAAGCAAAGGAGGGGACAGCAAGACCAAAATAAACAGGCAACTGTCAACAAGAAGTGATAGCAAGATGCATGACTCGCTGATTTTTGAACCATCTAGCGAATGGAGTAGACGGAGCAGCTGCACTGATCGCCACGTTCAGACCCCGCTAATAATCCCTCGAGTCATGATCCGGGCCAATCATCCATACACAAGCCCAATTTAGATGTGGTGAGGATGATGTACTAATCATAAACGGTTACCATAGGGGATCATCAGGCAGGCAGCCGCATTCAGTAACCACGTAATGTAAATGTTACAGCATTTAGTTTCAGAGGGCAGGTATGTTAGTGTTATTAACTGGGAATTAAAGATTAGAGGAATTAGACCCATAGCACCCTTGGATGACTCTGCAGTAATTTTAGCCGCACAGAGTCAACCATATTGGGATATATTTCCTTAGATAACCCTAAATTGAACTTGTTATATTAGATTTTTATGGCTTTAAATGACAGTTAAAAAAAGAAAGAGAGTGGAAGAATGGGAATATCTGTGAATGCATTTTACTGTAGAACCGTTTGATTGAAGATGAAATAAGATAAGATAAAACTTTATTTATCCCACCGTGGGGAAGTTTCAGTTAACAGCAGCAACATACAACAAGCAATCACAGAGAGAAAAGACAGGTAAAAAAAAAAAAAAAAAAACACGAGTGAAAATGAACAATTAAAGAGAATATAAAAAAAAGGTATTTATATAAATATTTATAAAAATAAAGAATTTGAATAAAAAATATTATTTACATCAACATCATCATGGATTTAAGTATCATCCAAATGATAATGAACAGCAAACCTGTACTTTTTCTCCCATTTTTTCTCCTTGGCTTCTGAAACCATGTGAGATGTTCTAAATATATGGTTTTTATTTAGTTGTTTTATTTGGTATCAGTTTTATTGCTCTTTTTTAATTTGTTGTTGTTTTTACTTGTACAGGTTTGATGTTTTTTTTATGTTTTTAATCTATTATATTTTACTTTGGTATTATTTATTTTTTATTTTCCTATACAGCACTTCCACTGTGGTTGTTTTAAAGTGCTTTACAAATAAAGTTGGATTGGATACTTAAATGTGAAATAATCCCAGATCTTGAACACGCTCAAGGCCTGATGCAAAATAATAATAATAATAATAATAATAATAATCATGCTTATTTTTCCACATGTAGTTACAAAAGAAATCAATCATTTGACAAAATTATTGATGAAAATACTTTCTGTCCAGTTAGATGGAAACTGGAACTGTATAACATTATAGCACCAGTATTTTGTTCATAGCGGGACAGGATGCGACAGTCATGTGATCCATCTTCTGAACAAAATAGTCTCTCAATCAGATGGGAATGTCAAAAGTCTCTGAGCTGGTTTACTGTCAACACATCTACCAAATTTATTGTGCTCATCTTGAAATGAATGTACTTCAGATGACCGAACTGTCCTGCTTCCATGGCGTAGATTTATTAATAATCACCTCTGTTGCCATGGCGATTGCTAAAGGATTTATTGTACATCCGGCCATGATGCGCACCTCTTGATTGACCTGTGCAGTAAATTATTATTATGACTATCACTACACGTGTCTGAAGAAATTAACCTGCTCCTATTTTATGATGGTGTCTGGGTCGTTAACATTACTATATATTATTTTTTATTATCACAGTATTACATAAATATTATCAACATTATGTGATTATGAAAACAACACCTGATAATAGTAAAATGAAATACCTGACAATAATATGACTGAGAGAGAGCGTGTTCTGGATGGGTGGTGACTCGGACCAAAAGCATGGCACAAGGAGAGGCAAGGCAAAGATAAATTGATGAAAACAAGGTAAAACACACATGATGAAAACCAAATGAAATACACAGGATGAAAAGAAGAGAGATGTAAAAGATGGACGAAAATGTAAAAGATATTCAACGTGAAAATGACGTAGACGGCATAACAAGTTGAAACTAGAAAAGCACTCGGAGAGCGCAGAGAATACATGAGTCGCCATCTGGTGGACATTTATTATTATTACCACAGCAACACCAATGATAACTAATAGACAATCCGTTAAAAAAATTCCTGGGTCCAGACAGTGATTCAGATCACCTCCAAAATTTAATCATCTGTTTCTTGTCTCAGAGGGAACATTTCCTGAAAATTTCATTCGGTTTGGTCAATAATTAACCGAGATACTGAGAAACAAAATTTTTGGCCCCATTGACCCCAATGTTAAAGAAAATTTCAAAATGATCCAGAATCCAGGATTTCTTCTGGATCACCCCCAAAAGTTAGTGATTTCTTCCTTGTGCCATTGCCAACAAATCCTGAAAATTTCATCAAAATCCGTCCATAACTTTTTGAGTTATGTTGCTAAAAGTCAAACAGATAAACAAACAAACAAACAGAGGTGAAAACATAACCTCCTTGGTGGAGGTAATAAGAATTATACAACTTAAAAGATGCAATAAGTTGAACATAACATGAATGAAACAAGATAAAAATCAACATAAAATGCGTAACAGTGGTTTATTGGAAGTAAGCTAATTTCTATAAGCACTTGTTGAAGTTTGTGTCCTATTCATTACTGATGTTCTAACATTAAAGCACATTTAATTAAAATCCAACCAATACCAACTATTGACAGAGCTATAGAAATGACTTTTTTTGTTGTTGTACTTTATTATAAGGTGCCACATTAATACTCATGTTCCTACTGTAGTGTTGAAAATAGTGGAAAACATTACAATGTGGTTTTCTCATATTTCTATCACCCTCAGTCACTCATTGTCTTTTGTTCTTTGTTCTGTGTAAACTCCAACATTTATGAGTGTGGACACACCCACCAAAGCACTAAGAGGCCATAGTTTGTCATTTAAAAATAATTCTAAAGGTTCTCCAGGTTCTTCATCAGTAGAAAAAAAAAAAAAAAAAAAATCAAGCATTTCCAGACAAAGTTTCAAATCTTGTTTGACAATTAATGGAAAAAAGTGCTTATTGAAAAATGGGAAGGTTATTTTAGACTAGTGTTTTTTGTTTTTTTTTTTCCTACCGACTTGTGAAGTGCAAGTGCAAGTAGCAGATTTATTTTGAGAAAGCTGTGGTGACAAAGTGAGTGCTTCTGTTTCACTAAAGCAGGGTCAAAATATGCAGAGAGAGGGCGAGAAGGAGAGAGAGAGGGGAGGGGGGATTTGGTGCTTTCTGTTTTCATCTAGTGAACGAACGTACTTTGACATCTCTGGGGAAAACTGTTACTGGTTGCCTTCACAAAGTGCAATGGAAAAATGGTCCTTATTTATTTATTTATTTATTTATTTTAAGAGATGGGTCAGGAATATGACAAAGCTTCGGGGCATTTAGTGTTGTGGGGGGGAGAAAACAGGATTATTGAGTATAAGAAAGGGGATAAATGGGCCTTTTCGATCATGTGGTTTCCTGGTCAGTATTTTAGTACCAGTGTATGACTATTGACTATGAGGGGGTTCTATAGAAGAGGTATTTTAATATTAAATGATCTGTTTATATAAAAAGTAAAAGGTTTAGACCAGAGTTTATAATATGTCAATGCAACAACTAATTTTGGGATTGACTTTTAGGCAACAACTGGCTTTTATTTCTCTTTTATTTATGTTTAATAGGGAATAACAGTAATAACATTTTACAGCATGTCGTGTTATTCTATAATTTTTCTATTATAATGTGATAATTCGCTTCAGTGGTTGTGATTATTCTGATATCATTTCCACATAACAATAATTATTATTTTTGCAATGTATGTACCAAATTGCAACACAAATTTAATGTTTTAGCTAATTTTATTCATGCATGATACTGATGAAAAAGTGTTGTATCATTAGAAATGTTTCGACAGTTCTGTTTCCAGGTTTATGGTGTGTTTTCACAATCTGACAATAAAAAAAAAAAAAAAGTTGTTCAAAAGAACAAATAAATACAGTTATTTTTAAATTAGCGTTGCATAGAAAAATAAATGTCATGTTGCTTCCTGGCATCTTCTAACAGCTTTCACATCATTTTCTTCTGATTTACATTGTCGTCTTCTTCAAGCATCTTTTATGTCATTTTCATTTTTGTGTGTTTTACAAATCATTTAACATCACAAATAACAATCTGGTTTCTTCAACTTTCAAACAGGACTCAAAATCAGCAAAAACTGGAAACAAATATAGAGACAATTGATGATGCAAACATTTTGGTCATAACACCAAGCCCTAATTTCTAAATATTATGTCATATATGACCACATATGAAGTGTATGCAATGAAATTCTATGTTCTAATATACATTGAACTGTTGAATAAGCTTAGGGAACACCGCAGTAGGGGATTAGTCACATAAACAGATAACAGGTCATTAATTTCATCAGCTGAAGGACTATGTTATTGAATCCACATAATCCATTTGTCCCTATTGACGGAAGTGTTTTAAAGGGTTAATTGATAAAATCAGATCAAATTGAATACATCTTCATTCACTATTTTCTTACCATACAATTGTATCATCGCTTTCTGTTCACATATAAAATGAACTTTATGATCCAAGCAATCACAGACAGACACAGTTTTAGGTGCATGCTGTTATTTTCCTCACAAACACTATAGTTAGTGAGGGCAAAGTGCAGATTGGTTTTGATGTATGAGACGTCTGAATGTATTTTTAGCCACATGCAGTAATCACAAGCATTGTCAGATAGCCCTTTCAGATGCATTGTCACTCCATTTCAGTTTAGCTGAGGTTTTGGACAGATAAGGGTCATATTAGCAATTGTAACACATTGTTATAATACTTTAGTGGTTCTGAACTGTGTACATCTGCAACCTATCAACATCACCGTGACTTAAAATGTACAGTGACTGTCAAGATCCTGTTTTTTAAGATGAATTATAACAGAAGATGGGTTGTTGTTGATGTTCGTTGGGTCAGACAGAAACAAGGCAGACAAGATTTTCATGGGTTTTTTTTAGATTTTTTTTCTGTGTTTATTTCATGGCCCCGTGCAGTTCATCCATCTACCAAGCCTAGAAATAAATCACTCTGTCCTCTTTGAGTCACAGTGGACCATGACTGTCTCAACTTTATACTTGTCTTTTGAGCTGTAAGCGTTGTCATCAAATCTAAAAACCATTTACAAAACTTAAAAACTGCTTACTGATTATTCCCTCCTGACAGTGAACTGAAATATATTAAAAGTTTCAAGAGATGTGATGTTAGCTTATTACGGACACATTGTGCAGATATGGATGTGGAGGAAATTAGGCCTTGTAAAATTTTAAAAAGAGAACAAATCTGAAAATGAGCGAGTTAAGCAGATGTACAAGGACAAGGCTAAACAAACATCTCCTAGCTCCTAACTGTTCAGTATGTTTCTTGTGTACACGTTGTCTGTTTTGTTCTTAATTTGTGCAATGAGTCATCGAAAAGGACCTAGACAAAAGGAGAAGCAGAGTGATAGAAGTCAAAGAAGGCGGAACAAAAACAACCAAATACACAGACACTTTTTGCTCTCATACATCACCATATCATCCTATTGCACTTCTGCATTAAAAGCATAAGAAAGTCCCTTTTGCAGATTCATAAATATGCTGATGTGCCTGGTTAAGCACACACAGACATAAGGGTGTTGTATGGAAATACTTCTGCAATACTGCTTTTCTGCATTTTAGCTATTTTCTGTGTCCATTTGTCAGCAATTCACATATTGTGTCCTGGACAGTCTTCTAGATGCTAGGTATGCTGGGTGTGGGGGAAAAAAAGTACAATATTATATATTCAGAACAAAAGGTATTTTCATATATGGTGGAGTGAATAATCATGAATTTGTGTAAAAATGAGTCTTAAAAGTGCTGTGTTACAAGAGTAGCTTGCAGCTTTTGTAGAACCTGGAATATGATGATTCATCATGGCAAGATGTAAAGTATATTTAAGTGCACAGATGAGAAGTATCCTGTTTTATGTCAGTTGATGGTGATTATTTGCCATAGTCACACAAAAATGTCGGATCTTTTGCTGAATGCTAGCGTCTACTCGTACATGGGGAATCTGAATGGATGTTCCTTGTAAACTGAAAGTTGTCTGAATATTGCAGTGGACTAAGTGTTTACGGAACATGTACAAGAGTCTATGGGCAGAGCTGTTTACATGTCTGCAGCATGTACTGTAATCATGTAGATGAGACATGGTTTGCGCTTCTGACATGAATTGCTAAACCAGAAATTTGTATGGATGACTGCATTTTCTCTGCATCGTTACATGAGCTTCTGAGAGTAACTGATCGTTGCACACTCTCTGTTATGTGCACATACTCTGAGCAGCAGAAACAGATTTGCATTGGCTTTGTCGCAGGAGTATTGTATAGGACATGGATAGCATGTGTTTTTATACCCGCTTAAATATATCATATTTCATTAATGTGGTGGAACATGTGCACAAATAATGCATCGTCGTATCTGTTGTCAGTCTTTTAACAAGGTTTCTTGGAAGCTAATGTGTGGTTAGTGTACATGCATGTGCATCATATAAAATGTGTATGCTGCACCTCAGGGTTGACTTAAAGAAGATGAAGTCAGTCTAACACTGAGGCTAACACACACAAATACCACAGGAGATTATATCACGCAGCAAATAAGAAAAAAAAAAAAAAAAAGAATTGCTTTGTTCAAAACATCACTTATGTATCTTTGAGATTTGTCAGTTGCTTCATTTTTCCTTTTGTTCTTGCAGGTCCTCCAGTCATTGTAGGAATGAGCATCAACATAGCGAGCATCGACTCCATCTCAGAAGTTAACATGGTGAGTTACTAACCTTGTTGCCATTTTTGCTCCCTCTCCAATCTGTCCAATTCACCTTTGCACCACAGTCCTTGTCACTGCCACCTTCCCTTTTGACATGAGAGGGGCTGTGGATAAACACATGCTGCCTCTCATCTACCTCTTTTCATCTGCTAGCAAACACCAATGAAGAAGGACAGTTCACCTCACTCTTTTTTTGTTCTCACCTGTGTTAATGCAGGCAGTCAGATAGTCAGTAGTGTATGAAGAAGAACAAAAAGAACGATCCCTCACTGGCCACCCATCCTGTCACTTCTTAGATATTTGGTCATTTTTTACCCTAAACGTTTGTTTTGCCAATAAAACACATTAACAACATATAATCCAATTCCCTATAGTGCTTCACACAGCACAGAGCACACATCCCTTGGCTCTGAGAGCAGTCAGAGTTGCAGGTTGAGCACTGAAGAAAGCAATATGGCTGGTGTCTGAGTGATGACGTCATCCGTCTCTTAGCACTGTCGCTTTATTTTACTCAGTGTGATATAGTCACTCACAGTGGTGCTTACTCCTCCCTCATGGTGGGCAGCTTTTCTCTTTTGTGTTATTTTCTGTCATCTGTCGTACATCGTACATTCTCTCTTTTTTTTTTTCTTTTTTTTTTGGGTCTTACTGGATTTTTCTTGTGAGAGAAAAATAGAAAGAAAAATAATTCAGGTAGTAGATATTAGAATACAGAAAAGGATCACAGGCAGAATCTTCATTGGTGATTTATTTTAAGTGGGATCTAATGTTGACCTATTGCTTCAAAATGTGTCTGTGTTTATTGGAAGAAATATTTTTGAAATTCTAGGAAGAGATGAAGATTTATTCAGATATTTGATTTGAGAATATTTGATAGAAAACAGTATTATGGCTTATAATGTGTTATAAATACTAAAATAGGTAAATACTGAAATACTAGATACTGAGTAGTACAGTTAAGGATATATTCTAAGCATTTTGGTGATGCTGTGTTACATTGTAGGACTTTAATCAGACTTGATTTGGAAACAAGCCTCAGCCTTTAAGATTGACTGATGCAGTTACCATGGCGACACAGCCCATGAATCCTCTGTGCTCTAGAACACATGACCAAAGACACGTAGTCAAAATTTGATCATAAACCTAACCAAAATATTTGATGCGTTACGGTCAACAATCCCTTGTGTGTGAGAGCTGAGAAAATAAAAATAATAGAAAAAAGATTCACACCCACAGAAACAATAGAGTGATTCATGAGAGCTGTTAATACTGTGTGGCTTCACCGTGTATGTTTTGTTTCTTCCACCCAGGATTATACCATCACAATGTATTTCCAGCAGAGTTGGAGAGATAAACGTTTGGCTTATGGTGAGCTGAACTTAAACCTGACTCTGGATAATCGCGTAGCAGACCAACTGTGGCTCCCAGACACCTACTTCCTTAATGACAAGAAGTCCTTCCTGCACGGAGTGACAGTAAAAAACCGGATGATCCGACTACATCCTGACGGCACTGTCTTATATGGACTGAGGTGAGGACACTAGAAACTCTGCTCTGTATCTCTTATCACACGCAGTATTTTCTATTTGATCGCTTTTATTACTGTACAGGTTTACAAAAGCATGAATTTTTTTATTTTGTGAACAAACACATGTATAAAGTTTGTTACTTTGCATCCTTCTATTTCAGTATGTACCCTGAACCCTGCTGCAATAATGTTATGCCCCTTATAGAAT
>JAPSES010000044.1:17656536-17673192 GCA_029822895.1 Maxillicosta whitleyi | reverse complement strand
GCTCTGAAATTAAACTATTATGAGCTATTTTTGTTGTTATCATTATATTTGTCCAAATAAATGTACCTTTAGTTGTACCAGGCATTAAAGTAAACAAGAAACTGAAGAAAACAAAGGGCGGTTTAATATTTTTTTTCCCCGCAACTATATCATGCAGGTTTCTTGTTCCGACAAAAACTCAGAGAATTGTTCAATATAGTTATCTTCACGTGCGACATCAGCTGATAGTTTACATTATAGCGTAGCTCTGTTTTTAGAAAACAGCTACAGTCACACAAAAACTACAAATCACCTCCGTTTTCTACAGTAAGTATTTATTTCTCAATATTTCGCCTTCATAAGCTTCATAATCTAACTCACCAGTACAGACGAAACACCATTTTCAGCATCAAACTTCACTATTTGATGTAAGAACTGTATCCACTGGGAAAAACTATGACAGCTATTTCATTTGTGTCACTTACTTTAACTGTGAAAGTCGTTTGTCATCTCTGGCTTGGCCTTTAGAGACCCTCAGACTGACTCATTACTCCCTCTGGTGGACACATACGTTCACAGTGACACATCTGTCTGTGGCTCATGGAAAAATCCATCTTTCAAATTCACTTAGAATACGTCTACACCTTTATAGAACTCAGAACTATTTTTTCTCACTAACCCAATGATACACTGGTTTTTGAACCATTAGAATAGGACTGCTACGTACAGCTTTATCCTACTGATCTGATGTTGAGTGTGTGTCCATATCTGTCACTAGCTTGGTAGTGTTTTTCTACAAATGTCTGCCCAAAAACTTAAATATTAAAGTTCTTATAATAAATAATACTTCTATGTACAGAGGTTTAAAGAAAGTAATGAAGTAAATACTCACTATAATATCTAAGAACATCAAATAGGACTAGGATGTACTGTAAAATATGTCATCACAGTAAGTATTTGTTAGAAATATTTATTATAATGACTAATTGTATAATGCTGACAGTGTCAAGAAGCCTGAGGAAAAACGGTTCAGTTTAGCTTTTCTTCTTATTAACATCTGCAGAGATAGATGCAGGACTGTGTATGAGGGAGAGTTAAAAAGGGGATGAAACCAGGATCTACTATTTTGAGAGCAACGTGTGGCATCCAAAAGGACCTGTGAAATTCAAGGCAGAGAGGTCTGTTAAATAAAGAAATAAATAAATAAATCAACTTTTATTACATTTGCTTGAGAACTTCTTGACTCTCCCTCATATATTTTAACAAAGGCAAACAAGGAAAATATAAACAACATTCATGGCTAATTAAGAATAATTTCCTGAGTCTGTGAGGTGCCCTTGAATGCAACATGAAGTTCTTGTCAAACAGCAGGGAGGACACAGTGAACTCATAAATCACAACAAAACACAAGAACAGAGTTTCAGCATAATTTTTCCTGCATGGTTATTTTGGTGTAAATATTTTTATGCCAGTGTTGGAAATAATCTAAAAATGAAAAATCTACCTGCATTTGGTGTCCTGCATTATTTCTGCTGGTCTTAAATTATATGATAATACTGGAAATTGTCTTATCACCCTGTCAATTTTGTCCACATTAACCATAGGTGTGCCCAGACACTGTTTTTAGAGGTAGAAATAGATTTTTTTTTTTTTTTTAGAATTTCTTATTTAATTCTAATCTAAAGAGGTGGGTTCTTAAGATCGTTCCAAGAAGATAATTAGAGCATTGATGTCACAAATAAACAAAGCCACTGAAAATATCAATAACAAAATTGGAGTTAGTCCCATTATGGAGCTGACTTTTCTACCTTGGCTGTGAGTTGAGAGGCTGAATCCTCACTAGCAAACAGTAGTGTCCTGGGTCCGTGGAGCATTGCTGGCTTTGTTGAGCTAAGCTTTCACCAGATGGCATTTCTCTCTTTCCCTTCCTATGATTGTGCTCTTTCATGTTCCTCTGTTTATTAAACCATGTTGTAGCATTGTGATAATACAATCATCCTCTTTGGTAAGCTAGCTACCTCACAGAAAAGGATACAGGAGTAGACTGTGTAGGTGTCAAAACTATTGCTCACATATTGCATCTGAAGGCCTCCCTGTCTGTAGCGCCGAGCCTCTGGGATCCACCTCCAGATTGCTTTTAGTTGTTGTATAATGCTGGCACAGTGTATGGTCCGAAAAGCCAAGAGTGGCCTCTAAAAATTAATGGAATGCACCTTTAATTGTAAAATAAAAGTTTTACCTCCCCACCGTCCCTGGGCAGACATTAAAAAAGTTACATTACAAATACATTTGGCCTTAACGGTTCACTTTTTTTTTGTCCTAGACTCTTAAAATATTGCCTGCGTAGTTGTCTCACACCTCGTATCATAACAGCAGACTGACTAATATTATTGTATCATCTTGAAATCTACAACGTGAACAGGCTGCAGACTGTGGGCTGCAGTGCCTGCTCAGGTCTGTGTCTTGCTGCTGACCATCTCTGGTGGGACTGGAAGTTGCTGACCTACATCTGCTGACATTTCCAAATCCCAGGCCCTGGCTGTGAGCTGTCCGAACTTGTGCCTACTCAATGATGATTCTCCCTTGACTTGTTAACTGTCACACAGAGAGACAATTCAATTTGCAGGCTCAAATGGAGTAGCTTTTTTTTTAATATTTTTTTTTTTTTTTTTTTGGTGATTTGGGAATGGTGTCTATAATAGCACAAACCAGTCTAAAGTTAGCATTTCTGTAGTTGCTTTTCTCACTCATTTGAAGTATGTGGAATGGTTTTGGAGAATGTGATGTTATGTATGGCATATTCTTGATAAATCAGAGTGCAGCAACATTTTAATCAAAATGTAACAACGTTTTTTTGCCTATGTCATTGAAATCTGATCACATCCTGATAAAACTGATGATCCTTATTAGATCTGAGAATAAGAACCTTCAAATTGTACATTTTTGTTGATGAGTAACATAGGAGAGGACTGATATAACCAGTTTGGGATTAACTTACCACAGTTCATGATCCATGCAGTGTCTAAATACAAGATAAGTAAAGACTGTTTTTTTACTCAAATTTACTGACATTATTTCCCAGTTCTGGTGTCAAGGGCAGGCTCCCTACTTACAGAAAACAGCTAAAAGATAGAAAAATGTTCCATATTGTACACTGTCAAGCATGTCATTAATCTCATCATCTTTTGAGATGTTGCTGTTGGTTCATTCTTTTGGTGAATATCAATGTGATGTCGTGACTTGAGCCTCCTTAATCTCTACACAAACATTAATTTATCTTCACCAGCGCAGCCTCCATAGCATCAATCATGGAATAAGACACATACATTTGGTGCACAAGACGCAAAAAAAATAAAAATAAAAATTGTAAAGCCCAACAAATCAAAGAAATATTTATTTGCACAAGAATAATATTCTGTTGCTGAAAAACCAAAACTAATTTGGATTAGGTTTTTTTACTTTTTCAATGACAAATATGGCAGATTCACAAGGGATTAAAATCACAAATAACCTCAGCAATTATTACAAATATCCAGAGGTCCACAGGTGATACTAGCCCCATGCAAATATGGTTTTAGCCACCTCTATTATAATCATAGAAAGCACATGAAAGTCACATTCTTTTGGCTAGTGGGTAGAGTTTTCAGGATTCTGTAATGTGAATGGCAAAAGGGCACTAATTTTATTTAATATTTTACAAAACTTTTCTCAAATAAACATCAATATTTACTCCATTTCACTGTCAAGTCACTCTCAAAGAGACAACACACAAATAAAACAAATAAGTGATCAACTAGTCATCCTACTAAAAATAATATTGTACAATTCACTAAGCACTATATATTGGGAGGGTACAGTTAATGATTAAAATAAACAGACATTTGCTCATATAATGTTACCTCAGGTTAAAGGGGGAAAAAAGCCAATTTTAGTCTTTCTTTTTATCTATATAAAAAATATTTCCTGTGTTCCATGATTTCTGACACTTGCAGGTCTTCACTTAATGAATACTGCTAATTAAACATGACCTAAAGAACGACTAATAGAGTATGAGAGCATGTTGTTACTATAAATGGTAATATAAAGCAGTATAAAACACGACTCCTCCTCCTCTCCCTCCATCACACTGTAATCCTGCTATGTTTCTTCCTTTACATATCTCTATTTCCTGTCCTGTTTTGGTCATACATCTGCTGTTCCAGCTGTCCACAGACCTTCAGGTTACCAGATGACAGTCCTCTCTTGGTTTTCTTTGGTTATGACTATGTAATGCCATGCCTTAAATAAGGTGACATATTTGATTAAAATGTGCACATATGTTGGGTTGTCATTAAACTAATGAAAAGTTCAAACTGGACTTGATTTGCATACCAATTTGGAGCCATGGTATTAATGGTGACACTGAATTTAAAAAAAAAAAAAAAAAAAAAAGTTTTGTGTGGCAAATTGCTAAGAGACTTTCCTATTAATGTAATTAGACGTGATGTTATCTCCTCGCAGTGTGTTTCAGTAGTCGTCCTGCTGCACTTCCTCAGCAGAGGAAGGTTGTGAGACAGCGGGGAGGCAGCGTACAGGAGACCAGAAAACAGTGCATTATGAGCAGCTCAGTGCTTGTGCAGCAGAATGCAGCTCAGTGTCACTGTGAATAATAAATATATACCTGTCATATATTTTGTTTATGCATTATTTTCCTTAACCTTCTGGTGCCTTCCTCTATCAGAGTCCCAGGAGCGCCACGTGCCTGTGTGTTAATCTGGCCCAATCTGCTTTAGTAAAACATATTTTGTTTTCCAATTACCTGCTGACAGCACTCTGTTCACCCCACCATGACCAATTTACAAACTCTGTGTTCAATGCAAAGGCCTTATTATTTACTGTAATAATTCTGTGTACTGTACTGTAGATGTCTGCCTACGTTTGCTTATTACACCAGTGTAAAACCACAGACTGCAACAGCACTAGTGGCTTTGACTAAAACATTATTAAAAATTCATGCAAAACATTTTTAAAGGGTAAACTCACCTGCCACTCTCACCATGCTCTAACATACACAAAGACGTGAAGTGCGCACATCAAACTCCTGCTACGAACGTGTCGGTGGTCACTTCTGTCACCAAAATGATGAGCTGAAAATTAATCTTTCTGTTTCATTTACACAGGAGGCCAGTAAGTGAATGAGAGCTCATACGAACAGCAGAAATGTAATTACTAGAATGTGCCGCCCCAGTAAATATCTCAGTTATCTGCCAAAAGAGTCCTACATGTATTATTTGCAGCCAGTGCTGTTTTCCTGTGCTACTGGATTTATTGACATTAATATACTGCTATGCATACATCTTTTATAACACTACCTGGGATATCTTGGAACTAGCAATGAATAAGGCACATCGACAAAATCGCATGCAAATATGAGGCAGTTAGTGATCCATATAAAAGAGCTAAGTCGGAGTGGTCTTGCAAACATTCAAATATGAGTCTGAAAAAGTGACGAATGTAGTCACATTTTTATTTTGCACCGGAAAACCTTACTCAGTCATGGGTATATATAGGTTTGATGGTGCAGGTTCATCTTATACCCCCTGATGTGAAAGTGTCTTCCTGCAATTCAGGATTAAAAGGTTTACTTTGACAACTAGTTCTTTTTTGGGATGGATTCAATGAACTCCTCATCCATGGTGACCTTTTCTTTAATCCTTAAACACCTTGGAATATTTTTTGTGATAAATTGTTATCTACATGTAATCTTTCTTGATCTGTACTATATCACAATAGTAGCCTCCGAATGTTGATTCTTTTAGGGAAAATAGGGCATTTTCCTATATTTACTTTACTGATCATGTCAATGTTCATTAAAGCTCAGAGTAAATTCAAAGGTTATTATATCAAGACAGAAAAAAAAGAAGAAAAAACTTTCTTTTTTTTTTTGCAAAATATATAATCAACTGAAAATAACATCATGTGTTTCAATGGCAAATCGGTGTTGTAGAAGATGATGGTGTTTTCATGTTCACTACAGAGGCCCTGAATGTGCAAATGGGTCGTACTGTATCTGATGCTGATGAAAAGCTGAAAAATGTAATTTTACCTGAATTATTTAAATTTTTAGCTAGACTTGGTGATTGAAAAAAACAACTAAATAGTTTAGATCAGTTGATCGGTTTCATTGCCAGTGACTGTTTAGGTCAGAGGTTTTAAACATGCAGCCAAATGGACCACCAAAGGGTCCAGTCTGGCCCCTGGGATGAATTTATAAAATACAAAAATTACACTGAAGATATTAATCATTTTACTTCAGGTTCCACATACAGACAAATTTAATCTCAAGTGGGTCAGATCAGTAAAATACTATCATAATAACCTATAAATACTCACAACTCCAAACTTTTCTCTTTGTAAATTTAAACATTTTCATGTCATTTTACTGTATTTACGTAAAAAACATGAAACAAAAACAAATTGAACATTTTAAAATGTCTGAAATGTCAATATTCTACCTGTTATTTGATCTTTTGTGTATTTGTAGATCCACTGTGATCTGTAAGTTGTAATTTACATTTGTAAATGATAAACCAGGACGTGATATTAAAATTGTACTTTCTGAAGAAAGTTTAGTTTGTTCATGTTATTCACATAGGTTTAAAAGGTAGTTTAAGCATTTTCATCACATGATTTTACTTTTTTCACTCTAAAACATAGAGGGAAGTTTGAAATTGACATTATTTATATATTATTATGTTATTATTTAACTAGTCCAGCCTACTTCAGATCAAATTTGGCTTAATGTACAAAAATCATCTGTGTTCTTCCATTTGTTTATTTATGCCTTTACATATTTCTGTCTCATCTTTCTCTCTTTATTTCTTGTAGAATAACAACTACGGCTGCTTGCATGATGGACTTAAGGAGATACCCTCTCGATGAACAGAACTGCACCCTGGAAATTGAAAGCTGTGAGTAAAACAAAAACAATTTACCTATTAAAATTTACCTATTAAAATTTATTTACGTACTATAATGCATTTCCAAGTTAATTGTTTTGGTCTTTACACCTTACACTTACTACTTTAAACATCCAGTGTTATTTTTTTGGCACTTCTCAACTACATTTTTCTCTGTTTTTAACCTTTCTTAAATAACTTATCACCATTTATTCTAATACGATCCTCTGTATTTTGCATTTTTAATTGAAAATCAAATATTTTCCTATGATAAATATATTGATTATGTAGATGTTTATTGAAGTTCAAATTAACGTTGAGGGTTATTATATCCAAAACAAAGAAAACTGAAAGAAAAAATCCTTTTTTTTTTTTTTTTTTTGCAAACTATTTCATAAACTGAGCATGAAATAAGTCTGTCCATTTAATGTCATTGATCCAACTCCAAGGGTTTTACTGGTGAATCACTGGTGTAGAAGATGAGGGTGTTTCCACGGTAACTACGGAGCCTTTGAACATCCAAATGGGTTGTATCTGATGACCATCTACACCAATTATTTACAGAAATTAATGGGATTAGTGGATCAACAGGTATTAAATAGTTTAGATCAGTGAATGGGTGGATGTTTGGGTTCAGTTTGATCAACAGAATGTGATGCTGGATGTCACTAGCTTAAACTCATGACAGTGTAACCTTTACAGAAGACAGTGGAGTGTCATTTGTCAGACGTTGTACTTCCAGACTTGATGACTACCTTAATGAAGAAATAAGAAATCGTAGTGTTTGGTGATGGGCATTGATTGCTATTCCCAGTTGACAGTTGGGCGGGGCCATCCCTCAGTGGTTGAATGTCAAGGACAAATTGATAACATTATTATTGGGGACCTCACTTTTTTTTTAACCTGTAAATGACATGGGTGTCATGCTGGGATAAAGGTTTATGTAAGTTTTTACAATGTTGGCTGTCCATGTCCAGTTTGAAAAGGGTGTGATCATTACATATTATAGCGACTAACAGTGGCACAGTGTTAATTTACATATTATAATGCAATATTTTTCCAGACTGAGTTGAAATACTGATCCTCTGATGACAACACTGTGAATATTTGCTCTCTAATGCTGAGTCATAGCTCAAAAATCCTATCCAGCATCAGATAACATATAACTTATCATGCTTTATAATAAAATTATAATAAGCTTATATGGGTGACATATGTGTGAATTAGGCTACATACACTTTAAAAATGAACGAGAAGAAGAGGAATGCAGGCGTAACATTCTACTAAACAATATCATTTCCATAACCAGTAATATTTCAGCACTTTTTTCAAATGCTTTAATTTAGATAAATCGTTCTCCTCGAGAAAAATGTGCTAGTGGTGTAATTAAAAATTGTATTTGCGTGATCATTTTCATTGACCACTCCATCAATCATCACTGTTGCTCAATACACCAGATATTTGTGGTTTTTGTCGCTCAGGATAAAACTGCAGAGTGTTTACCCTCGGGGACATAAGCAAGCAATGAAATATGGATATGCTATGAATTAAAAAGTATATTTGCAAGAATATTTGCTATTTATGCTCAAGGAACGCCTTGTGCTTGTGGGAATAGTGCACATTAACCATCAGTTTGATTGATTAGGCAGGCAGTTGTTTCAATTTCATGGACAATGTCACATTTCCTTACCCTATAACCTCGGAGAGAGATTTAATGGTAATGAATCCCAGTCCCTCAGTGAGTTTAAAGCTACCCAGCTCTGGAAGTGGTGTAGGAGAATGTGAAATGTAGTAACACGTCTCTGACTGAAAAATTGCTGTGCAGTGAATGCATACTAGGCCACCGACATAAATCTACCGCTGTGGCCACTTTCAGTTGTGCTGCCAGTTAAGAATGTGCAGGAGTGCCATACCAAGTGACATGTGTTAATGAACATTCATGCATGTTGTAACCATGCAGTGATATAGCCCTGCAGGAGTGTGGACAGTGGAGCATGTGATTGTACGCTGATAGAGTGGACAGATTTACATCTCTGGCAGCACGGTTTTATACCAATTGGATTTTTTCCGCTACTGTTCATTAAGGAATATTCCTGCAAAACTACAAGATGCGTCTTTTGCTTTAAACTTGAAGAAATGAATATGACCACTTGCAAGGATAAATGTGGTTTAATTAAATGTGCAAATGAAAGTGCAGCCTTGCAGATTTTTGCATGTTGCATAAATTTGCAGTTCGTCTTTCTTAGAAAATCAGAACAGGAACTTCACTCTTCATTTTGCCCTCGGCAGTTTAATGCAATGTTAGGTAGAGGTTGCTTATACCTGTCATTTATTTTGATAAGAACTTAACAGAATATCGCCTTCAAGTAGCTTTTTTTTCATATAATCAAAAATTTTGGCTTTTTCCACTGCGGAAAGTGGTTTTGAAGAGAAGTCAAGATGTTTTTTTTTTTTTCAGTTTGCTTTTCCTCTATTAAGCCCAAATAGTAACAAAGTAGGATGTTCATGACAAAAGTTACATATAGGTATACCATTAACAGACACTGAATGTACTCATGCTGTTTTTCTTTAAAGCAAATAAGGTAATGTTTCATCTGTTAAACCATTTTAGGGTGTAGTTAAGGGTACTTGTCAACATAAAGATCGTAAGACTAAATATGTAGTTGCCTGCTGAGTTGCTGAGCTTGGAATAAATTTAATGTATTGTTTAGTCGATAGAAGCAAGTGTAACCCCTACTCCTGCAACAAACTTTAATTGCTCAATTTAATGCTTTTCCCCTCCCAGTTTACTGCTATAGTTACACTCCTTTCTCTTCTCCTTGATGACGCAGATGGATATACCACAGATGACATCGTATTTTTCTGGCAAGGAGGGGACAGCGCTGTGACAGGAGTTGACAAGTTAGAGTTACCTCAGTTCTCCATTGTGGACATCCGCCTGGTGTCCAAGGAGGTCAGGTTTACTACAGGTAAGACCAACACAACAGAAAATACCCCCCCTCCAAAAAAAAACTATTGAAAGCCTATTGTGTCTATTTCTGAAATATTCGTACATGGTCTAGATGTACCTCTGCGTCTGTGTCACCACTGTGAGAGGGGGCAACAGTAAATACGTCATTGTAACTATGGAAATAGGATTATATTTGGGTCATGCACATAGACAATTTCTTTTTCGGGACAGAATATTATGTGCAATAAAAACAAAGGGATGTCAAATATTGGATGTGGAACCTGACACTTCTTTAACTGAAAGAAGAATTGGAGGTTCTATTAAAAAAATTTACACTTTTATTTAGAATAATAAAAATATTTTGTCAAGCTTGTTGGTGACTGGATACACATATAACACTTAAACAGTCACTTTGTTCAGTGGCATTCTCGAGTATTTGTGTTTTATAATTTAACCCAAGAATAAACATTGTAATATTATATAAACAGAACATTTACACACTGGCACAGGCACATGTGGACAAATAAATCTGATGCTGTGAGGAACATTATAACTTACATTTTGGAATCTAGATTTATTCAACATACACTAAAGGCACACAATATGTGATCACTTTTTTTTTTTTTTTTTAAATACAAACATGTTTCAAACTGGGTACAATGCAATGCATGACTATAAGTTCTCAGAAGGGGAAATAGAAGATGAGTAAATAAATACATACATTTCATTTACACCAAACCAAACAAAATGAAACAAATTATCAATGGGCAGAAGAAGAAAAAACACAGAGGATGCTATATGGTCTATATTTTATTTATTTATTTATTTTAATCTGTTTATGATGGTTTATTTTTAACATAATAGTCAATTAATGTTTGCCATGTTGAATAAAATATGTCCTTTTGGGAGTATCTGTTTTTTTTCCGGCTGTAAGTGCCCCATAACATCATTGAGTAAAGCTAAATGAGCTGGAGGGTTTCTCTGTTTCCAATTAAGTAAAATTAACCTTGTGATAGTTTTCTATTTTAACTATTGCATTGTGTTTGCATAAGCCGAAAAGAGTTAACAAGCTGATTAGTTTAGACATACACACACAGTCATAGGAAAGAATAAAATGTGCATATTAATAACAAGGAATTATTTTGTGAATGTGCTCTAATTCGGTTTGACTTTGCAAACACATTTTCACTGTCTTAAGAGGAAAATGAAAGTACCATTTACCTGTAAAGATCATGTTTGAGTTGAGTGAAATCCATAACATTTTTTAATCTTGCCACCGCTAAAGTGGGGTGTTCCTGGGTGATCTAATGCATTTGTCTCAGGCTTGATGAAGTATGTATGCTAAAGTATTGATTCATTATAAGATTTACAGGATCTTGGAAATGATGAGATCATTTGTCACTGTGTGTTCCCCATAGCAAACAGTACTTTAGATTAAAACCATCACACGTATCCTAGGCCTTTTTTTCTTTGCTGACAAACCGGAACATAAAAATCCAGATAGAGTATATACAGGGGCATTAACTATATTTTGAGAAATTTGTATAGCTTTCAATTAAACAAATATATACTGCCTTGATGTGCGTATATTGCCTTTTGCATCAGGATTATATTATTGTAGTTTTAATTACAGAATAGTCTGTTAACTCACCCATATTCTCACCATACCAGACTTAACACCTCACAATAGCACATATTTTCCCCCTCCTTCAGTGTAAAGGCATGCATTCCAATTATGCACCTTTAAAACGCCCTTTTGGTAATGTTTAGAGGACAGAGAAAGTGCTAAAGAAAAGCCAAGCAGCTCTCTGTGACAATTCTCAGAGGGATGCTGGAGCTGCCTGCTGAGATAGGGGGTTGCAGAAAAATCTGCCGTGTTTGCGACTTTCTGCCATGTTTAATTGGAATCGAACTTGTCCCTGGAAAGGAATCCATCGCTTTGGGGAAATTAAGTGCTCCATCTGAACAAATGGAGAAATGACTACCCTGCGTGTTGTCAAAGTGCAGACTTTGGAACTCTTAAGTTGTGCCAACATTTCCCCCCTTCTCTCCTTTTTTACTGATGTGTTTTCACTTTGCCCTGCTCTTTTCCAAACTATCATTCCATCCCTCCTCCTTACAGGTTCATATCCAAGGCTTTCGCTGAGTTTCAGGATTAAGAGGAACATTGGCTATTTCATCCTGCAGACGTATATGCCCTCCATCTTGATCACCATCCTCTCCTGGGTCTCCTTCTGGATCAATTATGATGCTTCTGCAGCTCGGGTGGCCCTGGGTAAGAAACAGCCAGAGCAGCTTTGTTCACCATCACACTGTCTCCATTAAAACGCCTTAAGCAATAAGCCAAGTCACATGACTTAACGGCTGTTGTGATTTTAAAGCTGGGGTCAGCAACATTTACCATTCACTAAAGATCTATTTTTACCTGAAATCTAATGGGAGCCCCAAACATATATTTAACCATTTGATTCCTTTTTTGTTGTCTACTCATGGTTACCTTTGCCTTTCAACTATGGATAAATGTAATATTTGATACATTTATCAAATAATACATCTACAAAAAAAAGACAGTTTGGGAAAACAGGTGCCAAACTTAACTGTAGCCCTGTGTTCTTGTCATTATATAACATATTAATGTTTGTGAGGAGACGTTATTTCATTGTCTTTAGAACTGAAGTGAAATGAATTGTCAGTGTATTTTGCTTTACCATTGTAATGACAATAATAATACATTCAGATGATAAATGCAGCAACACACAAGTAAACAGTGCAAAAAGATGACAGAGGAACAGTGTAAAGTTGAATTGACAGGACAGTGTGTTGGTCAAAACAGCTGAAGGAGCTTGTTAAATTGACAATGTAGCACACAACACGTTATATTTCATGTAAAAAAAAAAAAAAAAAAATTGTTATTCAGTTTGATAGATTTTTTTGGACAAAGATAAAGGGCATCACAGTAAAGGCTAAAGGACACATCTGGTTCAGAAGTCCAGGATGCAGACCCCTGATTTTAAAACAACCAGAGACACAGATCTGTTTTAACTCAACATTTCTTACTATGATAAAACATGATGAAAAGCATTCTTCAGGATTTACTACCTGCCCCTAAACTACCTTCTGGCAGGCTATCAGACTTATCAGGCTATCTAGGAAGACCAGTTATTGATTTTAGACTCAGATTAAGGAAAAATCAATTTAAATTAGAATGTAAATGATCATGGTGCTGCCATAAAAATGTTTTTGCATTGACTAAAATGAGATGTACAGCAAAAACTGCAATTTTTCACAATATGCTGAAAGATTAAAAAACCTGATTAAAATAGACCGTAAAGAAACATATAAGATGAAACATCAACTGACGGTGCACATTTAGTACAAAGTCTTTCTAAATGTTTACATCAGTATGTTTGAAAATGCACTTTTATTATGTGAATAAACTCTTAACATCCACCACATCACCAGTGACAACATTCATTCATTTTCCAAATGGGAAACTTCCACCTGACAAAACACTGACCCAGAATGACCCTGCTTAGTTTGTGAAATCATTTGATAACATTAACCCTTATGCATTTCTCATATTTACGATGCTCAGATCACCCTTATGGGCAAAAATGTACACACACAAAAACTACTATAAAATCATTGTACGTCAACATTTTTTTGTTGCTTAAAAATAGATCTCTTAAACACATTCCGCCCTGCTCTAAACTACCAAACATTCAACAGTTTTCAGGATTTTAAGTGACACTTTAATCATTTTTGGGTGATTTATTACAAAAAAATTACAAAATACTGAATATTTTCCATATAATAAAGTGTAGGAGGATGAATGGAACCACATTGGTGGTTATTAGAGCCTTGGATATGTCAAATATTAGCAACAAAATTGATTTGATTGTATGAGTATTTATTGTATAGTGTCAGATACTCCTTCTCTTGACTCTGGTGGACAATAATGTTCCATTATATCCATGTTTTTTTTTTAATCTCACTACACTTTATAATCATACTTTCTCTAATGTCAACATTTTATTTATTAAAAAAAACTATTGATATTTGACATTTAAAAATAATTAAACAGGCATTTAAAGGGTTAAAATCCTGAAAATTGTTGAATGTTTAGTAGTTTAGAGCAGGGGGGAGTTGTTTAAGAGATTTATAGAAAAAAAAAATCTATTTGTAGTAGATTTTTTTGTGTACATGTTTGTACCAAAGGGTCACTAGAGGGTGCATCATGGGAAAGTAAAACACAGTAAAAGACACTGGATTTCAAAAATATAACTAAAAAGAAACATTTCTGCCAAGTTGCAACAGCCAAAATGATCAACAAATGAAAAAAAGGGGAAAAAAAAAACAAAAAACGTACACATGAGGATATAAGGGTTAAAAACGATGTTGTTTACACTATGTCTGTGTCACATGGTAAACTAGAAGACGTTGCCTTTCATTTCATCCATTTTCAAAACTATCACAGCTAATGCAGGCTAGTCTAGCTCATCTATATTGGCTTTGTACTCCTGTAATAAATCTAACCTCAGCTCAAGGCTTTCATGAAAAGAGTGGATGTTAACAGGTTACCAACATCTAATTTAGAGGTGTTTTCCTTTGGACTTCATCCCTCTGACAGTAAACCCTTTGTCTGTCGGTTCTGCTCCACTCAGGTGTGACTACGGTGCTTACCATGACAACAATTAACACCCACCTTAGGGAGACTCTCCCAAAGATTCCGTATGTGAAAGCCATCGACGTCTACCTCATGGGCTGTTTTGTGTTTGTGTTCCTGGCCCTGCTTGAATATGCCTTTGTAAATTACGTGTTCTTTGGCCGGGGTCCTGCGCAACAGAAGAAAATCAATGAGAGGCTGAACAAAGCCAACAACGAGCGCACAAGATACGAAGAGAAGCGCCTGAGGGAACAGGTTTGCATCTTCTTCTGCCGTCTCTCTTTTTACTCTACTTCTCTGTGTCAGTCAGAGTTCAAGTACAAAGCAACTATGCTCTGCACATAAGATTCGTGGCCATAGTCATTTTTATCGAAGGCACATATATTTCCTGAAGTAATCCTCCTGAAGCTTACTGACGCCACCACAGCCCAAAACGCATTCACCAACCATCATCCATTGCTTTTCCCTCAAGCACTGACTGCTTTTTATAGAGCAGAGCCTTTTTTCATTGAGATAGCGACTCATCTAGCTCAACAGCGATGTAAACATTTTCATTTCTTATTTAGGTTGTTGTCTATGTTGATGCTATAGGCTTCATTCAGTCTCACCCAGGTACTTTAAGTTTCAACGTGAGTTTTAGATTGGACAAAACCTCAAAAATCCAGAACAATAAGGAATTTCCCTTTTGTCATTGGCTGAAATGGTCAGACTGAACGAAGCCCCCTGTTTTTTTTTTGTGTGTGTGAAGTACTAAATGCTATGCTTAGTCAAAGTTGTTCCTGTTAACTATCTGTCTTATGCACTGTGAAAATGATAGGAAATGTGCTTATTTGCAAGTACTTTATAGGCATTTTAATGTTCTCTTCATTTTTTCTTTCACATTGCAAGGACTCCATTTCCGTGCCGTTTCAAACCAACACCTTCAGGTCATTTACACAGCGAAGAAATCTGTATCTCGAGGAACAAAGAAAAGTTGGGGTACATGTATTTAGAAATCATATGTAGGCCAGCCCTCACAATGAAGTCAGATAATAGACTGTTCACCTTGTTTGTATCACTAATAGATGTCTGTTTAAACTCTTTGTTAATATTTCTGTTGCATGTAAGAAGGTGCATCCCATTTCCACAATATCATCCCTGCATTTTGCTTTAAAGCTTAGTGGGGGGAGGTGGATTTAACATTAATATTAGTGAGGAATTAGAGAGAATCTGGGGTTCCTGGTCGACGTTGCAGCCCTCGCTGACGTTCACTGTGTTTCGTTTCTGAACGCAGGTGGATGCTTATGGAAACATCCTCCTCACTACGCTGGAGATGAACAACGAAGTGATGCCTTCTGATGTGGGGAGTAGCGTCAGTGACTCTCAGAATTCGGTCATGTCCTTCAACAGCTCCGGGGTCCAATTCAGGAAGCCCATGGCGCCCCGAGACGGTTTCAGCCACCATTCGCTGGACCGGAGCGCCATGCGGAGCAGGGCCAACTGTCGGCTACGACGACGCTCCTCCAAGCTCAAGTTGAAAATCCCAAACCTGTCAGATGTTAGCACCATTGACAAGTGGTCCCGGGTCATTTTCCCTATCACCTTTGGATTTTTCAACCTAATCTACTGGTTGTACTATGTGAATTGATGTGCATCCCACTAGGAATCATGGGCCATATTTTGAGAGCACATTAAATTGGCTTTGATACAGTTCCAAAATATGTATACACATATACAAGTTGAACATATGTATATGCATATTTCTATATATTATATTTATATATACACATGTGAAATCTGAAGGACCTTTCTGCTGTACAAAGTATTAATAGGATGACTTGAATGTTTAAGAATAATTGTGAGAGAAGAATTTCAAGGCTTTGAGTTTCTTTTTCCTCCTGAAACAAACAAACACGAGATCCCACCTGGGATTTTTGGAACTAAAGACTGCATGATATTTTTGCTAAAAAAAAAAAAGAAAAAAGAGAAAGTGAAAGCTCCTGAGAGAGAAAAGATGTCTCAGAGTCCCATTGACTTTTTATTGATACTTATTGTAATCAAAAATCCTCTACTGCAGCTCATGAAATCAGTGGTGGCTTGTCTGTTCAGGCATCAGCTGAGTGAGATCCTTGACACCCCCCACC
>JAPSES010000044.1:17642448-17656473 GCA_029822895.1 Maxillicosta whitleyi | reverse complement strand
ATAACATGCACGGAAATCTCCGGTTCTACTATGTACAGCAACCTTGTTTGGATTATGTGTTGTTCCTTGGGTTTTTTGAAGTGATATCGTTCTCTATATCAGACATCAGCTCTGGCCTAATGGTCTCCTTTAGAAGGCCGTGTGGATGGGATGTTTGACCACTGCATTCCTGCCCAGAGTCAACGCAAACTTGTATTCCTTTCTCTTCTCATGTTATTTTTAGAAACATGTCCTCGGGGGGTTTTTTCATTATGGTTGAAAACAAATGCTGAATATTGTAGATATGATTTTGTCTTGAAAAATACTGTGATTTCAGAGAGTGTCAGAACATGTTCTAGAGCTAGGGCATTATTAGATAAAAAAAAAAAAAAGAGTCAAAGGTATGCATTACTCATTTTGATTGTTTGAAAAAAAAAAACATATTCTGTACATTTTATCATTCAGTATTCTCATGAAAGTATACTTGTACTGTTCTTTTCCTCCTATTGATTGATTCACATGCTCTTTAGATGCAGAATTCATTGACGTCTTATCCTGCTTTCTGTTTGCTAAAGGAAATGGGGGGTGCTTTTGTGATTTGTTTAAAATTATTCCACAGTGAAGATGTGAGAACATGTGTATTTAAAAAGAGTCAACATATCAGCCCACAGTTTGACCAGTTGTCACACCGTATTTCTTTCTGTTATTGATACTGTTAAGCGTTTTTTCTGTGTTGGCATCGCAGTCAGTAAAGGTTATATTTAATCTGGAAAGAAACGGGGAGCCCGGGTAGAAAGGAGAGAACGATTCAAGGTTTGGATTTATCGGTCCCATCCCACAAATGCTCTGGATGATTAGAAATATCAGTGTAACCAGGAGTATAATTCAGTGATTCTTGGGGAACCTGAGATAAATAGCCATGAAATGACCAAAAGGCCTATAATCCATATGCACTATTGTTTTTGTCTCCCACAACACACACACACACACACACACAAACTGTATTTACAGGGCTCAGGTTCATTAGCAAAGAAAAAAGGATTTATCTGAGACTGTAGGATGTTGATTTTTTTTTTTTTTTTTTCAGACCTATTATAGGAAGCAAACTGAATAGTGATATGTATTTATAGGTTGAGGGATAAATTAGTTTGCGTTGTGTGCTCACCAAAGTTAAAGCGTCAGAGCATTAGACAAACTGGAGCACAGCGGACTGAAAAGCCTTACATGCTTTTCATCGAGCAGCTGAAGTACAGATGTCTTCATCCCTGAGTGTCAGAATCATCACCTTCATTGTCATTTTCACTTCAGGCACAAACAACCTCCACTGGGAGCAACGGGCTCTGAGCAAACCCAACATGACCAAACAAATTATTGGATCCTGTAGCAGAAAAATAATTTGGTCATTACGATATAGGTGCAGCGTGGTCCCTGAGAAATAGACAAGAGTAAAATTGTCATATACAAAAACACATGGGGGAAAAGACAAAGATGGACGGGCTGCAGAGTAATGAGATGAAGATGGTAAAGCAGGAGTATCAATTTGTCATCAGAAATATCCACTCCTGTCTCCAGAGCAGGGTGTGTATGCATAAAAAGGATCCAACAAGGAATACTGAGCAGAAACCAATTTGTCTCCGCAACTCGTAGTGAAGTTCGTACAGTGACGTGGCCCAAGCTTTACGTTGAAGATTGAAGTTTGATGTTTCTATCTGAAGCTGAACAATCTGTTTTGTCTTGTAGTCTAAAAAAAAATAAATATATATATATATATATACTTGGTAATAATT
This sequence comes from Maxillicosta whitleyi, assembly GCA_029822895.1. Classification (NCBI taxonomy): domain Eukaryota; kingdom Metazoa; phylum Chordata; class Actinopteri; order Perciformes; family Neosebastidae; genus Maxillicosta; species Maxillicosta whitleyi. Next base: position 17,654,707 of record JAPSES010000044.1, on the reverse strand, counting down.
GTGAAGAGAACAAATTTGCTGCTGTTTATGAGAGAAGTGACAATGGGTCAAAATTGTGGCTAATACAGTATTGTGAGAAATATGTTCGAAAAATATATATAATTATCTCTAAGGTAACAAATAATTTGCACTAAGGCTGGATTAAGGTACGATATAGAAAATATATGTAAGGTATAATGTACCAAATACACATTTCTGTATGGAACAAAGATTTACGTGTAGTTTATCAAACTACCAGATGCCAGACTAGTCATTATTATAGTCATTATAGACTCTGTGATACCTACTTTACAGCTTCCATTGGAGGAGCTGTTAGTTGGTTATGCAATGATCTTGATTGCGTTCCTGCAGTATATTTCTCCAAGGATCTAATAACAGTATTTGTAGCGTCTCAATTGGGACATTCGTGCACTTTTGTGTTTTTCAGTGAGGTGAGGTGGGGATTACCAATGTGCTTTTTACATCTATATTTCAGCCAACATTGATCACTTAAATATTAGGAAAGGTGGTAAAAGTTAGTAAATAAGTGAGGTTTGTGCTTTTTTAGAGGTTGGGCAGTGGGAGTTACATCCTTCCATCCTGATCTGCACACTAACAGCTTGTCAAACTGTTCAAAGGCAATATGATGGATCTTTACTATAAGGTGCCAGAGGATACTGTTTGTACCAGTGCATGTCGTGCACACATTATTTATACTAATATGGGACTTAAAGGTGACCAAAAGTGTTATTTCAACTAAAACAGTGGAATATGTCCGTCTAGAAGGAAAGCCTAATCACCTACTCTATGGTTCAGTGAAATGCACTTACATTTTGCAATGTAAACGTACATAAATAAGAACTTCTAATTCAGGTTGGTTTATTCGCAGAAATTACTACAAATATGCCTTTTCAGGTATTTTCTTATTTTTGAGATCTTAGATGCATATCTTAAATGAATTCCAAACACTTACAAATGAAAAAAAAAGAAGAAAAAAAAAAACACTAGCAGCCCTTGCATGCTCGCAGTAAATATATTCACCACTCATTTCACTCAGAACATGTATTATCTGCTTTCTGGACATGAAATCAGCACATTCATCCCAAAAGCTGTGAGGATCTTCTGTTCTATGCTTTACTTTAGGATATTTGCTTATACAAGAGAGAAAATATGTTTCTTTTGACACATATGTTCAAGGAGTAGAGGAAAAAAAGTGTTGAACTGATTTCAATGTGAATTTTCTTGCCTCTAGTGTATATGTGTAATTACATGTGAATTGTACTGTAAATATGATATCTTTCACTTAATAGTTCTTAATGCATGTACAAAAACATGGCAGTTCGTAATACCAGCTAGCCTCACTGCTAATGGCATGGACAGCTTCTCTAGCATTGGCATACTTCTGCAAACGAAACCTAAAAAATGAAACACAAGAAATACATGGTGTGAACTAAATAATGGAAAAATCAACGCAAAGTCTGCTCATAGTGAGGGAGTTTTCTGGTGGCTCTGTCGATGTGTGAGCATGTTTCCCCTTGAGGACGGGGCTAATGTTAATTTTTGCTCCTGTAAAGATGCCTGTATATTACAGTATGCCTTGGTTCACTTTCAGCAAATGGGATGGTGTCGTCCTGAAGGAAATTCTTCTAATATGATTTATATACATCTAAGTGGGCTTTTCCACCTGAGAGTTACAGCACATTACCTGACACGTTTACCTCAGCTATCATTTTACATGATGAAATTAAGGGCATAATCTCCTAGCTGGCCTATACAGGCAAGAGGAGCAGGATAGCCTTAAAAGGGTGAGTGAGAAGTGTTTTCCTGTTCCTCTACAAAAAAAAAAGTCATGTGTGTCCTTGAACACATATGATCAAGGTAACTGAGCAACCAATTGCTCAAGTGCAGCTGCTCCCTCGCCAACAATAGAAGTCTAGTTTGTGCAGGCTAGCTCTGGGAAGTAAATATTTTCAGCAGAGCGAGGGGGTATTGACAGAAAATCATTCCCAGGGTCGACATAAAAAGATGACCTCTCCTTGTTCTTGACAGAAAATGTTAATATCATTAGCATTTCCTAATGCAGCAGTACATTCAGGAGGACAGCAGGATTTCTGTCATTAGGTTTCAGTCCCAAAAATGTCCCACAAATGTCTCCTGGTTCTGTACAAGTTAAAGCCTAGTATGTAGCATGATTAAGATGTTTGTGGGATCATAGGCAGGTTCAAACTTTTGATGTCTGCTGCATTTTTCAAGCAAGTAGAGGGCTTTATATTTTGGCATTTTATCTGGGATTACACTGTTCCCTGTCACAGAAAAACTTAAAAGATAAAGGTGGACTAGAACCACACATGTATATTTCATCTACCGAACACCAGAAAGATACTGACAGACTCCTCACTGTTTGAAGACCTTTTGTTGGTACATTCATTATTTTGTATACCTTGTAGGTTTTGTTTTGCATGACCTAAGTTTTAAAAGGTTTATTTTCATATGTTTTTTACTCACACCATCAGAATCATCTCCACAGTTAGGAAAAGAAAGATCCAGTGTTTACATGCTCAAATTGCACTTGTTTTACAGCCAGCTCTATAAATCTTGTGAAACAAACTGTTCGTAAAACTGGAGGAAAAATGTAGAACGTACATCATGTGATTCATGTGAATCATGACTATGTACTTCTATAAAATGTACTTACTGTAAATCACGCAATTTGGAATAGATGCACAAAGTGCATGCTGTAGTTTTATCAGGTTCAGCATAAGCATTAACATCAGTCGCCCTTCAACTACAAAGGATGTAAAGGATGCTCACCAGTAGCATCTGAACGTAAGCCATGTGATTGCACAATGAGTGGGTGTACCCTGTATTTTCTCTTTAATAAGTTGCCTCTGGTTATGGTCTGTTGTCGATTACTGTATGATGATACTTGCAAGAAGCTGTGCTGATTCCCAGTTACACATCAGTATGCCTCCCTCTCTGAAATACCCAACCAGGGAGACTGTGTCATGTTTAACCAGTAGGTAAGAAAGGTTTTCCACCAACACTTTGTAAAAAAAAACAAAAACAAATTGGCATCAAAAAAAAAAAAAAAAAAAAAAGAAATAAACCCACTAAACCAACAGCCCATTTATTTTGAAATATGAATTAGTAAATGATTTTATTCATTTATGTGTTCATTTCTGATTTATTGTATTTGTTGCATTTGTTATGGATTGTTATTCTTACTGTTGTTGTTGTTTTATCATAAGAAGGAAATGTAATTCATCTGATATACTGGCACTGGAAGAAAAATGCATTTGGTTTTTGTACTGTAATTGTTTTGTTCACATTGGGCGCTTATTTGATTCAGTTGTTTAATAAGGTGTTTGATTTCATTTGGGGTATCAGTACTCATGGAATCAACATTTGTGTAGTATGAAGTTGTATTTTTTTTTTTGTCAGTGCAAATTAATGTTATAGTGTCAATCAGCTTTTTTAGGTGTTTGAACAAAATGTGTTTTTTACAAATACAAGGTGTTCAAGTATGTGGTATAAAAAGGGTTATCATTCAAACAACAGACTTTTTACAAATAAAGGCTTATACAGTGAAGAAAGCAAGCAAGTCTTTTCATTTGCCCTTTGAGGACTAATATACTATATGGGTTTATTTGACTTTTATTAATTTATTTTGACGTATTAGTCCCCAAAAGGTAAATAGCATTCAATGTTGCTGAATAAATCAGGTATTTACCATTGCTATTCCAGGTTGTTGTCAGAGCTCTCACCTCTTCGTTGGTGTCTTGCTTTTGATAAGGACTGTTGGATATGACAGTCCAATAACAAAATTTAAGAGAACTCAAGAGTGTCTTCTTTTAATTTGATTACAAAACATTGCGCGTTTATGAGAATATACCTCCTTTCATACCCTATTTCCTGAATAAAGACGCAGTGACTCCTGCTGACAAGTGTAATATTTGCCCCTTTTTCAATTATGAAACAAGTTTGATGGCAAATATAAAATTAAAGATATTTGAGAGCAGTGGTTCCCAAACCACCAGCTCAAAACAAAAACAAATAACTTTACATCTCCTTGGGACCAAATTTGCAAAAACAGACAGAATTTTTGCCATAAGGTTTGTCATTTTACATCCACCATGAAAACAATGTGTGTCTGATAGTCCCTTTTTTTAATGTTTTGTGACTTGTTCCATGTTTTTAATCATTTTTCTCATATATTTGCATCTTGTTGCGTCTTTTTCTCTTTCATTTTCATTATCTTCCCTATTTTTAACCATTAATTTCATCCTGTTTCTTACATTTTTTTGCTTCTTGTGCCTTTACTTCATTTCCATCTTGTTACAATTTTTGCATTTTCTGCAACTTCTGTTCGTTCTTTTACCTTATTTACATCTTACATCTGTTACTGCCGTTTATGTATTTTTTTTTTTTACCATTTTCATCTTATATTTCTTACATTTTCTTACATATTTGCCTCATTTTCATCATGTTATGGCATTTACATGTGTTCTTAGTAATTCTTTTACATTATTTCCATCTTCCATGTTTCACCTTGATGTCATTTTTATATAGGATATAGGATTTCTACAGTTTTTTATGTTACATATTTTTTTATTGTTTTTATTTTACATTTGTTTCTTCTTTTATATCATTTTCATCTGGCTATATATTTTACATTCTGTTTCTTTTTCCATTTTGAATCTTTTTGCATTCTTCACATTATTTTCCTCTTATGACTTTTACATCTTCTATCTTTTACATATTATTTTATGTCATATTCACTCTTGTTTTTTTATGTTGACACTCCTCTGCATGTCACATAGGTCAACATTAATAAACTCTTTAATTAAATCATATATTCAATTATTGTTCTATGTTTTACTCACAATTGGCAGAACAATACAAACAGCTTTGCGATCCATTTCAGGTCTCAGCCATAAGTTTGGGAACGGCAGATATATAGTAGTAGCGCAGATAGAACAATGATGCTTTGTGATTTGTCTGGGGCAGTAAAAAATAAACGTAGTTTTAGCTGTGCACCTAAAAATGGTCAGATGATTAATTAGTTTTGTCAAAAGAACAGATGCAATTGCAACTGTTTGCGGAGACTTTTTGTCCTTTGGTTGAGGACATGAGTCTATAAATGGAAGCACATTTGGATATTTTTTTTTCTGGATGCTCAGTGCTCTTGAACTGCAGCGAGTGTTTAGGTGATAAAGGTGGAGAACAGCCTCTGAATGTGAATGGTAATGATCTAGTGCGACATTTGAAATATTATGCATCCGGAAATAACAGATTCCCTACGTTCACAGCAGTGGAGCTTTGGGTAGGTCTAAAGATCACTTTGGATGCCACCTTTGTGAAACAACAATGTCATTATAAGCACAATTTGTGCTTTAAATGCAAATATAGAGTCACCCCACCAACGAAATTCACATCACAGGATATGAACCTACTATCACAGCTGAAAGATCTTTAATTATACAAACCACCAAATCATAAAACACATCTACAGTACTGCTTTATCAGTTGGCAAGTGCTAAAAAACTCATTTTTAATACTGTACATGTAGATGGCTGAGGCCGTTCTGTGTGGGTTCCCTCTTGATGCTCCAGTTTCCTCCCACAGTGAATATCCCACAGACATGCAGGATTGGTCAACAGGAGACTCTAAATTGCCTGCAGGTGTGAATGTGTCTGTCTGCATGTGCGTTAGCCCTGTCACAGACTGGCAAGATGTCCAAGCCTTACAGCCAAAGCATGCTGGGATTGGCTGCAGCCTGCCGAGTCCCTGAATAGAATCTCTAGTCTAGAAAAAGGATGGATGAGCCTGGAGTACATGTTAATCTCAACCATATATGTAAATACAGTAACAGTGTTCCATTTTTTTTTCTTTTTTTTTTTGTCTAATTATATAAATAACTGACCAGGCCTTTAAAATCAACACACATACACACGCGCCGTATAATTAATTGTGTGCTGATGGCTTTAAATACTCATTAGTTCCAGGTATCATTAATGATTTTAGAGCTGTGACAGCCCCAGACACTAATACATCACTGTCATCAGGATCACCTCCCAAGGCTTCATGGGTAAACGGTGCACATGCATACAAATGACAACCGCACCGTTTTGTGCATCACCTAAAAGTTTCCCCATGTAAAAAAGGAACGCCCATGTGACAGAGTATCTCTGCTCAGCACACTGTACATATCACGAGTACAGCACAATTGGGAGATGGCACAAGAAAGAGATATAGCAATGCATTATTTAATGGTGTTATTACATGAAGTCTTCAAAAATTATTTTTCTAATGGCTGCTCATAAAGTGAATATGAGAATGGCAGTCATGGGTTTTTCTCCAGAAATCCTGATTTACAATAATGTACCAACATTTTTTATTTTTTTAATCAGTAAAATTAAATAAAATTATTTTTAAAAAATGGCAACTAACAGCAAAAAGACACATATCTGATCATGTACAAATATTCATATAACATATTTTCTTTAATTAATCTGTTTTCTTGCTTAATTCTGTTTATTGTAAGAGAGTTTTAGTGCCTTTATACTGACTGTACAGATACATATACATGAATCACTTATTCCCAATCAGTTCATTTAGTAAAGCTTTTTCTAATACAGTACGGAATCTTAAGGAAAGTTTTCGTATGAGGCTTGAGTTATTAAATATAGTCACGTGAACAACAATAAACCTTTTTCCTGTATGCATAAAATATAATAGCTCTAGCCAACCACACTCTTGTTTTTCCCAGTTCCTTTTTTCTGCTCCATAACAGTTCTTTTTTGAGACATAGCTGCTTTACAATAAATTATACATAGGGGCAAGAAAAGGCATGCAGCAGCACAGTTAAGAGTGGGCAGAATTATTGTTTAAATTTGAGTACACAGTATATGGTATGTATCAGCATTAGAAATAGTGTACAAATGTAGCATTAATAGGTTCTATATTATATGTATCTATATATTGCATATTAGATATAATCATCCCGCAAACAAATATCATGGTGTGTGCTATTAATAATAAGATAAACCAATTTAAAGCTGTGAAACTGGCTAAAATATCAACTTCTTTGTCATCATTAATCACAAACATACCTTTCTAATGATACTTTAATACTGAAATAAAGGTGTTTAAGGGCCATATTTAGTGAATAGCATATGACCACATTACATAGACTTTCTTAACATATACAAGTGTTTTCTAGTCTTTGTTTCTGTCTTTTAAGCTGTGCCAAATCTAATAGTATTATAATGGTTTTCACAGGCAAACAATTGATTTGTGACTTCCATTACTCCTCTTGAGCAGACCCTGTTAAAACCAGAATTTACACATATTAACAAGACTGATTCGAGGCCAAAGGTCAAATATTGATTCAAAGGGAATTAAAAACAGTTAACCAGGGCACCTTCATACTTGGACAGAATCAATCCACTTACAAAGAAGAAGGTCATAAAAAAGTTGTGGTTATGCAGTTGTGTTAAATATAATTCATAGTGATGATGTGAGCAACAGAGATAATGGAGCCACATCAAAGCTAATGTACTTTCAGTCCACAGACACTCTGACAGGTTGAAAGAAATGAAATCTGATCACAATATTCTAGAGAAGAACTGAGAGTGTGCTCTGATGTATCATTAAATTCAACGCTACTTATGCGTTTGTTTTTTTGTTCCATCACAGCATTTTAAAGGAGCCTCACTCTGGGATTGACATTTTGGGTATAATTTTCTATTTTTCTGCCTCAGGATTATACACCTCACTAGGAGTGTGTATTTGTAAGAATCTGGCAACAAATCGCAATACTAAGATCGCAATAATATATCACGATGTATCATTACACTATTAAAAAGGCTATTTTTTGTTTGTTTTTCTTTTTAAAAATTATTTCCTCGAATAATAATAATTAATATTATTTACACCAGAAATATGCACAAATACTAAACCCATTTTTATTGGCTCACAACAGGATCTAATGCTATATCACAAAATGTTCCTGTGTTAAAAATTAAATTGTATTTTACAGACGTTACAGTTTTAGATCCTGATCGAATGTTCATATTTATTAGTTCATAACTAACATCATAACATTATTTTTGTGCAATCCCAACAAAGGAACTAACATCCACCTCTGACAGTAAAAAGTGCTTTAATGACGCTTCAAATAACCATTATTTAATAAAAACAGTGTTAAATAATAATAAATAAAATATAAGGAATAAAGAAAAACAAAAGTGAACTTCTGCTATATCTGCATTTAAATAAATATCTAAAAAATATCGATATAGTACTTTTTAATATCGTTACAGTATTGTGAAATTAAATATCACAATATATTGCAGAACCAATATTTTCTAACACCCCTACACTTCACCATCATTGACCAATAGCTGCAGTTCTGCTGTTGCCCATAAAGAGGGAATAAAATAAACATACTGCTCTCATGACGTTATAGTTTCTTGATAGATAAGGTGTAACTGGAAGTCAGTATCTAATCGTTGCACTAGGTCAAATTTGTGAGTATAAACAGGAATATAAAGCAGAAGGTGTCTCAAAACAAAATTATTCCAACTTTGATGCAACAGTGTTGTTAAGTTACATTTATTCACATCATACCCTCGTTATGAAGAGTTGGATCCACGTCACTGAAATGCGATAGTGTGTATTTCTACAATTATTCCTTCAAACTATAGGGCCTTAACAGCTGGCGACCAAAAGCATCCACCAGTATAAAGGTTTTAATAACTTATGAACTACTAATCCTATCAATACATTTAAATAATTCAAGTAAAAAGCAGCTCCTCAGCTTTTCAGCAGCATCAGACGTGATCCATTTGGACGTTCAGAGACTCTGTAGTGAACATGGAAACACCATCATGTCCTAGAACATTGATTTACCAGTAAAACCCATGTAGTGAGAGTTGTTTTTATGTACAGTTAATGGAATATTTTGCCGACAATACCACTTTACTTCAGTTTTCTCTGTTTTGATATAATAACCTTTGCGCTTACTCTGAACTTCTGCTCTATCAGTGAATTCAATCCAGGAAAATAGCAGATTTTTTTTTTTTTTAAATTGCAAACTGCAGATATAATAAATCGTGGTAAATCGTTTTGGAAAGGTTGTAGATTTTAAAATAAATTCTGTCTTTAACCCATAAACATCCAAACATCCACCACTGACCTAAACTATTTACTGATTTAAACTTCCCTTTTGTTCCACTAATCCTATCAATATTTATAAATAATTGGTGTAAAATACAATTATTCATCTTTTCACAGTCATCAGATATGACCCTTTCGGATGTTCAGAGGTTATATAGTGAATGTTTAAACACCTTCATCTTCTACAGCATTGATTCACTACTAAAACACATGGAGATTGATCAATGGCAGTGGATGGAAACGCTTGCTTTAGGTTCAGCTATTGATATATTTGACTGAAAAAAGTCACTTTTTCTTCAGTTTTCTCTATTTTTGACATAAAATACCTCAACTTTAATCTGACCTTTAATGAACATCTATATGACCAGTGAATTAAATACAGAAAAATACATGATTTATACTAATAAAATACAAAATACAGAGAATAATAGTTTAAATAAATGGTAATAATTACTTAAGAAATGTTAGATATAGAATTTTTTTAATTTTAGAACTGACACAAAAGAAGCATTTGGGGGTTAACGGTTAATTTAACTTTGGTCTTTATATAAACACAGAAGATTTCTTAGTCCGTTTAACCTAAAAGTTCCATTTTGGACTCTGTTTACTGCTTTATATTGTATCCAGTCATAAATGCCGGCTGTTGTACACCGTTCGTCAGCTTGGTTTGCATTTCATCATGCTTAGCCTCCTCTAACTGCAAGAGTATGACCTGTGTAATGATCCCTTCTTGGCGCGTCCTCCTACAGATACAAGGCAGATTTAATGCACAAGTTTGTCTCTCCTAATTGATTTCTTTTAATTTACTCTCAGTCGCCTCTACCAGCCACTCCGACAGTTGATTATGCCGCTAAGTGAGTTCACCTTGAGAAGAGCTGAGGTACATAAATAATATGTCCAACATGCAATACACTTATATATTATTCATTACAAATAAATACAATTCACCATTATAAGTGCAGTATAAAAAAATACATATTTTATACTGTGAAAATATTTCTCTAGGAATGGGAGATAAACATTTTAATGTGCATCTCTCTGCAAGTTTGCCTGTATTTTCATTTTCCTTTCTACGGATATGGTCTTTCTGCTTTGGAGTGCATTGCTCTGTTAAGAAGATGGATACAGAGCCAGTGAAGTAGCTCGGCAAAATGTGCCCTCCATTTCCGTGTTCTATTGTCAGCACTCCATATAAAAACATCAAATATTGAAAGGGTGCATTAACATGGGTCAGAAATTGATGGTTGCTCCTCTGGAAAAAGAAAAAAAAAAAAAAGAAAAAGGAAAGTGGCCAAAAAGCAGTGGATGCTTTGGCTACTTGACTTAAAATACTTCCTTTTGCCTTTGCAGGGACATGTTTTTAATAAGCTGTCTTTACTGAGTCTTACCTCAGTGTGGCATTAAAATCAACCTGTAATCATGACTGAATGTGTTTACGGCAGTAATGCTTGTGCAGCAAATGTAATGTTACAGGTTAATATTTGCCACGGCTATGTAATACTTAAAAGAAGCCAACATTACATACAGCACTTTAGAAAAAATAGTAGTCCTGATTTAACGATGCTGGAATAAAATGATGGATATCAGTAAAGACACTGATTTAGATGCAAAATTATACGAGTGCAATAAATGTGTTTTCCAGTCAAATCTAGTCACAGTTCAGTACAACCACAACGATTTTTTTTTTTTTTTTTTTTTTTTTACATAAACCTAAATATTTGACACAAATGCTCTGTCTTGTTCTTCCTTTTGTTGAGTGTGTCTGTCTTTCTTCCATTTCTGGGATATTCATGGGGTTCTTGTTTGGGGGTTGAGAAAAGAGTGAAGAGATGAAGAAGAGTGGAAACATAATGTGTCTAATAAAATATTAAGACACATCTCTTTTATGCAATGTGACCATCGCTGAGCCACTAAACCCACCCCCAGGGGCATCATTTAGAAATCTTAGTGTATGGCAAAAAGGATGCATTGGCGATGCAGTTAAAGGTGAGATTCCAGTTCTATATATGTGTGAGTGAACACTGCATATTGTATAATGAACCAGCTAGGTGTGTGCACAGTATTAATGTCAAAAGAGATTTTTACAGCTACATGATGAGTGAGGTCAACGTTAAGAGAATCCTATGAATAACAATCAGTGTAAATGATCTTGTAAAAGGTAGCAAATCTCCTTATTATTGTCCAGGTCCACAAAGCATAAGACACACTTTAAAAAAAATATATACATATATATGATTCCTGGAAATGTCTTCTTTATACCAAATAATATCTAGCAGTTAGATGTTGAAGATAAACCCATAAAATGCATACCTTCTTCATTTGTTCTGACATTTTCCCGGATATGGAGACATTCAGTGAAGGACAGATTTTAGATGATTGGAAATACCCTTAGACAAAGGAGAAACAGGATCATAAAGTGCTTTATGAGAGCATTATGTTCCTCCGTGCCAATGAGAGTCAACTATACATGCTAGGTTAACTATCTGGCAGCCTTTGGATTTCATCATTTCCAATGTAAACGTTTCCGCCCTAGTCACATCCTCATTGGTCACCTTTATAAAAAAAAAAGACAGAGATGACACGAGTATCTGGAGATGTTGTCTCTGACTGCCTGCGTCCCACTTTTTTAGGTTTATTTGCTCAATTGTGTCAATCTTTGTGAAAAGAACGTTTCATCCTTGCATTTGATGCCAATGCAAGATGATAGTTCAGTGTCACTGCATTTGGCTTTTACTGCCAAGAATAAAATGTAAAGCAAAGGAGATCTATTTTTCACTGTGAGGTGTTTCACACTGCTGCGGTTGTGCGTTTTCATTCTTGCATATGATTTGATTTGATATTACTATTTTTATAAGTGGCTAGGTTGGGAGCTGTAGGAATGATATGGGATCTCATTCTACATGTGTGAATAATAATCTATCCACATGTTTATTTATCAGTTGTGAAATTCTGGGCTGATTGTCCAATAACTGATACCAAAGAAACTGTGAAATAAGAGCACATATTTGAGAAACCTTTAATATAACACACCATACCCCCCCCCCCCCCACACACACACACACACACACGCAGCATGTATATATGTGTTTATATATACAGT
>JAPSES010000044.1:17582256-17634000 GCA_029822895.1 Maxillicosta whitleyi | reverse complement strand
AGAGAGAGAGAGAGAGAGAGAGAGAGAGAGAGAGAGAGAGAGAGAGAGAGAGAGAGAGAGAGAGAGAGAGAGAGATTGGTTTAATGTTTTTGCTAGTGGAGGTTTGGGGCTTCCTTGTTGAAGCCCAGCTGCTCAGTCCTGCTGAAGGCGCTGCGGTAATGCTGCTTTCAAAGAATTCGGAAATGTGGGATAATTTCGGATATCGTCAGAGAATAGTTTGAAAGATACATGAACAATATTCACCAGAATGAGAAGCTTGATATTATACACAATCTGTTGCAGATATATAGAGGTACGCAGTAAAATAAATATAACATATAGATGTAAAAACAACAGAAGCATGTATGCGTTATGACCCATAAAGGGACTCAGTGTTACACCAGTTCATTATAATGTATTAACATCTATTTATATTTAGATAGATAGAAGAATTCAAAATATTCAACACGATACACATCCATGTAGGCAACAGAAAACACATAGAACACATGTACATGGCAGATGTCGAGAAATGGCAGAAAGTGCAAACAACTTTTTCCTGTTAAGCAAATAAATACATTTGCAACAGAACCATATGTCATTCAAACGTTATTTCAGTTGAGTAATGTGATAGCCAGGCTGTTATTATCGAGTGGATGCAATAATATAAACCACAGAACACAAAAGCACATCTGTTAACGCAACACCCCCTCACTTTCCTTGTAGAAACAGTGGAATTCATGGGAAGCACTTGCGTTTAGGATTTCCGAGCTTAGAGGCAGCTTCTGAAGGCGTCATAAGCCTGCCCCTCTGAGCAGCAGTCCGTGATGTGTTTACTTGCTTTGTCAGCGGTGTCTGCGCAGTAGATAGCATATGTATCTCACCTGCTGCTGATCAGAACCTTGGACTTTTATCTTAAGGTGATTTATCACATCCTCAGGTCCCCTTATCAGCAGTTTTCTCCCTCGCAGCAGTTTTTTTTGTCCAGCCTCTTGTGGACTTTGAGCGGGGGCACATCGGGCTCACAGGGTTTTTTTTAAGCTAACAAGCAAAGATGACGTTAAAATCCAATAAAAACGAACCCGCTGTCATACTGGAGCCTGTCAACAGCGTCCGGACAGCCCTCTCCGATCTGTACCTGGAGCAGCTTCTTCAAAACAAACCAAAGTCTGAAAAGGTACAGTACACTTACCTTCTTTCCCCCCTTATATTTTTTTGGTGTAGCCTATACATTTGCTTCCGGGAAGTAGAGAGGGGGCACATGACTGTTGTTTATTCCTCTACAAGACTTCTAAAAATAGCTGTGCACCGATTAAATGTGTTGTTTTGTAAAATGAAGACCAGGACATGGAGATCTATTTGTAAATCAGGGCTTGTTACTACTATGTAACTGCATTGCACAGTCAGCCTTTGGAAACCTGAAGACACTGCACTGGCAGATTCACTTCTGCATTATTTGGAAATTTAGGGAAACAAGACTCACAGCATGAGATCTACATGTGAGGCTGTGGTCAGAAGACAGCTGACACTACATTATACACACACCTATAATGTTATCATGTCAACAGCAATAGATAGAAATAGAGTTAAAAGAAGCACAACCTGTAAACAGTGTAATGTGGTTTGACTCTTGCAGAATGCAGGGCCTCCGTGGGATTAGTCAACAGCCAGCTGTGGATGGTCAGGTGGTTTACTGTGTGTTTTTTTGTACTGATCTGCCACTTGTTATTCCCTGAGTTTCACACAGTGTGTTAGGAAATATGTTGTGAAAAGTGGGACAGAACAGTGTGGCCACAAAGAAGCTCAACAGCCTCTTACTCAACAATCTTTTCTATGCTCAGTAACAGTGGAAGAACTCTTTGTACTGCTCCTCTTTTAATTTGATAAGTCAGCACTGAGCCACTGGGTGAAACAGTGAAGGGAGGAAACTCCATTCCCGACCTCAGCATTTTTTCAGTTTCAAAGCCTCCAGCAGGAATCTTGCCAGGGTGTTCTACTATTCACTGGATCTTAAGTGGGGGTCAAGTGGTTCTTTATCGCACTGTGGATGTTCATGTGTTTTCATGTGTATGCACATTTTAGTATATGAGCACTTATGGGTAATTAACTGTATCTTATGGATTTGTTATCATAAGTGATTACAGGCTGTGGTAGTTTGACTCTATGTCCCAGCTCAGTTTTAATGGAAGATCTTGACTAACTCTGATAAAACAAACCCACATGTATCCCTCTGTGCAGCTTTTTTCATATTTCACTCATATCTCTTTAGCTACTTGTTTCCTTCATAATAACCCAAATTTTACACGCAAAGCAGGTTCAGGCAAGTATGGCTTTAGGGTTTTTAAGCCTAGCATGAAATACAGGGTATGGGTTTCTCTTCAGGCACATAGCTACTGTCATTAGCCCATCTCACAGCCCCTGGATCATCTATTTAATCTTATTTACAGTTTATGTTCAAAGTGGTTTGTGATTGCGTAATAATGTTTCTGTTTTGTCTTTCCTCTGCTTAAGACAGAGTCCAATAAAGGCAAAATATTGATTTTTCCTATTGTGCTGTGTTTCAGAGATCAATAACTTTTGTTTCCACATGGCAGTGCACCCACCCAAATCCCTGCAAAGACAGCATTAATAATTAACGTGCCTTGGCCTGAAAGGTCAATCACATTTATTTCACAGAGAAGAAGCGAACTGTAGTGTATTCTAATGTAATCACAGCAGATCATGTTATGTTGTGCATATTATCTTATCCACAGGTTATTCTTTTACATACAGTCAGCACATCCTGTTGATTGACTTCATCGGGCAGCGAGTGCCTATCTCCAGAAAAGGAAACAATCAACTCTTTCCTGGATATGTTTTGCTTTTTAGACAAGCTGTTTGTTTATCCCACTGCTTCCCCACACCCAAAACTTCCCTTGGAGTTGAAAGAGTTTCCTGCCTCCCACTGATAGAAACATGGGTGGCTTTCTCAAGGCAGCCAGGAAATTTGATTAGAACAAAGTGACAAGCAAGACGTAAACCTTAAAAACGTTGACCTTTTGGCTCGCCTTACCTTTATTCATGTTGTACCTTGATATCTTGAGGAACAGAGCATTACAATCTATTTTAGAAATGATGAAGAGATAAGTTGAATTACAAAAACCCTTACATCTTATCATGCAAATGTTTCTGGCACTGAGTGGTGAGAGAGTTGTTCTGTTGATGCATTCTACAAATGACCTCAGTAAAGCAGATCATTCCATTGATATTTTAATCAGATGTTAATGTAATTAATACCTGACCTTTTCACTTCTTCTTGCCACTTCTTTGTGAGTGTAAATGAATTCATTAGAAATTTTGAACTTGCATGTATTCTGTTGATTGCTCGGAATAAAGGAATAAATGAAGGTTTTGCAGCTCAAGAGGAAAAACTTTAGATAGCTTGGCTACAAACTAATGATTGTGCTTATAGCCTATATCTAATATCTGCATATGATCATTACTTTAATAGTTTGATTGTTTTTGCATAATTTCTACCACAATTTCAGCATCCATAAAATCAATTCCAGGTTGGCCCCGATAAACCCTCACCCTCAATGATGTTTGTTTTTCTTTAGAGGTCATATATGAATATCTGTGTGTGTCAGAGTAGATCCTGTGATGCTGTTTCATCATCTGTAGTCAGATTGTTGGATTGCTTGAAGACTCCTTTTCTAACAACGTATAATATCATGTGTTTACCATGGGAGACCATGTCAAATAGTCCCCCTGGGTGCAGCCTCACAGCCTTGTAAATAAGTGTCATGTTACAAAGAAAAAGCAAGTGGTTAGCTTTCACGACCTCTGTATTCAACATGTGTTAACAAACCATGTATAAAGACTAAAGAATGTTAGTTTGTAAAATTCTTCATAAGTCAAGCAAGCTAAAACGATATGTGCAAAAAAACAAACAAAAAACCCTCATACAGTCATTTTCAGTAAAGAAGACATGGGTCCAAACTCCTATGGAAAGTGAATTTTGAGTCTAAAGGTCTGTTTGTATTTTATTGATATTCACTGTCATGTAGGATAGAGATTACATTTATTAGTTCATTGTAGTGCTGATGCTGGAAAACTTTCTTTCTTTCTTTTTTTTTTTTTTTGGCTCAGGCAGTGCTGATGTGTCATTTTCACACACAAACTTATTGCTGATGTAGGGAATCTTTTCTCTGAAGTCAGTGTAGTGACTAATTTATGAACTTTTTGTTATTACGTATTTATTGTTCTGTCTTACACAAGAGCGCCCCTGCATAGAATGCCGATTTAAAGGATATCTTATCTTGGACAGTTGTACTGCATGACTGGTGTTCTTTATTTAGTCATCAATGACCTTTCTGACGTTCTCCTCTTTGAGTTTTTCTACAGACTGCAACACTCTGCTGACGCTATAGCAGTAGCATAGATATTTCACAGGCGTAGGGATTTTCTACTTCAAACACTTATTTTGGGTCATTTTAGCTGAACTCACAATGCACAAATCCTCCAAATCGGCCTTAAGCCTCTTATTTGTTTGTTGACTAGTATCCCAAACTCCTGCCAAATCAACAATATGACTTTCTACAAGATTGTCCAAGAACTAGTTTCTTTACTTTGATGCTGTTCTTTGATGACACTGGTGGTATCCATGACCACATTAACCTGGTCGACCAGATCACTAAACGTGGTTAATCAGGTGTTACAACACTGGGTTAATTTTTAACCTTAAACATATGTTGAAACTGCAAATTTAACATAGCTGTTGGCATCAGTGAAAAGCTTTTAGTGCTGCTATTGGAAAACCAAATTAAAAGATGAGCTACACTGAAAAAATGAACTGATAGTAATTATGTGTAGGTTTATTTCATTATTACCAGATTCTACATTTTTCCTAGGTATATGATGTAGTAATATATATTAATGTTTCTTTTTTCTTTAACAGGCAGATATGCAAACCTACGAAAACAAGGGGGCTGAGGTTTACACCAATGGCAGTGCTGGACATATGAATGGTACAGAGCTGACCAAGATGAAAGAAGTAGCATTTCAAAAAAATCCCTCAGAGCCGATGGTATGTTTCTACTTTTACGCACGCGCGTGCACACACACACACACACACACACACACACACACAAGCGCTTAACTTGCAGATTCATATTGGTTATTTCCTTCTAATTCGGTCTTTGTTTGCAGGGGGTCACTCTGAAACTGAACGACAAACAAAAATGCACTGTGGCCAGAATATTGCATGGGGGAATGATCCACAGACAAGGTAATTCTGTACATATTTATTGGATTTAAGTGGTGCTGAGTTGTATGCTTCCCTGGCAGTCCTGTGCCTGAATTGGTCTTTAAACGTACCCACCACTGAGCACTTATGGAGGAAAACAGATTAGAAACTATAGGATAGGAACATCAATAAAGTGTCTGAAATGAATTTCAGTCATAAAATATTTTATCAGTCCAAAGTCCAGCTGTGGTGTCAAATAGTAATCAATTATAAACTGGATTTCATGTATAGTGTACAGTACATGTATATATGGGACTAAATTTTTTGTCATTAAGCTCTAATCTGTATTAACACAATTTCCTTTGCATATTGAATCAACACTGAATCAGATTTATTGGCCTAGTATGTGAACACATACAAGCAATTTGGCTGTGTTTTTTCTTTGCTCACGATGTGCAATGTCAACATAAACCCAAATTTACTTAAACATAGATCTAATATAAACAAACATTTGACTACAGACAAGGACAACATTGGGTTGAGACGTACAGCGGATTTATAATACATACAAAGTGCAAATTGGAGTTTTATACAGTGAGTGGATGTGTACAGGGATCCGGTCTACAAAAAAATATAATAATTTATGCATATATTATTATGGCTCAGGAGGTAGAGCGGGTTGTCCAATAACCAATGGGTTGGTGGTTCGAATCCTGCTCTATCCCAATCAGTCTGTTGTGTCTTTGGGCAAGACACGTCACCCTCCTTGCCTCCAGTGCCACTCACACTGGTGTATGAATGTGTATGAATGTTCAGTGGTGGTCGGAGGGGCCCCAGGGCAGCTGTGGCTACAAAACATAGTTTACCACCACCAGAGGGGGAATGTGAGAGCGAATGAATAATGGATCAATAATGTAAAAGTGCTTTGGGTGTCTTAAAAAAAAAGCACTACAAAAATCTAATCCATTATTATTATGTTAGTATGATGTTGATGCCTAATTGTGTTTTATTTCTTGTTTTTGAATGCTTCTCTTCCCTTAAATTACAACATAATTTGCTAGTACTTTATAGTACAATAGAAGTACACATTTGGGGGTAACTATATGTATTCTGATTTCCTCTTTCTGAAGGGTCTTTACATGAAGGTGATGAAATAGCAGAGATCAACGGAAAGAGCGTGACAAACCATACTGTAGATCAGCTGCAAAAGATTCTGGTATGATCACAACTAGTAGCTGTTTTTCAAGGAACACAGATTTTGATCGTTCATTTTTTAAGATGAATAAGTCTGGGTTCTCTTAATATACAGAAAGAAACAAATGGAGTAGTCACTATGAAGATCATTCCCAACCTGCAGAGTCGATCACGAGCTTGTGAGGTAAAGCCATAGTTAACTGACTAACTCTATATGGCTGTTTGTGTTTCTTAACTATATGATTTGTCTTGAATTTGCATGTTTAAACATAAAAGAAACTTTTTTTCAGATCAGATTCTAGTGTTAAACGTTATAAACAATATTTTGTTTTTTATTAGGTGAATCTTCTGTTAATCAATGACCAAACAAGGTGACTATAAATGAGTACAAATGTAAAGACTATTGCATACTCTACATTAGGTTAGGTTTATAGAGGTGAAACACTTGGGTAGTGTGTTTCATTCTGCCATCCACTGGCCACAACACATCATATTCTGCAGCATTAGCCATTCTTATGACTTGGAAATGGCTGTTGGCAACTCTAAAACAAAACACAATTACTATACACACGCATTACTATATGATAAATTATCCAATAAAGTGTTCGGCTGCATTAAGCGCATTATAAAATATGCTCTGTCTATGCTGTGGTCACTGATGGCAGGCTATTTTAAAGCTTGTAGTCCATTAAGATGTAGGTCTAATTAAAATGCTTAAGTAGTTTAATACAAAGGAACATTTTGGTCACTCAGATCATCTAAGTGAGTTTTCTTACTGGTGTATTGTTGGAATACAAACACCAACTGGGTGATTTGGGAAAACCACAAATGTTCATGAATGCATTACTAACTATATGTTAATTTACCCAGAAGAGAATATACACATGATCAAAGTTTGTACCTGAACTAAATTGTTTTAATAGTAAATA
The DNA here is from genome assembly GCA_029822895.1 of Maxillicosta whitleyi. NCBI lineage: Eukaryota > Metazoa > Chordata > Actinopteri > Perciformes > Neosebastidae > Maxillicosta > Maxillicosta whitleyi. The sequence goes on along the minus strand of JAPSES010000044.1, from coordinate 17,626,674 downwards.
AAGAGCATAAACATATTGCACAGTATAGTATAAGCAGATTTATGCATCTCACACTGAAAAGACACCAAATAATGTTTTTTAATGTTTTATTTTTTCTTTATGAAGGACTTTGGCTTAAGCTATAAATATTTATAAAGATAAATGCTAAAATGAAATATAATTATTAATGTCATTTCAACTGAATCAAAGTTCAGCTTCAGGAAATCAATTTAACATTTTTTTTTAACATCTTAACATAATTTAGCTTCACAGTATCATATTATAAATGTGTATATTCTTATTTGGGTAACTTACTCAGTTAACATTTACAGAATGTGAATGCACTCTGTAAGTGTCAAATTGAATATTTCTTCTTGTGCGTTTACTTTTCTCATAGATCTGTAGGTTTTCTGATGAGTGGTGCTGTGAGACACTGACATGTGGAGTTTACAATCTACAATATGTAACTAAGCCTAATAATTATTTGTTGGTGACAGATATTCCAGATAATTAAGGTAAACTTAGGAAATTCAGTTTATTTACCCATCCAAATACACACACAGTACCTAGCATTAGAATTAGCTTAGCATATAGCATACACATTAGAAGCAGTGAGCAGGGCACAGCATTAACCTACATATATGCACCTATTTGTAATGTTTTCTTGTAATTAGACATAAAAGCACCCTTTAACTATTAAAATTCACGATCTAGCTATATTCTACATATCGTAAGTTTGTGCGTTTGTTAAACTGGACTCAAATACTACTGGTAAGTTATCTGAAAACAATCATAGATACCAGTGTTTTCCAATTTCTCCAACAATTGTGGAATTGTTTATTAATTGTAAAGGTTATTAATGTTCATAAGCTGTTTTACAACAACAATGGGATTTACAGCATGTCCTTAACCTGTAGATGTACATGAGGGCCCAGTTTGAGTACGACCCAACTAAGGATGAGCTGATCCCATGTAAAGAGGCAGGCCTGAAGTTTAAAACCGGAGACGTCATTCAGATCATCAATAAGCAGGATCCAAACTGGTGGCAAGGCAGAGTGGAGAGCAGTGCTGCAGACTTTGCTGGACTCATACCCTCCCCAGAGCTGCAAGAATGGTAAACAGCTCAGTCATATTGTTCCTGGTGGTACTTCATGCGGTGTGAATCCATGCTCACAGTGAAACATGTCACATCAGTTTAGCCAGAAACTGTTTTGAGCTCAGCCAGAACTTCTGTTTCCAATGCAGGAGGGTGGCAAGTAAAAGTAAGGCCAGGGAGGGGACTCCATCCTGTAGCCCCTTTGGAAAGAAAAAGAAGTGCAAAGACAAGTACTTGGCTAAACACAGCTCTGGTGAGTGTAACACTGCATCTATGTGTTTCCTGAATTATGACGCATCATGTTTTGTTTTGTTTTTGGTTCGATATGTTTGTTTAGATGCAAAACTATATCTTGAAGTCATACCAAATTGTGTTTATAGCTTGCCAGTGACCCAGAACAGATGTGATTATGTTTTGGAATAAGTAGGTCAAAGTCAAAATTTTTCATGAAATTGAATTGACTTATAATGGGCAAAATTTCACATCTATAAAAACATAAATTTTGTTTCAATTTACTTCAAACTTGGCACATATATAGAGGCAATTAATATGCTAACATTATATGCATATGCATAGGCATGATCACATCAGCTGGATCAATGCAAAAATATGTTCAAAGGGTGGGGTTTGTTATGCCTGGAACCACTTGTTTTCTTTATTTCTTTATTTCTTTAATTTTCAGTTTTTGATCAGCTCGATGTGATTTCATATGAGGAGGTTGTCCGGCTCCCTGCTTTCAACAGAAAAACATTGGTGCTGATTGGTAAGCTCCCTACTTACATGTTTTTCTCTGATATCACCTTTTTAAAAGTATTTTGAATCTTATGCTCAGCTACACATAGATGGCGCCTTGGAGATGTAACATGGATAAAATCTGACTCTTTAGGTGCCCCTGGTGTAGGAAGGAGCCACATCAAAAATGCTTTATTGACCAAATACCCTGAGAAATTTTGCTACCCTGCACCACGTGAGTAAAACCACCTTCATTTTCAAGGGAGTATGTTACATCTCATATGAAAGTCCCCACTGACTCAGAGTTTGATTCTGTACAGATACCACAAGACCCAAACGCAAGGATGAGGAAAACGGACAGGAGTACTATTTCATCTCCAATGAAGCCATGACCAAGTGCATCTCTGGGAATGAGCTCCTGGAGTACGGCAGTTTCCAGGGAAATATGTTCGGTACCAAAATTGAAACCATTCAGAAGATCCATGAGCAAGGCAAGATCGCGGTGCTGGATATAGAACCACAGGTTTGTTTTTCTACCTACTTTAAAAACTATGGTTGTGTTTTTCCGGACACAAAAACATAAAAAGGACCTGTATGTCCATGTCAGACTGCATAATTAAATGGAAAACTTAAAGCTGCATATGATTTTCATCACCAATTTTTTTCATCAAATCTATAAAACCCGAGTCACAGCCTAAGTATCATGAATCTGTCAGTCTTTCCATGACTATGCACTGGAATCTCTTCCCTCACAGTGAACAATTTCAAATGTTATATGCAGCTTATGTTGTTGGATTTAAAATAAAATACTGCATTAAAGCTGCAGGAAACACTGGAATGTGAAAATGTACAATTCCCTTCTACAGCTCTCAGTCCAAAGCTAAAAGCATAATATAAGTACAGATGACCTGGCTGCTTTTCATGCAGTTATGGAAAAGTAAAGCCACTTTTCTAAGCTTCCATTTTAAGATATTGAATTATAGAATCATGTCCAGGTTACATCTGATAGAATCTGATGAGCGACTGACTGTAACTCACATTATTTATTTATTTATTAACTTTTATTAACTCAGGAAAGTCCCATTGAGATTAAAAACCTCCTGGCCAAGAGACAGAAAAAGTTACATATACAATATTACAACACATGTTACAATAAAAACACACTGAAATTAAAAAAAAAAAAAAACAGTTACAAATGATTGACATCGCCTCTAGTGTTCTCAGTCTAGATTTAAAAGTGCTCAATGAGATTATTTCACCAAGTTTAAGGTCTTTTTGCGACATATTCCATTTAAAAGAAGCAGAATACACATACTGAACTTTCCTACCAGCCTGAAAAAGTGTGTGATTAGACAGAAATCTGAAGAAACCAGAGTAGATGCTAAAGTGTCATGTCCTCTCAGAACACTTGAAAGACAATATGCTGTAATGTATTTATGGATTTTTTTTTTTTTTTTTTTTGTGCTTTGTAATGCTAAAAAAAAAACAAGTCAAGCACCACAGCTTTAAATACTAGTTTGAATTCAGTACAGTCGTCAAAGGTTCAAGAATGGGATTAAAATTGTGCTATATTACCCCCCACATTCACTGAATTTCTATAAATACATGTGGATGTTGTTTATTTTTTTATATTTATCTGGTGATAAATATGTTCTGCTTTCCTAAAAGTCAACTTTAAATCTTTAAGCACTGACAAGTTTAGATTTTCACACTAGATCAGATTTGGATCCAAAATGTCTGTGATGCCATAAATGTTGCTTTATGATCATGATGGGCACAAAGAAATAATGTCTATTTATCAGATGAATGTGAACGCATTATCAGACAACTTTATAGGAGGACATTATTAATTCCCCTTAATTTCCCCACCCACTGAAGAGGAGGCAAGGGGTATTGTTTATAGTTTGGTTTGTTTATTTGATTGACTCTAGCACCAAAGATATTGGTTGAATTCATACCAAATTTGGTTTATAGATTACCAGTGACCCAGAATAGATGTCATTATATTTTGGGAACAGTAGCTCAAAGTTTACAGGAGAGAAAAGTACACTCCTGGTCAAAAGTTTTTGAACACCACAATTTTTGCAGTTTTTTATTGAAATTCAAGCAGTTCAAGTCCAATGAACAGATTGAAATAGTACAAAGGTAAGTGGTGAACTGCCAGAGGTAAAAAAAAAAAAAAAAAAAAAAAGGTAAGGTTAACCAAAACTGAAAAATAATGTACATTTCAGAACGATACAAAAAGGCCTTTTTCAGGGAATAAGAAATGGGTCAAAAGCTTAAAGCAGTTCTGCAGCAATGGAGGTTGATTAAGCATCTAAATTTGGTGCTACCAATTCCTACAGGTGTCCCAACATTTCTGAATTCCTTCCAACCCCCTCTGTCTGCATGAAAGTAGTGTTAGAACACACTTTGGTACCATACTATTGTGAGTGTTATTAGAACAGTACTGTACTGCAGAAAGTAGTGTGTTACTATAGAAATGGAAGGAAAAGGAAATTAATAATAGAAGAGAAACAGACCATAATAACACTTAAAAATGGAGGTCTGTCCTACAGAGAAATTGCCAAGAAAGTCAACGTCAAGTGAAAGCAAAGACACCTACAAGTGTCACACATTTATGGGAACTTCTGCAACAGTGTTGGAAGAACTTTCTGAAGAACATTTGATTTCCATTGTAGAAAGAATGAGTGTGTTCAACTGTTACATCTGCCTAAGGTGGATACTGTGAGGAGTCAAAAGTTTAGAATACATTTTAGTTTCTAAATTGATTACATGATTTTATTTGTTCTATACTTTCATTTCAGAGGACACCGAGTCATTAAACGGCATAATTTTCAATGAAATGGTGGACTTTTTTTTAATGAAGTTTTTAATCTTTTTTTTTTCTCTCCCATTTACTTATAAAAGGGGGGATTTCAAATGTCTATAAAAACATCAATATTGATTGAATTTACTTCAAACTTGTGAGATATATATATAGGCAATTCGTATATAGGCAATATGTTGACATCAGTTGGATCGATGTCAAAATAAGCTACAGTACATGCAAGCGGCAGGGTTTGTGGTACTTGGCACCACTTGTTTATTTATGTATTTATTTCCCAAAATCAATATTGTTTATTAATCACAGTTTCTGTTTTGTTTTTTCTTGCTTGCAGACGTTGAAAGTAGTGCGGACTGCTGATTTTGCACCTCTTGTGGTGTTCATCTCTCCCACCACCACGGCTCCCCAGGTGAATATTCTCTGTATGAATATTAAACATGTTACACCCACAAACTCTACCATCCAATACCTGCTAATGCTGTCTCTTGTTTCCTAGACGGAGTCCCTGCTGATGATCCAGAAAGAGTCTGAGGCCATTTTGACCACGTACGGACACTTCTTCGATGTGGTTCTCATCAACAATGATGTGGATGAAAGTGTGAAAGGTGTGGAAGAGGCAATGGAGAGTGCCACCTCCTCCCCTCAGTGGGTTCCAGTATCATGGGTGTACTGACACATGTCTGACTCCAACATAATACCTTTTGTTTGTTGAAAAACTGCGCAATATCACTCCTTACACAAAACCTCTCAGTTAGTGATGTCCCAGGTGTGTACGCGTTTACTTTAGTAAATGTGATTGTCATTGAGATTCTTTGCACAAATGTAACCTGTATATGTGTATGTATCTGAAAAAAAAGCAATACGTAGAAAGGTTTATTTCAGAAAGTAAAAAAGCCTCACCGGGAATGTTTTATTTGGTTCTTTTGGCATGTGTGCTTTGGGCTTTTGGGTGATTATAGAATGGTTTTAGTGCCACACACTTTTGTGGTTGTTTGAAAGTGAGAAAATGCAAAATAGGACCACAACTGTGAATGGAATCCACATTTTTAAATGTAAGGATTTCATCATGTACAACACTGATTCTGGGTTCATTGTTGTTTTTCTGTTCTCATTAGACTGTGCCATGCAACTGAGATTCTATTCATGCGTGTTATTTCCATAGAATGATAATGTCATATTCACAAAAACAGTCACTGGCAACCTCTATTGTCTTGTTTTATCAAAATTGTATACCTCATGGGATACTGTAAAGGCACTTTTAAACAAAAAATAAATTCCCTTGCTCTGTTGCGGCCTTCTGTCATTACTTTGCACCCACTTGTGATATTTAAACAGATTTACTTGACAGCCCCATAGGTTACCAACCTGAACTGAGAAACTTTTACCTTAAAGTGACAATAATGAAGAGTAACGAAAGCATGATGCAAAGACATTTTATTTTCACAGGCTGGTTCTACTAACACCCAAAAATGTAAGCATTTTAGACTTTTACTGTGGAGCAGAGCAATTGTGAGTGCAGGCTCTTCATGTCCATTTTTATTTTTCAGATTGAAAGACTTTGATCAATTATAGATAAAGAAATGTCTACATGGTACGCTGCAAGTAATATATCTACGTTTCCAGAATTTCTATTCATTCTTCATCCACAGGGTGGGAGTAATTGGCACAGGTTATATGTGATGATGCATTTGTTCACATTCACAATGAACAAAACAGGTCACTGGATTCTGTAGGAAGTGATGAGTTCATGAATTAACATTATATTATCCTCACTATAATGTTTTAAAGTGTTATTCTAGTTCAGTGTTGAATATGTTTTCCCACAAATATGTGAGATTGCACATTGTATGTGGCTTAATTATATCAAAATGCATTTCCATATTTTGTAAAGCTGAAAAACTTACTAATAGATACAGAGCAAGGAAAGCTACACATTTCTGCAACCCATGGGCAACATTTGGATTTGAAAAACAGTAAAAAAGGTCCAAAAGCATAGTGATAATCCTTTAAATTATTCCTTTTTTTGTTCTTTCTGTAAAAATAACATTGTCATAACTGAAGGACTGAGCATGATTTACATATGCTGCATATAAACACCAGCTCTTTTTAAACAACAGGGCAAAGAGAAACCTGATCGAAATAAAAACTAAATCTTGAAACTGAATAAAATTAAAGTTATTTTGCTGAGAGGAGAGGGGTGTTGGCAATAAAACTAAATGGTCCTTTGGCACCATCATGTGGTGCAGATAACACACAGAAAGGCAATGATTATGAACATTTTATTGAAATTGTGGTTAAAACATGTCAGTATGATTATTTTCACCCTATGATTATGAACACTGAAAATACAGAGAAAGAAATAAAAATTCCATAGATTTTAAGTGATCATGATTTAAGTTCTTCAGTGTGTGTTGAATATTTGGAGTATTTTTGTACACGAGACAAGCAATTTTTTTTTTCTATTCTATTCAGGTCTAGTCTAGTCTAGTCTATAGTCTACACTACTCTATTTTATTCACAAACAATTTAACATCATCCTCACTAATCGTGCACTCAACAGTACATAAGGAGAGAGTATGAGACAGTGTCCTAATCCAATAGCATCTGCTTTAATGGACTGTGCATTATCAAAGAAATCATGTAAAATACATAGCATGTTTTTTGTATAAAGGCAAGGCAGGTATATTGTACATTTGTATATCATATGTTGTGTACAAAAAAAATGTAAAGTGATTTACATAAAACATAAAAACAATACAGCAAAATGTGGGGGAAAAGGGGTTATTTAAAAATTAAATTAAATTAAATTAAAGCAAGCAGGACATAGGACACAAACACATGAGCAGGTACAAAAAAAAAAACATTTTTAAAAAAGCTCAAAATAAATTAAGAGGTTATTGCATCAAAACAGAGAGAAACTGAAGAAACAGACTATTAACATAATAGAAATATAAAATCATGCATCTAAAAACACAGTCATTTGCTAAAGTACATGCATTTTATTGATGAATCGGTGTTGTAGAATATGATGGTGTTTGCATGTTCACTATGAAGCCTCTGAATATTCAAATAGGTCATATCTGATGATGATGATAAGCGAAGAAACTGAATTTTATCCAAATTATTTACATGTATTAACAAGATTAATGGTTACAAAGTTATTAAACATTTTAGGTCAGGAAATGCATTTGGTCAGTGGTGTATGTTTAGGTTTTTAAGGGTTAAAACTCTTCTCCTTAAGGGTAAATAATTCCTGTTTTCATATAACAAGTGTTTCTCCTAGTTATTCGGACATTTTTTTAAAATTATTATTATTCTTTTTCAAATAACATAACATTTTCTCACTTTATCCTGACAAACCCTTTTCGAAACACTAGTGGGCCCCATGTCCCAGGGGCCATCTTGAAAACAGATACCTTAAAAATAGGTTCACTTTGTCAGTCACCCAACTCCAGTGCAAGAATTATACAGAATGACATGCACAAAAATATTCATCTGGCTCTCACACCTCAAACATAAAAATCTTGACACTAGTTGAGCTCAGTTGATCTTTACTACAGCCCATATTTACTATGATAACTAGGCATTTAATACCCGGCTGGCCACACCCCCTTCCGACAAACGCCATTTTGTTGACATACAGACTTACTACCAAAATAAGCTTCTTTACAGGCGCTTTAGACCAAAACGTGCTCATGACATTCAGCGTCTATGAGCAGAAACACTGTCAGAGCCCTTATGAACGTGTTTGCAGACACAACCACGCCACCGTGACCCTTAAAACGGTGCTTTTGTGGTGTTTGGCCACCCATTCCAACATGAAACTCTACGATTGACGTCACCGAGCCATCTTTGTCCGTCTAATCCAGGCTGGTTATTACACCTTCATTACTGTAGGGACTCTGACAGCGCCGGGCTCGTGTCATAGCCTGCAGGTGCCGCATCGCCGTAGAAATAGGAAGAAGAGGGGGGTAGAAAATACAAAAAAAAAAAAAAAAAAAAAAAAGCCTTTTATAGCGACGAGACAGATTGAAGCCAGTGCTCCTCCTCGGATATATAGGCAGGGAAACGCCACAATAACCAACGCAAGGGTGCCAGAGGGTAGAGAGGAGCGCACAAGGCAATCCACATCCATCTGCCATCCACTTACACGCGCTAACATTTCCAGTCCGGATTTCGGCACAGCTGTCCAGCCAATACAACCAGGAAAATGTGAGTACAGCATCTATTTCATTGTGTATCTGCAGATCTTTTATTTATTCATTTACATTTGTTCATGTATTTTTAAAATTAATAAATATACTCGGTCCTGTCTGATTCCCTGAATGGATTCGTGCGTTTCATTGCCGTTAAATTCTAACATCCCAATTCTGATGTGGTCGTCAACACCCACATCATATCTCAAATATATTTATTTCTTATATTTCACCTGATTTTTTTTATAAAGAATTTTGATAGATAATAAATAACCCAGGCTGTGGAGGCTAACGTGTCGGCCTAACCTTGGAGCAGAAAGAAGCGTTGGATTTATTTCACATTAAAGTCATTATTAGCTGTATTTGTGAGTTTAAACGATAAAGAAGCATCGCTTTTCACCTCCTGTCTTTCATTTTTGTCTCTGGGTTTTTCACTGAAGCAGACACGCACGCATTTTTCCAGTTTGGACTGGTTTGAGAAGGACATCGACTCTCAGTGCTATCACCCAAAGGCTAATTATAACGTATTTAAGAAGAAAACGTACATGAAAAATAAAAATACAAAGGATGTGATGGTGTTATTTAACGTTTCCAGGTTCCGGGTTATTTTTACGCAGCCTAACCTCAGGTGACGATTAGGCTAATTCATTCAGCAAGGGCATGCTGCACAAATCATAAGCACTTTTACAAATGCAAGGCTGTATATGCGTATAGCCTGTTGAACAGAGGAAACATCCACATTATTCGATGAATGCTGCGTAAACTTGCTTATACGTGGTGGTATTATTAGCTCTGACTAAGGCTCAGGCCTAGTTTACGTGATATTTGCAACCTACAGCGGGGGGTGGGGATAGCCTAGCCTCCTACTGTATGTCGTCGATTGTCGTGCGAGGGCGGACAGCTATATATCTGACCATATTTCAGGCCGCCCGCTCCTCCAGGGCCAGTTTAATCGCGTAAAATGTCTCCTATACAGTCCCCGACTCGCCCACCTTGTGTTTCATGCAGATCTGTGAAAAGTATCTGATGGAAGATGGCCGTGACAACCTCGTATGTCTTGGTTTTAAAACGTTGAAATGGTCTGTCCTCAAAACACGCAGCCCATCTAGAAGCTCTCCTCTGTGGCTTATATCATGGATTAGTCTGTAAAATATGTTCTGATTGTTCATCCAAGTGATTAAAATCCCTCCTCAGTACGGAACCTCCCCACCCTCGGCGTGTGTGCCTCTACTGTTGTTTTTTATAGGCCTGTCGAGCTAGTTCTGAAACGTGATGGTTTTTTTTTCCTTCTTTATGGTACCACAGGAGGCTTTGTGTGGTCAGAAAATGAAAGAATGAGTCATGTGGACTACGTTTCAGTTCAGTAACATCAAACAGACTGTGATAGTGAGACTGGGATCACATGGATTCTGGTCCAGGCTGGTGTGGCGCTGTCCGGTGCTGAAATGTCGCTGTCCAGTGCTGAAAGTCAGACAGGCTGCTTTACCATGACAGTGACCACCCAAAAAGACACATGTCTGTCTGTCTATCTTTCTATCTATCTATCTATCTATCTAGACACGTTGTCAACTTTGACTCACTAATTGAGAAAAATGCTGGTTATCTGAAGTTTCCTGGGACAAACTCTGAAATTCTGAGGGTGAATGAGAGAATGGGTTTTACTTAAAAGGAACATTTGTCTGAAAGCTGCCAGATCGATTTCACTCTCTGTTTTATTTTATTTTGTTTTGTTTTATTTTTTTTTCTGCCTTATAACCCACTGTGTTTACACCTGTCACCAAGACAAATTCCTTACACTGTAAAATGCTCTTTACTGTACCTGGCAATAAAAACGACTCATTCACTTTTCAGGTTCTTTCTAGTAAGGGATTTATAAATCCATTGTATTTTTTTCATTCATTTGTTTGTTTCGAGCAGAAGAAAACATGTCTATAAGGAAATAATATCAGAGCAAATACATTAATAAATAAAGATAATCAAGATAATATAGCAATTGCCATGTACACTAGTAATTATAAAATAGATTCAGCATGTATTGCTCAAAAGAGAGTGGGTATAAGTGTATATAATCCAATATAAATGTTTAATAACATTTTGTCATGTACATAGAAAACATCAGCTAACCAGCACTTTTGTCATTTGTTTTCCAATGTGTAAGAAATCACATGTATGTAAGATTTAGCACATTTAATCTCTGAGGCAGATAATTTCTTTAAAAATGTAGACCAGTGCAGGAAGGTGGTGAGAAATCAGTCTCTTTGGATAGAGGCCCGATTTAGTGGTGTGAATCTCTGGTGTATAATACACACTGTGATGCTCTGAATTTCCTTGTTAGCAAATAGACTATATATGAGCCAGTTAATACAGATAGTTCCTCCCTAATATAGAAATCACTCCAGTCATATAAAGTGAAGCAAACCAGCAAAGCCATCAGGTCAACTATTTCAAAAGGATTTGTTGTTGTTAGAGGATTAGTTATGTGTGAGCGTGTAAAGGTGACCTTTATACAGAGTTTTGTCCCCCACTAGTAGAGTAGATCAGTCACATGGAGTACTACTATTCAGCTCATCATGGAATGCTGATTATGTCATATACATTTATGGTTGTTGTCTTTAATTATCTGTGTTTTAATATGAATAAGCAAATATTAATAAAGACCCATCTATTAGAGTCCAAACCATGTATGATAATCTAATTTTCTAGCCTAAAATCTATAGAAAAAAGCTTTAGTTTTTAGGTTAGCCTTAGAAATGTATAACATTGTAAAGATACTTTTTGCAAATGCTAAATTCTGTGTATGTTTTGTAAATTTTGTGATGTATAACTGTCTCTCTTGTTGTAAAGAGCCCAAGTACCAGTAGATGTATACATGACAGTGAGGCATTTTTCATGGACTGTTCATTTTTCAGTGTAAATGACATGCTCAGTTAAACACTCTGTCACTCACTGAGGTTGTTATTGCTGCATGGAGCAGCTAAAACTAAAGGCGGCATGGAAGAAACAATATAACATGACATGAGAAACAACTAGAGTTTTTTGTCATCACTGCAAATCTGTGAACTTGTGACCTGATATTACAAGAACTGGATGAGTGAGGAAAGACTCGGAATGAAAATAAAAAGAAGAGAAAAAAAACCCACCCGATTGTTTGGAATCTTCTACAACATCTGGCTTCATCTCAACAAAATGCATTTGTATTCCTCTGATTAAGGAGTGTTATCTGCCTGTCACAGTGTTAACCATTGGTGTTAAAATCTTGTTATAAATAGAAGAGATTACAACAAGTTAAATTAGCATTCCTGTCACAAATTAGCACGCGTTGCACATTGAAAAGTAACTGAGACTGAAAGCAAATTAACTTTATGTGTCAAAATGACTGTGATTAGTCTACTGTACGGAGGATTTCTTACATTTACAAGCACAGATTTCGACATATGGAGTGCTATATCTCAACCAGTGAATGTTTGTACCCTCAGGTCTGCCCCAGCTGCTGGAGCCCCTGGATCAGAGGGAGGGAATCAGCCCCCTCCCAACCTCACCAGCAACCGTCGTCTGCAGCAGACACAGGCACAGGTGGATGAGGTGAGTAAAGCTTCCCCTACAAACCCAATGAGTTTGTGAGGTTTAAGTGTTATGGCTTTGTTTTCAGTGAACGTCTGTTTACAGCCGGTCTCTTTTGCATTTACTTTCCATCTAAGTGAGGCTAAAGACAGCTGAACTTTATCCTAATGGGCGTCCGCAGACAGTCATCCTGCGTCCACAGCTGAAACAAAACTCCAATTGCTTTGTGTGTCCCTCTCCAGGTGGTGGATATCATGCGTGTAAATGTGGATAAGGTTCTGGAGCGTGATCAGAAGCTGTCAGAACTGGACGATAGGGCTGATGCCCTGCAGGCTGGAGCTTCTCAGTTTGAGACCAGTGCTGCAAAACTGAAGAATAAATACTGGTGGAAGAATGCTAAGGTGAGAATACAGACTTGACTTGTGCATATGCATTTGGATGTGTATAAAGGGGGGGGGGAGGGGGTGCTCCAATTTACTAAAAACTGAATATAAAAAAGATCCTGTGATCTTTGCCTTTTGAAGCTGTACTCAAATCACAACTGGCTCTTTCAGGTTTTGTCTTTGTAGACGTACCTGCTTTTTGAACCACTTTGTCATTAGTCAGCCTTTGTTGTATACACAGATTTTTTATGTTTGTGTTTCTAAAATCTTACATGTATTATAAACCTGTCACATGTATTGTTCACAAAATGACATGTTGTCTCAACACCCATTATGCTCCCACTGCTCTGTATAAATATATGTAAAGAGAGTTTTAAGCTGATTGGGGTGTTGTTTGTGGCTATTGTTCAGAAGGTTGTTATTTTCTAAATTCCTGTTAGTTTGTTGGTTATAAGTCGCAAACCTGTTGTGTTTGTGCGTTTAAGAGTTGGTTTTACATTGTTAGCACAGATGGAGTGAATTGAATATGGATCTTAAACCAGGATGTTCTATAATACTTTGTTTCTCTAATGATTTTTTTTTGTCTTTCTTTCTTTTTCTAATCTGACGACAGATGATGATTATCCTGGGTGTGATATGTGTGATTGTCCTCATCGTCATTATTGGTAACAATCCTTGCACTCTTGTTACTTGAAGGTTCAGTGCGTAAAAAGTTACAATGATTTGTTATGGCAAATGTCTGTTATGAGTGATACTGTCACTTTCACTTTGACTGTAGCATAAACATCATATATCATTGTTTTTCATATCCTCTTTTCTCTTTGTTTCCAGTGTACTTCAGCACCTAAGAAGAGTTGCTCCTACCCCAGTCTGATCCCAACTTCCTTGCTACAGAAAAACCCTCAAATTGATGATGAATTGATCACTGATAGTTAATTTATTATATATCTCCCCCTGGTTAGCCTCGATATAACACCCCTAAACCCTTCAGGGCCCCATGGCTCCCCCACTTCCACCACCTCGCCTCTGGACCCCTGTCAATATTTGTCCTGTGAGTCTGTGGCCCTGTCTCCTTTCTGGGTACTCTTGGCTTTTCTAACATGCCATACTGAGAACCAAACACTTGTGACGATGCAACAACAGAAAAGGAAACAACGATTGGCGATAATTGTTACATAACTGATATATATATAGTTCTTTGTAGACTTTTATTCTGATATATACTGTTTTTGTAGGTGTGTGTGCGTGTGCGTGTGTGCATTTTGTATTTTTTAATTTTTGTATTAATTTCACGTATGCTTCAGCGTTAACTACTGCCTATTATTCAAAGTGTGTATCTTGCATGTTCTCATCATTTGTCTGTCCCCAGCTTACTCTCTATTTTTGGTGTATTTGCACAGTGGAGTAAGTCATTTAACTAAGGAAACAATGATTGATTTTACCTGTGACATTTCTGCCACTTAAGTCAGTCTAAATTCAGCCAGCAAATTAGAAACTTAACTGAAAGTATCGCAGCTTAAAAGTGGAGCTGACTCAGACAAAACTGCCCGTAAAAATTCCCCAAAGTTAGTCAGTCCATCAGGTCTTTGAGCTCTGTATTTTTATAGCGTGATACTATTAGGGGTTTTAGTTACTCGCTGGCTTACTAAGAGATTAGATTCTCACTGATGTTGATCGACATTCAAATAATGCATGAATTTTTAAATTAATCTCGTTGTCATCCTTCCCGGTCCTTTCTATTTGATCCAGGACTTGTTTCTATTTTAACATTTCTGCCCTCGAATAACTCTCAGCTGTAGTCTCTTGTAAAAGCTCTAAACTCTTCTGCCTCTCAGCATGCTTGAACACCTCAATAACTTCTGATGATTTAAAACTGCCATAGTACAGTTGGACCAATGTCTGTAGATGTTTATTTTTTTGTTGAAATATTACGTAGTGTCTTATTTCGAAAACATTCCTTCATTGCAGTGTAGTGCAAAAGCTCTTACTGTAGCACATGTAAGTGTAAGTATCTTTTAAAAAAAAGACATGCTATGAAACTTGTGTCGAAAAATGTTGGTCTTACATACCATAAGAGAAAATAGTGATACTTAAATATCTGTAAGGGTAAGTTTAGGATAGACAGGATTAGAATTTGACTCTGTCCAATTGATTTTATTTTGTAATCCCAGTGATGTTATCTTAACATACACTTACAGTATACTGTGGCGATGTCACTGTGGACGAGGGTTTGATAAGTAACTAATGCTAGGGGATCAATGGTATTGTTGCATTAATTATGATACATCTGTTTCCATAACAAAAAGGTAAATTCTCACTGGCCTACATGGACACAAAAAGCCTGAGTATCCAGTCACTCCTGTTAGATAATGTAGACTATTCCAGTTAAACACACCCTTACACTTTTAACTTGTGTAGGGACAGTGGCTGACTGCAGACAAGGAATCTGTTTAAAATGCACAAACAACCTTGTTTTTGATGGCGCTGTCTGGCTGGTCAATAGCCTGGCCAAAGGAGATCCTCGTGCAGCAAACACTCTCCGCATAAAGAGCACATACGTGAACAGAACATTCAGCCTTATTTGCAAATCCAGGACCAGGGACAGAGGCTGATGAGGAAAATGAGAAATTCACAGCTTTCTGGGGTTTAGTTAAGCTGTCCGCGAAATTTCAGCTAGTTCGAAATTTACACCTAAAGACAAGAGGCAATTGCTCTAAAACTAGTAGCAAACTAACAAACTAGTGTTTAGCTAGCGCAGTGGTTCTGTCTCAGTGTTTCTCCCTCTAGTTAAGGCCTTTTTCTTTTTTAAATATGATAGAATATATTTTTTATTATAGTATATTTTTGTGTCAAACAGACAGGTGAAGAGGAAGGGTACAGTCAGTACCTTTTGCTGCCAACAGCAGTCAGCTCCTCTTTACCTCTGTCTGCTGTGTTTTTTGTAATTCCGCTCTATGCGTTATACACTGCCAAGCAACAAGGGAGAGGCTGTTATTGCGGTTGTTTCTTTCATTGGTGTCCTCGCTGGTTTGATCTTGAACTATTCGACTATACTTTTCCACATCTTCTCCTGTGTGTATTAAACTTTTAGCTGTGTCTATCAGCGAAGCAATGCACTTGATTTGTGGACTCAAATGCTCTGTCATACTAAGGCCTTGTGCACACAAGCTGATAATATTGATTATACAAACAGGTTTGGGTTTATTAAACTGAAGTATGAGGGCCTGCATTGCTGCATAATTATCAACTCAGCTCAAGTTGACTCTTTATAATCCTGCAATGTTAAAATTTAGCTTCTAGATCTTGTTAGATTGTGGGCTACAATTTCTGAAAAGCGCTAGAAACCACTTACAGTATTTTAATATAAGTGTGTGTAAAGCCTTAGTAGCCTTGTCTTCTTTCAACATGATTTTTTATTCTCCCCACCAGCTGAACAGACCAGCCTGCCCCCTTTTGCTCAACTCACTGATACAGAATCCTACAGTGTGTGTGTGTGTGTGTGTGTGTGTGTGTGCTCAGGTGTGTGTGTGTTTATGTGTGTGTTAGAATAGCTCTGTCTTGGGAATATCCCCAGTTTATCCCAACAGATTAGGTCGCTTAAATCTCAGAGTGCGGGCACGTTGTTTCCTTGACCACTGAATTACACAAGCAGAGAGGTTACAGATCTGCCGGTCAGTTCTCTTAGGAAGATCCCCAATTGTAACAAACCTTATCCTACAATCTACTCCCACGAGTTCCTCTTGAAAAGTAAAGTGCAGAAGATTACCAAAGACCAGATTTTAATGCTTAAGCTGCCAATTGCCATCAAAAACAAGCGAGTAGAAACAGGTTGTCCAAACAATCCTAGTCTGTCGAAAATATCTTCTACCCTTACCCTGTCTGTCACCGAGTACAGGACCTTTGAACTCTTTCACACTGTTTATGAGTGTGCCATTCTAACATATGCAAGTTAAACCAAAACATGAGGACCGCATACTTTAAGAGTCAAAAACGGTTCCACCACCCCCCACCCCCCACCCCAACACATCTATCCAGGTCCTGCGATCTTCTTTAATCTGCAATGACTTTGTAGACACATGATCCTATAACTAATAAATAGCA
This sequence comes from Maxillicosta whitleyi, assembly GCA_029822895.1. Lineage (NCBI taxonomy): Eukaryota > Metazoa > Chordata > Actinopteri > Perciformes > Neosebastidae > Maxillicosta > Maxillicosta whitleyi. The sequence goes on along the minus strand of JAPSES010000044.1, from coordinate 17,609,799 downwards.
CAACTCTTCTTTTTCTGTCTCCATAGAGCTGCCAAGTTTTAAAATCCAACGACGTATAAACTAGATAATAGGCATAAACTAAGAAAAACGCTTTTTAAAAAAAATCTGCATTGTTTGGTGTTGTGATATGGGGGTGTTTTGGGGGTTAGGGGGTCCTATATCCTCAGATTTAAGGTATTAGCAATTTACCAAAATATAGGACAAAAAAAAAAAAAAAAATCAAACTGTAAAATTGGGTTTTATGGCAATATAAAATAATTCTAGGGTTACAAATCTTGTCCTTTTAGCCATCCTGCAGGAGTTAACCACACAGTGGACTGAAGTGACATAACACTACTGATTGGGGTAGGACTTCTGTGTTCTCCATAAATCCAACTGTTGTCCTGTGAGTGCTCAGCCAATTGGTCACACTGGTGAAAAAGAAGTGAGTGCTCTCTTTTCTGTTGCTTTATTGTCTGTATGAAAAGAAGTGCGCATATATTTTACCACCGTGGCACTTTTTCTGTTGTGATTTGTTAATTTGGTGGGATGGGAACATGAATTGATAGAGAATATTGTCTTATGTCAACCTTAAGAATTGTTCAGGGATCTCAAGTTAATGCTATGTTCAAGTCATTTGGGGGTGAATGGATATTTTCAGAACCTCTTCCACGTTTCAGTTACAACTTCAGAACTTGTAATTAAGACTTGGAGTGAATAAGCCAGAATGAAATGGACTATCAGCGGGTGAAATCAATAATCAATCTAAAACTTATACAAAGAATTAAATGTGATGCAAAGTGGGGTACATACTCCCCATATTTTATTTTTTACCCCCAAATGGGCTGAATGCAGCCACAGGAGGGAACCCTTTGAGTCTCTGAATGTTCACTGGATGATGATAACTCTACAATATTCTTCGTAATATATGTTAACATGTTTTATTTGAACCAAATATTGTGTTTTTGTTTCTTTTGCATCAATTTAGTAATAACTCCAGATGTCACAGAAATGTTTGTGTGTAAGCACTGATGGGTCAAGGTAAAGAAAATGGGAAGTTAATGGAAAAAAGTATTTTTACCTTAAATTGTCCAGAATGCTTAGAATGATTCTGCGGTTTACATCAGATTGACGTTTGTATCTACAAGATATATTTTTTTGTTTAAATCTGTTTATTTTTGAGGAAAGATTTTCATTTCTCTTCGGGACTGGGGTTTCTGGGATGAAGGCCCATATTGCCCCTGTTCATCTGGCCTTACAGGAGGGACGGGACTGGAGGATCATGGGCAATGTGCTCAGTTTTGTTTTCTTTTGTTCTTTTTGTTTGCTTTTATTTATTGATAGATTTATTGTGCTGTCATTTGGTATGGGATTAGAAACTACACAAGGTTGACTCAACTTAAAGGAGAGGAAACTGAATGAAAAACCGAAGTACATAAAATAATTGTAGTGTAAATCTATCAATGTCTTATTATATTGATGAACATCATGAAATATATGTATATTGGAAAAACAGTCTCCACTCAGTCTTGTACTTTTGTGTGGGCTTTGTGTGTGTTTGTGAGTGTGCAACAATAGGCAGACTGTAAATATGGGATCTTATCTGACAAGTATGCAGTATGCAAACATTATTTAGTCAAAAATAAAGATCTGAAGCTACACTTATGGACATTTATTGGATATATAGACACAAAAACAACATAATAATATGTGCACTTAGTCCCCTCTGTTTGGCATGCAAAATTGTAATCCATGATACATTGCAGGTCACAATACCAAAACTTTTAAGTGCATCATATTGCAATAAAATAGAATTTGTCAGTTATTTTACCACCAGGTTAATATCATTATACAGTATACATTTACAAGGACTTAAACTTGATTGTATGATGTAGGCTAGATAAACATAAACACTTTACTATACCTCTAATGCAGCTCCAACTGTAAATACGTATTAAAATTAGACATCAGGGTTCATTTATTCTTACATTGGTGGATGCGAGGGCTTAATTTAGACAATGCTTATGACTAAGTCTGCTAAAATGTCAAAGATTAAATCATCTGATCTTGGGTCCATTATCATAAGAATGCATAACTCCACTGTCATGCAAAGTGATGAAAAGCTTTGGTCATCACACATCAAATTACATGTACAGAGAAACGCTCCATCAGCTGTAGATGCAGTTCTAAAAATCACCAGTAGGTGTCACTGCCGATGATTTTAACCCATAATGACAGAAACCAGTTACTGATCTGAAGTTTACACGTTTAATACCTGTTGATCCACTAATTCTGTTAATAAGTGTAAATAATTGAGGCAAAATGCAGTTTCTCAGCTTTAAATCATAATCAGATATGACTCATTTGGATGTTTAAAGGCTCCGTAGTGAACATGGAAAAACCATCATCTTCTACAATATTGTTTCACCAGTAATACCAATAGGATCAATGACCTTTTTTCTGTTTCTCACAGTATAATAACCTTTGATGTTTTCATGAACATGTCCATGATCAGTGAAGTAAATATAGGGAAATACATGGTTTACAATGAAAAATGCAAAGGATATGATAATATTGAGGATAATATTACCATAAATGGTGATAACAAAAATAATAAAAAAAATAAATAAATGGTGATAAATCTCTTAAAAATGGTTAAATATAGAGGGACATTTTATTTGAGAACAGTTATGAAAGAGTCTTTATGGGTTAATACTAGACTTTTAACAAGAACTGACGTTGCCTGACACTGTGGTAACTTATATGTTTTCATTGGTCTTTTCACTCACAACTGAATTGATCGGTCAATATTCAAAATAAACATGTCTACACCACTATGATAATGTAACAATTAATTTCAATTAAGTTTGTCAGTGTTAAAAAATGTGACTGCAGAGAACTGAAGGCACTGCTCACAGCTCTACACCAAAGCATGTAGTTCCACATTCCGCCACCAGATGTCACCATAATGTTATGAGCACTAATACATCCACACTATGAACCTACTAACAGAGGAATCTGTCTGAGGTCAAAGAGCAGGACGGTTATAGATGATATGATGTCCATTCTACATGCCTGTCAGAGGTGAAAAGCGAAGAGGAGTGAAGAAGCTGAATCATACTGAAATAAATCTTACTCTTATGCAATAACTGCAGTGAGTAGTGAGCATCATTTCATTCAAGAAGCAATTTCATTCAATGTAAGATAAGATACGCCTTTATTAGTCCAACGAGGGGAAATTCAAAATTTACAGGAGCAAGAGTGGAACACAAACAAAGCCCACAAGAGCAAAAAAAAAAAAAAAAAAAAAAAAAAAAAAAGCTCTAAATACTATTTACAGCTTATAGTTTATTTAGTTTTCTTTTGTATCAGACATGTAATCATTTTTTCATACCTGACATGACAAATTGATTAGGTGTCTGATACAAAATAAAACTAAATAAACTATAAGAACATAGACACTATGAACTTTGTTGGATTAACTATTTACACCTGAACATGCCACAGGTTGGATAGACACACATATATACATATATATCTACACACATAATTATATATACAGGCATGTGTACAGATTATACATATGAATATGATTTATTGCACAGATTATTTGGTTTCCAGATGAATCTTACATATGAAGCCAATGTATGCAGCTCATACACAAAGACGTTCTTCATACCATTCTTCTGTGTGTAGTATTAAAGTGCTGACTTCTTAAAATGCTATCTCACTGAAAAGTTATGAAATGTTTCTTGGGCAATTGCCACAAAAACACTGCAGTTTTCTGGTATTTTCCCTGCTTGATGTAATTGTTTTTTTTAGAAATATAAATCTGCTGTGTCTACATTTTTTTTTTTTTTTTTTTTTTGCTATTCTAATATTAAGCAGAAGTGCGATATCTAATGAACAGTATGATGTGTTTTCAACTTATCGCTCACTCCTTAAAACCTATAACGTCAGATGAATATTGACCTATCTGTCATATCTGCTGTGTTTTAGCCAGACATGAATTTAAGTCAACACTACTCTTCATACTCATTGTTTGGAGATTTCTAGTGCCTGGTTTCATCTGTAATGCTTTTGTATGAGCATGGTGATTAAAAACACATTACAGTTGTTTGAAGTGAAATCCTTATCTTTGTGCATGTGTCTCTGTTTATTCCTGAGGTAATGTGTAATTTGGTTAAATGTGCTGCACTGCACGATTGGAAGATAGATCTTTCTTTTAGACTGAGAGAAACCACAATTACAGAGGACAGATGGATTTACAATTGTTATGAAAACATCAGATTCGGTCTGTTACCTTCACAGGCGGCTTCACTTAACTGCAGGCATTAATTTTCTCTGTTTTTCACCTCCTTTGACTCCCTTCATAGTGTTTGCATGAGCCATATTTAATTGTGTTTTTGTAAATCTTTGATATTAATGTGAACGTAGCAGGCGATCCATTTAGAGTGATAATATAACAATGTGTTGGAGCTTTAAGGTACAAACATGGTCTGACTGGGGGGTGCATTGAAAAACAACTTTTCACCTTGTTAAACTGTCCCATTGTCAGATCAATTTAAGTTTATTTTCCACTATTCTGTCCTCCCCTCTTTTCTTACTGATGTATTTCTCCCCCTTTCACTAGTCATATCCTCCCCCACTGCTCCCTTTTGACTCAACAAGAGGAATGTACGTTCAACTTGATGGATTCGTAAGGAGTTATTGCAGAAACCTACACCCTTGGCTTGGATTCCTGCTAAGAGAAGAGGTCACTGTTACTCCCACACTGCGGCTGCACATTTGTACACAGTCTTTCACCCCCAGCAGATGCTGCGCGTCTCTGCATTCCTGTTTCTGCTGCCTCTTATCTGGAGTTTGGTGGATCATAAATGCAGCACAGCAGGAGAGTGAAATGCTCCCTTCTGTAGCTCACCGTGTCCAAGTTCTCATATCCTTACCTGTGGCTCCAAAACAATTTAAAACAGGCTGTAAAATAAGTGTCAGAGGAAAAGCTCAGTTGAAGTCATCACACACATGTAAGCTGACACCATGGAAACTCTGCTTTGTGCTTTTATAGGCTGTCCATCCTGCTCATTCCAGACTTTGATCAAGGTGTTGCACGTCTGTGGTCTGTAAGAGTGACAGTTTTTCGACTATTACAGAAACAGTGTCCCCTCCATAGGCCTCAATAATCTAGGCCAGAGAGTTGGCTCTTCAGCAAATGTCAAAAAAGAAGAAAGAATACTCCCCCTTCTATGTGTTATTCTTCCTTCAGGAGATTCACAGGGGGGGCAAATAGACATTCTGGGGCTCAGATGTCACGGAGCCAAAGGAGCCCATGGGACAAAGGGAGAAATGGTAAAAGGACAGAAATCATTAGTTTTATGATTTTTTTTTTTTTTTTTTTTGTGTGTGTGTGTGTTAATGTTTTTGAAGCTCTTTGTAGGTTTGTTTTTGGCTTCAGATCATTTCAATAATGCAGCCATCTCACAGATTACAGGTGTCACATCTGGCCTGCTGTGGAATGTACAGATTTACGGCCGGACTTGTTGAGTACTTGAACGTAAAATGCCTCAGGCTCTTCCTTCACCTGTGTAACCTGTGTAATAATCAGCCAGACTTGAATGAATGTAAGACATGTAGAGCCAATGACTATCCTGTTAAAAGTTTATGATCCTTTTATCTTTAAGTTGCAACCAAATGAAAAACAACTTTACACTGCTGTTTAAAGACATAACTCTCTGTAAATCAGCCATAACTACTTCTGACTCGCTCCTTATCCGTTTTTCCTAGATACCATGTCTGCTGTATTAAAACCAGCATTATTATGGAGAAAACATCTGGCTTTAATTAAAGCCTTCAGCCCACGTCATCCCCCCTCATGGTTCTTTCTCACCATTGTTGCCCTTTCAGCATCCCTCCCCATGTCTTTATCCATTCTCAAACTCTCTCTCCCCCTCTCCAAAACCTCCCCAGTCGTTCACTCTCTCCGCCCAGCCTTTGCGAGAAGCCTCCTCCCCACAGTCTTTCACCTCTTGCCTCCTACTACCATTTCCCCTCTCTCCAATAGTCTGTAGCCTTGTGTGCACACTGCATCATGATGCACGTCAACTGCATTTGGGGTTTCTGCGTGGTTTTGTGTCTACATTTAGGATGGACGTGGGCTCAGGAGACGGAAAACACCAAGTAAGTTTGAAGCGCATGGATGGGTGTTATGAGATGAATGGCAATCAGTCATCTGTTATTATAGGTTAAGAGACAAGCGTTAGTGAAGGCTTTGAAAATCAGAAAATTGGGTTAAAAAAACATTTTTTTTTTGCAACGTCAGAGGAAAAAAAAGCATGGTCTAAATTCTTTCCTGTCCCTGTAAGTAAATTCTTTCCACTCTGCTGTTTGAGTGGGCACAGGGTTGTATTGATGGTTTTTCTGAGGCTAAATGTGCAGTGGCTGAGCTGCGCAGATGTTAATGCTTTTGGTTCTGCGTGTGGGGTCGAATCAGAGCTACTTGGCTCCAACTCTGGACATTTTGGCTCTAATGAACAGGCGTCTGACTTTGCTGGGGTTATACTGTCTGGACATTCCTTTCCTAGTTTGGTCGCCCTGTTTTGTGGATTCATTCATCCAGCCAGCAATGTTTTCCCTCCACAGAATGGACGATGAAGAACAAATGTTTTGTTTATGTTCTCTTGAGCATGGATTTTTGGCAAACTTTATTTTCCCTGTTTCCTATAAACAAATTATTTTGACAGTCTGCATAACTAAACAGGCTGTCGAACAGCAACAAAATAACAACTTTACAATAATAGGCACATTATTTTTATGTATATGATATGAAACTTCTCCCATATCATCAGAACAGCTTGTGAAATCAGTTTTGACATTGAACATTCTCTGAAAATATTTGTTTGGAAAGTAATGCAGTGGCTACAGGCTATGACACAATAAGGCCTGGCAGCTATGAAATGTGCTGTCAGATCCTTTTGAAAATTAGTAGCAACAAGTAAATCTCTTATTTGTTTTGAGAATTCAATTTTATACCCCAATTTTTTTTGCTTCAGAATCCTCAACTTCACAGTCAATAACTATCTATTTTATTCTAAATTAGTTCCAGATGAGTAGTTAATTGTCTGTTTCACCATCTGCAAAAGGAATTGACTCAAAGATGCTTTTTCTAGTCTTCAGTTTTCGAATCTTCTGCCACACAGCAGTCACAGCTCATATTCACCACTCTCTCACTACAGTCGCAGACCTGTGTTTAACTGTGGAGGAGACCTGGTTGCAGACTCAGGTTTTGTTGGAAGTGAGGGCTTCCCCAGCTTCTACAAACCCAACTCTAAATGCACCTGGCGCATCACAGTGAGTCACTCACCTCGCCACATATCCAAATGTTGACTCCTTTAGTCTGTCCCCCTTTGACTCATATGACCTCTGTGGTTTGCAGGTCCCAGAGGGGAATGTAGTCACGCTTTCCTTCCGCATTTTTGACCTGGAAGCTGATTCACAATGTCGCTATGACTATCTGGATGTTTATAACGGCCATTCCAACTTGGCGCAGAAGCTGGGTCGCTTTTGTGGAACTTTCCGGCCTGGCAGTCTTATTTCTACCACAAATACCATGATGCTGGAGATGACGGCTGATGAAGGGACGCAGGGCAGAGGGTTTGTGGCCTATTTCAGTGGCACCAAGCCATATGTAGAGGGTATGTGCTTTTAATTTGCTCTTAGTAACAAATCTGTTTTTTGTTACAACATCTAATAAAGTGCAAAAAAACAAATATCCATGTGATGACTAAAATATTTCAGGAAAAGAAAAAATCCAGACACACTTCCTTCAGATTGCATAACTGGCAAAACGTGTTTCCCTACTGGATAAATCAGAATCTGCCAAAGCATAATAACAATGGAAAGACATACTGTCCTTCCTTAATTAAGATGTTCAACTTTCAAGATGTTCAACTAGCAATAACATATCTTCACCTTCCTAAAATAAATGTCTATGTTATTTTTCCAGATTTTTCAGGAAACGCACAAAACAATCGAGTCTTTGATAACTGATGAAAAATAAGACTTATGCAATTATTTTAAGAAGGTGGTGATATGCTAATGAATTCTGGCGTTAACATTACACTTTTAATGTTTTAGAGTAAATGTCTTTGGCCTATTTTTTTTTAATAAATCAATAAAGAGTTAATTAAAATCACCAGTCCAGGTTTGACAAAAATGACAAATCCTCATATCCCTGGTGTATAATTAAATATAGGAGGAACACATGCTTCCTAAAGTTGTACATATGGTGATTACCCAGGTGTTAGAAAGAATTTGATGTGTCAAGATCCTTTCCAGCAGAATCAGCAAAGGCTTGCTTGTTGCGAACACACCTAAGGGGGGAAAAAATAGTGAAGGTCCAAGTTATTGTACAAAAACATGCAGTACTTTTTACTCTTAACAGTCTGTCAGCTGTTACTTTCATTAATCATCCTCACTGAGCATGCCGGTGTTTCAGATCAGCAGTCCTGTGGGGGGAAGATCACAAAGTCACAGGGAGAGATCAAGACACCCAACTGGCCTGACAACAAATACCCACCAGGAACCAGCTGCTCCTGGCTTATTACTGTGGAGCCTGATATGGTTTGTGGCACTCTCCCTGTCTCTGCATGTAGGCTTGTTATTTTCAAACTGTATTCATGCCCAGGGAGGCGAGTAAAGCAACTCTTTGTTTATTTTAATGGAAATATCTGTTTGTCGTTGGGTACCAGGTGATTCAGGTCAACTTTGACAAATTCGCCTTGGAGTCTGACATGTACTGTCGGTTTGACTATGTGGCATTCTTCAATGGTGGGGAGAAGGATGATTCACGTCTGATTGGGAAATACTGCGGTGATGAAGCTCCACAGTTAGTCACACAGTCATACATGAGGTTTCGATTTGTCTCTGGAGGTCTTTAAAATGCTCTCACTGTAACTCTATTATCTTGTGGTGGTTCCTCAGGCCCATTATCAGCAGCGGCAATGAGCTACTGGTCCAGTTCATATCTGACCTCAGTGTGACGTCTGATGGGTTCCTGGCTTATTACACCAGCGTCCCACGTGGGACCCAGATCCCATTAGTAGACTCAAGGGCGGGAACAAGATCAGTCCCCTCAAAACCTGCTGTCCAACCTGTTGTTCCTAAAGTTATAGCCACCGCTGCACCACCACCTGTACCCACAACCAGATATGTGCCACCACCTCCACCTGAGCCCACGGAGAGACCAAAACCAGTCAAACCCACAAGAGGTCGTGGATCAGGCACTACAGGCAACGATAGAGTGGTGCCTGTCACAAGACCAAACGGAAGGAGACCAGGTGTGACATACTATTCATAACTCATAACTCATGTTGTTCATATTGAAGATCTGATGCATATAAATGGTCTGTTTTCAGTTCCTCAGAATCCACTGTGTGCTAAAGCTTGTAAAAGAGATGGAACAATCAAGACCAGTTTCTGTGCCAGTGAATTTGGTAAGACAAATAAACAAAAAGCAACATTTTTAGTCCAACCCATGAGGTGTTGAGGTCTGATTGAGCCGTCTTTTTTTCTAGTGTTAACTGGAAAGGTGACCTCCATGACCCCTGGGCCCCGTGGAGTTGTCAATGTCGGCGTGTCCCTCATTAAAACCTACAAAGCAGGTCGCCTAATCATCACACAAGTAGGAGAGACCATGTCAGTGAAGCTGGTGTCACAGTGCAAGAAGTGCCCACTGCTCCGCAAAGGTATCACTGTCTTAGATTACACATCACATCTTTTTGTGTTCTGAGGTTGTGAAGCATAACGTGCTGATTGTTTAACCTCTGTCTGACAGGTGTCAACTACATCATCATGGGTCAGGTGGATGAAGAAGGACGTGGCACTCTGGCACCTGGTGCATTCACAGCTCCATACAAAGCCCAGCATCACAAATTATTAGTGAACATCAACAACCAACCCTGCTAACCTCACACATCATGCACACAAAGCTGAGAAAGTCACACAAAACAACATATCAATGTGAACTCTATTAAAAGCACAATATTACCATAAAACAGCAATTTTACCCATCACATTAAGTGAATATTCAAGCACCTCCCAAACCTTATATTTGTAAGTTATATATCAATAAAGGATTTTATATCTGTTTCAAATGGTCGTTCATTCGTACTGATTGTATTATTATCTGAAAATGTGGTGCTGCAGTTGTCACTCAAACATTGGTGTGTCTTTGGTACCATCTAGTGGTTATAGGAGGTAATGACACTCAAATTAAAATAAAAGTTGACGTTGCATCTGTTTATAGAAGGCTCGGGAATGTACTTCAGTACGTATGAGTGCTAATTTTGACACTAGTTGACAACTCATTTGATTTACATGGATTTCAAATGAATGCAGGTACATTTACTTTGTGTCACACCACATAGAACCAGTGTTATAATTAATATGTTATAATTAATATCAAGCACCAAGGACGATACTGCCTGCCTGCTTATACTATATGTATAATTTAACATTAGAATACAGAATATTACATTTGCAAAAACAATTTATTGTTAAAAACATTTATGATTTGAATCACATGATTTTTAGAGAACTGAGTTGCTGCAGGTCCTACAAGTCACCAGTAGAGGTAGATAAAAGTAAAAATGGATTTTACAAACCAGTTGTATGATATGGTTTCTTCTTCTTCTGAACTCAGATCACTGACACCTTTATATATCTTAGTACTTACCATTACTCTGAATTGTAAATTGTAATAGAGGTGAAAACAACACATTCATTTGTGTGTGTTAAACAGTGTTGGAAATGGTTGTCAAGTTGGTTTGGTTGCTGAATTTGGTTCAGTCCATACATTTCTGAGGAATCACTTCATGTTATAGTTCATTCCTGCTCCTCTGGCTCAAAACATGAAGCATGGGTTTCAATGTGAGATACACTTTATTGTAGAAAAAATAAACAAAATACATCCGACTTGTATACAAAAAGTATGACAATAATCAGTATAAAAGATAACATAAGGTTTATAAAATCAAAATATGATTTTTTACAATGAAAAGAAATACAATACAATGTATGGAATGCAATTTTTAAAAAAAGCCAGACAAATGTCCCTAGTGAGTCGTCAGGAGTATTACAATCATCTGATCTTCTACACCCAGACGCTGCCTTTCCCCTCCCGTTCTGAGGGACCCTGCTGGCTGCAGCAGCCTCCACCCCTTTGGCGAGAGGCAGGCAGGTTCTTATACACCGCTCGGCTGTAGGGAATGAAACACAGGCCCAACTGGAGGTGTCGGGCCAAACGGCAATAGGCAGCAAGTGCCAGAACCAGCAGAGGGGTGAGCAGGAGAAAGCCCACGACCAACAGAGCCACACAGCCAGCATCTTCCAGAATGTCTGAACAATACAGAGACGTTCCATGAGGCTGCACCTGGAGAGAGAGAGAGAGAGAGAGAGAGAGAGAGAGAGAGAGAGAGAGTCAATAATGGCTCTGGTTCTAGTTAAAAGTAAATCATCAAATCACAAAAACCAACCAAAAAGTGCCAAAATGTGGTCAAATTTACAAAATTGCCAGGCTCTTTTTTTTGTTTGTTTTTTTTGCATCTTTTCAGTGTAAACTCTTGTCCTACAATGGCCTGCAGAAAGGATGCAGGCCAGTGCTGTGACAGCTGCAAATTATTAAGACAAAGCTCCAGGAAAATCCAATAAGATCTTTGAAAACAGTGTCAAATGTTAGGAATAACATTTGCCTTTCTCTTTGTGTAGTTTAACCGGGACTAACATTCCAAAGCAGCTGTTTAATTGGCATTCAGCTGCACAGACATTACATCATTTCATACAATACAGTTAATATAGAATTATTTGTACTGTATCAGTTATACACTTATATAGAAATGGTAACAGCCAGTTTCCAGATTTGGATGAAGTGTTCCATTGAGATTCTTATGTTTAGTCTTAGTCTGTGGGCTTATTCTATGTCTGGGCAGCTGGACCTCCAAGTGTAAGAGTGTGATTCTACAAAGGGACTCACTGTGGAGTGGCAGAGGAAGCCAAATATGATCATAGCAAGAGCAGGGGTGAGGATGGTGCCGAACACAATACAGGCCAAGATGGAATTGATCAGTGCTATAACCAGATTTTGAGCAGTGACCAACACTGAGCATGCCCAGCAGTCCAAAGAGCCTCTCAACTCCAGGGGGGTGTCAGCGGCTTCACTCCCTCCTAGAGAGTAAGGAGGCGGCACCACGACCCCTGACCCCGCTCTGGAAGGGGATCCGTGCTCAGAGTGGCCATGCTCAGATACCGTCTTCTCCAGGGTCCCGCTCCGTGACAGACTCATCTTACTGAGGCTGAAAGAAAGTATATAAACAGTGAAATTCCATGAGTGGGTTTGTGTTCCACATGCACCGGTATGATGTTTATTTCCTTTTATCAGAGCTTAATATAGTTGAGAAAGGACAATGAGATCCATTATTGTATAGGTATATGCACTGAAAACATTGAAAGCGTAATCTATCGAGTAATGGTTTTCCTTAAATAGTGTGGTGAAAGGTGTGGAAAGTTGCCACAGATAACTGCACTGCACTAAGTGGAAGGAAATGGGCTCCACTGACCCCACCTCCAAACACCAGGATAACCACCAGCCAGAACAATGAGCTACAACCACATGGAAAATTCTGAAAAAAAATTCCCATAATCACATATGACATTGATTGACAAAATATCACACTATATGTTTTGTCCTCAGTAGCGATGAAAGACCCAGTGGGAACCACATCCACACCACATTTTATAGTTATTTTATTCCTATGCAGCAACATATTCCCATACAATATCTAATAATAATATCACATGATAATAAAACAGACTCAGGAAAGTCCGATTGGTTTTCTCTGATGTTGTTAATTGAGCTTTTACAAGTGACCACATCATTTTCATCTGGTATTTCTTTTGCTCTTTTTTTTAATTTTTATTTATTATTCACATTAGGAGAAAATTACAGTACAGTTATGTCATGAGATATTTAGTTGCGATGCTCTTTAAGTGAAAACCAACTTAAAAACTGAATCATATGTAAACAGTCCACTATGGAACAGCAAGGGCTGGAGAAAAGTGTGCAAAAATCTTCAGTGTCTAGAGACTGTGTTATCACATTTGTGGCTCTTTGGTTTAATTGTTTGGTCTTCGGAGTGTATGAATAGAACTACATAGCTTCTGACTATTATTATCTTCTATAATATCTTAGCTAAAGTCTCCACTTTTATTGCTATTTATAAGGTTTTAGAGTGAATATCAACTATTTACATTGTTGCCCTTAAAGTTAGAATAAAATATTTCTAATTTGATCAAAATGATTGTGAGAATGTGATTTTCTCTTGATAGATAAAGTGTAACTGGGACTCAGTATGTAATGATTGCACGTGACTAAAGGTGATCACTAATGTGTATAAATAGGAATAAAAAGAGGAAAGTATCTGAAAACAAAATGATTCCAGCTTTATGGGCAACAGTGTATGTCCATCTCTTCAGCGGTGACAGTTCCAGTACAGTGACAACTTTTTCCCATCAGACTGGTCTTAATCAAGCTCATAAATCTAATTCAGTTTCCAGAATAACAACAGAAACATATATGGGGTGTCTTTAAGTAAGTGCTATTTTGAGAAGTTAGACTTTACATTGTAGGTGTTAAATTAAAAAAATGATAACTTGTGTTTTAACTCACTTTGTGTGCTGATCTGTCCCGTTATGTCGTGGCGTTGGCAGCAGATGATGGGACCTGAAGAGTGAGTGGCCAGAGACAAAGGGAATTTCAAGAATTCCCTTCTAATGGAAATCTTCTCAGCTTCAAAGTCCAGACCTTGAAGGTGGCAGCCACGTTAGGGTTAAACTGGTCCTCCTGAGCAGAATCTGGAACCTTCTCCTTGGTATGTTCTGGTCTGTTTTGCAGAAAGATCATGAGATACTTGCTCTCTGTGTGGATCTAGAGCTCTACCTCAGACCTGTGAGAGTGAGTCACAGAAGGGCTTTGCAGACTTCAGGCAAATACTGCTTTCCTACTGGCTTCAGCGCTTCCTTCCCTGACATTCTGTTTCCTCACTCTGACTCCACTTTGAGATATGACGGAGTGTGTGAGCAGTTACCAGTGTGTGTGTGTGTGTATATATGTGTGTGTGAGTGTGTATCCTGTGTGCTGCTAATGCAAATGCTGGCTGGGCTGCAGTATGAGCAGGGGAGCAGTGGAGGGTTTCTCTGATAACCCTCAAGCCTGATGTGGAACCAGGGGGAGGGAGGAAGAGTGTTTATTTGGATAGATTAGAAGAGTCAGGGTGTGCTGCTCAATCCCCAACACTTTACACCCTCACTGACCACTTTCTCTATTTCAAATACTGATAACACAGTAGGTTTCAGGATCAAAACAATTGCGCCAGCTCTATTTTGAAACCAGTTCTCCAAGAAATTCTAAACTACTAATAAAATGCATTTCAGGCCTTTTGAATATACAGTTATGTAAGATACAGGCCATGCTACATCCATCACTGTAGTGTAGGTAATAAGTCTATGAACATTTGGACAGACTCCAGCCAGAAATCGAAAGCGCTGAAGTAAGAAGTTAAAGGGCATACCAGAGTTTGAGATTTGTTTTAGAGGCAGAGTTAGCGGAGGATTGACCCTTAACCTTTTGATGAAAAGCAGAGCTCGACTTTCAGAAAACATAAGGAAATGAGGATGGGGGAACGCTGACTAATTTGGCAGGGAAAAGAGTCTATCATGGGACTGATAAGAAACCAAAAGGGCTCAGTTCAAAGAGTGAAATTAGTATTTTGATATGAAGTCTCATTTTTTCATCCCTCAATGGGTAACTTTGTTTATTTGTTTCTTCACAGGATAGATATATACTCTCCCATGAGAATAGCTGGCACAGAGAAAACCCATGTATGATCAAAGAGCTCTGCGTAAGTGTTGTTGTTTGGGATGGCAGTAGGACGTTGAAAAAAAAAATCACAGAAATACCATTAGATGTTTTGTTTTTTTAACATGTGACATTCCGTCGCTATCCCACACTAAGTTCTGCTTATACGTCAGTTTGTCCGTATGTCAGTGTCTTGGGGGGGGGGTTGGCAGAGGAAGAGCAGCCTTCCTGTCCTTGGAACCGGGATATCCGCTGCTGTGTCCCCGGTATATGATGAGATTTGACCAGCTCATGTCCTCTCACCTCTGACCTAATATAGAAATACATGTTAAGAATAGCAACCAGAAAGGAAAGCTGCGTTTGACTTTTCAAAATATTGCGAAGCAGTCTGATTACCTGTTGCATCCTGAATAGGTTTTCCCAAACAAACTCTATTCTATTATTACACATTATACACAGCAGAGCAGGACCACTCAGATCTAAGCCAGTCCAGGCCCCATTTGTGTTACTTTAAACTAAGAACTCAGGAACCACAAGGAAAATTAATTGTGTGTTTGAGATATTTCTGTTATTGTTGTATTGCTTTGCCTCTAAATGGAGCAGCTGCAGCCTACAGCTTTGACAAGATGTTATCAGGAGAATGTCAGAGGGGGAGGAAAATGAGAAATGCCCCCTTTCCTCCCTCAGCATTTACTCTCAAGTGCTTCAGGACAAACTGGTCCAATGGTGCCACTTAGTGGCCATCATCTGTAACCTCCAGCTGACAAGTAGAGATGTTTAAACTGGGAAGGTGCCAAAACAGGAGAGTGAGAGTGTACTAAGTGTTACTTCAGTCTAGCTCTGTACGCATAGTAGTGTTAAATCACAACTTCACAACCATATGAGCCACACCTCTGCATAGTCACACCTTTGATTATATAAACCTTCAAAGCCCTTTTCCCTCCAAACCAAGAACAAAGAGGAAAAGAGCAAAGAACAAAACACAAAACACAACTTATATTTTAATGCTGTATTTCTGCTATATTTAATGATTTAATATTCATTTGTTTATTGTTTAGGGTGTGCCCTGCTACCATCTGATGACATGCAGGGTGTACAGCGCCTTCACACGTCGGTTGCCACGATAGGCTTCAGCATCAGTACATAACAGATGGATGGATACGAGGGTGTTTGTGTTCCTGCAGAGTTGAATTCGTATCTAACATTGGATTTAACTTCCAACTATATTTCTTCTGAGTTTGTGTTTTTTGCATCCTTTTTCTGAATTTAACAATAAACCTTTGAAAGTGACGTGAGAACCATAAATGTGCAAACCACATTAGATATTCACTGTGAGCCAAAACCACCAGCAGAGGTGTAGTGTTTTCCAAGTACTCTATATTTAGCGCATCTCATCACTTTGCTAGTAATACATTCAGTTACCTGCTGCACGTGTCATATAGTGCACATTTTATTACTAACATATTTAAAGGAACGCTTTATAAAAACGCTGCCAACAGTTGTTCCAGCTGAAGAAACTGGGAGGTTGTTTATGAAACAGTGTGCTAAACATTAATAATAATGCACAACAAGTTTGATGATGAAACTGCTCATGTGGGAACCAGAGTGAACACATTCAGCATATTTTGGATCAAAAGGATGGTAGGACTCCCCAAACCACAGAAAAAAAACTAATGAAAAGGCAAAGACTTATTGCAGCATAATTTATCAAAACATTTTATTTTCTTGAACAACAGTACAATATGTCACAGAAAAATCACAGAGGGATTTAAGACAGGTCTGGCTCAGGTTTTCTTCTATGTGAGTTCTTTTTGAAACAATAAGTGCAGCATGAATCAAACAAGTAAAGAGGAAAAAGAGCATTATTACATCAGTCAAATAATACTAATGAGGACGAGACACGAAAAGAAACAAAACCTTGACGCCATTACAAGTCACATCCCTAAAAGTCTCTGCAAAAGTGTCAAGAATTACAACTACTGCTAATGTTCATCATAAAACCACTAATGCCTCACAACTTTATGAATATCATACAATGGAAAAAAGTTGAAAAATCATCTCATCTGTTTGATACAGTACAAAGACATCATTCCATTTCTGTAACTAGTAAACTGTATTGAAATGGTTCTAAGCACCAACCGGTTGGTTTGAGTTGTATCACTTATTTCCATACATCATTATATGCTGTTTAATGAGGGGCACTGAGGCAAGGAGGGGTCTAGCACCATGAAAATTAAACCACCCCCTGATTGCACTTCCCCTATCCACACTTTATGACCAGAGCACATTTTTAAAATACCTTGTAGCCCCATTATCAAGTGAAGTACCTTTGATATGCAATAAATATATAAGAAAACAACCATGTACAGTATAAATAATGTCACAATTTACAATTTCTCATTTTCTCTGTAATCCAAAAAACAGGAATTGACAACAAAAAGAGGTATAAAAGTGGGAAGAAGTTCCCATTGCGGTAATTTAAACTCGAGTGAAACAGGATATTTTAGAGTGTATTATATCATAGCAACAAGAAAAGCAAATGACTGAGGTGTACTAATTTGACCATGTATAAATTAGACTTTTGATTGAGAACAAAACTACATAGGTTCTTCTAGTAAACCTGAAACAAATACATTATGTACATTACATGGTGTGCACCGAGTAACAGTGGCAGGGGGAAGATCTGAATCGGGATTTAGGGATTTCATTCGAACAGTTATACACACATGAACCTATAAATATGGAATAATTACATCTTCTGAATGTAGTTTGAATCAGTGTAATGTTTGCTGCCTTTGCACTATGTGCTACATAAGAGGTAAAAAAAAAAAATGCATGCACAAAAATGTATATATATATATATATATATATATATATATATAGCTAAGAAACAGTAGACGAATATGTTCACTGTAATCATTAAAAAAAATCTGTTCGAATCACAGTAAATTAACAAACTGAAATAAAAAAAGATAAAAATGTTGGCTTCTGGGTTTAAATCTTTAAAAAAAAGCTGCTTTCATAATTGAGAAAACAAATTGACTGGGCTTTACTTGTGATGCTTTGAGTCACGTATTGAAGTAAAATATGTAAAAATATGTTAAAACCCGGGGCAGTGCACAGAAGTGACTTTGGGAGAAATCAATTAGACACTGAGGTGCCCTGCAGTCTGCTCATTTGTTTGCTCTTTATGGCATTATATGATTGTTTGTCTCCTTGGACATTATTACTTAATCAGACCTAAATGAGCACCGCATCAACCCAGTCATCGAAGATTCCCCCTTCTGTACCCTCTCCATGCACACCAGTGTGTATCCTATAAATTAATTCACAATTTACAATTATTTATTTTCTCTGTCATCTAGAAACAAGAACATAGCAACAAAAGAGGTATAAAATTGGGAACATATTCCCATTCCAAAAATAAAAACTAACACTTTTTTTTTTCTGGGTGTATTATACAAACTACACCAACCACATTTTAGCTCATTTTAAGAAAAAAATCTAGTTTTCCATTTATATACTGAATTTCCAACTAAGAATGAAACCATATTAGTCCTCTAGCAAACCCGTATTTTAGAGAAACTGTTAAAATTTTTTGATTTGTTTTTACAGTTACATAAAACCTTATTCGTGCATGTTTGATCCTCTAATTACCTCTCCTCTAAATACAGTTCACAAGGCCAATGTGGTGTACTTCTAGGCTGGTTAAACGTTTTAAGTATCTAAGCAGAATAAATAAGATTGGAATAGCACCTCAAAGAGTATACAGACAGGAATTACAAATGTCAGTTTTACCTGAATACCAAACAAAAACAGGAACCAATACAATGCCAAATGTGACAATCAGCTACTTCTCCTGTGAAGCGATTCCCCTGCTGGTACAATAGAATCACAGCAAATTCATGGACATATAGAATAACTAGATTGGTGTAAAAAAGTTCTATTGAATTTGCATAAAAGTACCTGAATTAATACACAAAAACCAGCTACTTGACGCTTTTGAATCACAGCAGTGTCCGTTGAAAACATATAACCTGATTTTCAGTGCTAGCAGAGTTGTTTTTTTTTTTTTTCTTTTTTGTGAAATGTTTTTCATGAGAATATACCAGTCTAGTCATTCTATTTCAAAACACAAAGTCCAATCAGCAGTTGGGGAAGACAGTGAGCTATTGTTGGATTGGCTGAGTATCCATATCTTATTTGAGTGATGTAAACAATACCGAGTAAACGTGATTGGCTGATTTAGAAACCGTTTGCAGGAATAGATTGCCTTGAGGACAACATTTGTGCTGCCATTAGAGTTTTGGTTATGGCTGAAAGACACCAGGGAGGAGTTCTCACTTTGAAAATGATGGCGCCTGCAAGTGAGAAAAGACAATGAGTTAGTAAAACTGGTGAGTAAAAACAGAAATTAACCATTTCACATTCATCCTAAATCAATCCTAAATGGTTGAGGTACATGGTTTTAAAATCTATTTTGACTTTAAACATGTACCTCAACATTTTAGAAGAACTTAAGTGTGCAAAGAGAGATAAACGTTTATTAAAACCACTGCTAGAAGCAAGTAGGAAAAGCCAAAAAATGGCTGAAATGAAAGGAAATAGGTAAATGAAAGGATAGATGTTTACAGTATATACATGATGGAGAGAATCACATTTAAACTGAGATGTAAAACTAATATCTTTGATAAAATTTGGCTCAAATGACTCACCTATGTTTCAACTGTAAGGCCTGATTTTATATAATAACAATGTGAATATATGAGGAGGATATTATCAAACTTTATAGCAAAGAAGAAAATTAATATGGAGCATAATGATGTGTGTGTGGACTAAATGTTAATTAAATGTTGGATTCTCCTCTCACTGTTTGTTCTATTGCTATTTTAATTTGTGTTGTTTCTTAAAAGCAAAAATAAAAAATAATAAAATAAAATAAAAAAAATTACACTACTAATATTGACTTAAATTGATATTGATGCTAAAGTTGCCTTGGAAAAGTTTCATCAGAAATCACAAGTATTTTTTTATTATTTTTTTTTAAAGTGAAGTGAATATTTACAATGTGATTACCAATTCAAATTTAAGGAACTTTCATATTGATGTTTAACCCTTCTGCTGCTTTCCACATCTACATCCCATAAACCAGGGGTATCAAACTCATTTTAGTTCAAGGGGCCACATCTTTCCAATATGTTCTGAGGTGGGCAGGACCAGTAAAATAATAACATAGAAATAATGACAACTCCATACATTTGTCCATGTTTTAAAGTGAAAAAAAGTGAAATTACAGTATGAATAACTTCACATGTATAATTTATCCTTTAAAAAATGTGAATAACATAAAGAACTGTGAAAAAAGTGAAACATTTTTTTAAGAAAAACAAGTGCAATTTTAACAATATTCTGTGTCATTTTATCTTTAACAAATGTGCACGACAACATAAAGATCACAGTGGCTCTACAAACGTACAAAACATCTAGAAACAGGCAGAATATTGGTCCAATTATGCCTAATTAAGACATTTCAGGTTGTTCATATTTGTTGAGGTTATTCACTTTTTTGTGAAAGAATAGCTTATAGATGTAAACACTTTCATGTAATTTTGTTCTTTTGACAGTAAAACTAAGAGAAGAATGAGTAAGTTTTCATTATTTATAAGTTATTATGATAGTATTTTACTGGTTCTGATCCACTTCAGATTGAATTGAGTTGAATGTGGAACCGAAACTAAAGTGGTTTCAACATCCTTTATTGATAATATTCTAAGTGTAATATTTGCATTTCACAAATTCACCCCACGGGCCAGAGTGGACGCTCTGGCGGGCCAAATTTGGCCCCCATGCCGCATGTTTGACACCTGTGCCATAGACAAAGACAGCGTAATGCGGTCAAATTGACCCCAAGGAATACACTTTGGATAAGTGATAACATTTTAAGTATTACTTCAGGTTGTACACTTATGTGAGATTTAACCAGTTCTTATAGAATGGGATACTTTAGCGTGTGGTGGCGACTCTGCTTGAGTAATGCACTGAAACAATCTGAACATGTATGACACAGATGGTCAATGAGATCACAAACCCCTGAGCAAACCCTTAGATTCACATAATTTGGATGAATGTATACATTATGAACAAATAAAGTCATTTAGCTAATGTAGGAGGAGGCTCTGGAGAACCAAGAGGTGATTTATGGATCTGTAGTAGAGAGCGCAGCAGAGGCTGACTGAATGACTGCGGCTTCAGTTATAAAGCTTGTTAATTAGGGTGGGACAGACTGAATGACTGGACAGGAAAGGGTTTCTGACCAGAACTCACTCTGATCCTGCATGAATGACCACAAAGCAGTAAGTCACTCTTAAATCAGACTGACCAGTGTGAAGCTGTCGTAGGTTCTCATGAGCTCCTCTATCCGATACTGTTCCAGCACCACGACTCCTGCTAGAGTCGGGTTCTTAGCTCGGGCGCAGTCCTCACAGTGCACCACATAGGTCTTCTTACTGCTGTTTTCACTGGTCACAAACAGCAGGTCAAACACTTCCACCTGCACGAGCACACAAATTGTACAGATGGTTCAGAACATGCATGTAATGCATCCAGGCCACGCATGTAAAAGTAACAAATTCACATCAGAACTAGTCCAAACAGACAGCTCACATCACACTCATTGCAGTAATAAGCCGGCTCGTCCTTCACACGACTCTGGTAACAGATCTTTTTCCCTGCAGCCACCAGCTGGTCTCTGAGAATCTGGATGTGCTTGATGGACTGCATCAGGCAGTGTCTGAGAAAGGGGACAATCATAGATTATAAACATGCAAAAACACACACGATTCCTGCTACTGGTAAACCAGCATCTTACTTAATCAACTTGAATGTATCCTGGTCGGTGATTTTGATGGTACGAGCCACATTCCAGGAAACATGGATCATGGGGACGATTGACTTAACCTTCTTCACCTCATTCCACTCAAAGCGCTCTAGAGCGAGTTGATATTGGTATGCTGGGAGAGAAAAAACCCACAGAAAATGGAAAGAGACTGTAGGAACATACTGGCAGCAAATTAACAATCAAATTATAGTTGTAATCTGAGATGAAAAACAATGCTTGGCTTTTTCAGTAACTTACAATTGAGCGGTCCCACATTCCAGGCGATGTTGTTGCACCAGCCCACCGCCTGAACCCAGTGTACAGTCCCTGCATTAATCCACACCAGGTCACCCGGTCTCTGTATGAAGCGGTAAACAGGAATATTGGAGCTATAGAGGTCTTCAAGGACAGGCCACCAGGACCCTGTCAGGTAGTCCACGCCATGCCTGAAAGGAAACAAGTTGCATAAATACTGTAATAGTGGAGTTAAAAAGCTTCACTACTTCACATTAGAGGCGTTCACACTCACTTCTCACAGAATTTGTTGATGTCCTCCCAGTAATTTTCATGGACAGCAAACCACTCACAGTCACCAGGCCCAATGTTGATGTTAACTGAACAGAAATTGTTGTTTTCTTGATGACCTGATGTGAAAAATAAACTGGATTAGTTCAAAATGTCAAAACCCCCAGGGTCTAGTTGTGTTTTTGGGCAAACACCGACCTGGTGTTCGGCTGCCTGGCACCTTCATGTAGAGCTGGACGGTGTTCATGCCCAGGATGGTGTGGCCAACGTGACTGAGCATGTTGTTACTGGATTCTACTCGCATAAAAGCTGGCAGCTTCAGCAATTCCTGCAGTTGGGGTTTCCATCTGATAGAAAACACAACAGATACAGTGAGTTCTATTTGATGAGGCAGAAGTTTATTATTACAGGTAAGTATTGAAGTAAAATCCTACCTTTTAGGGTCTGAGAGGTCAATGTTGGTCCCGAATTTAATTATCTTTCCTACTTGTTTATGGTCTGAGCTGAAAGAAACAATAAAGTCTCAAGTCAGTATTTGTACTATAAGACACAGAGCAGTAAATAATTCATATGTGTTTTAATTTAAGGTTCTGGCTAACCTGAGGGAGCTGGTGGCATGAGTAGGATTGCCTTTACTGGAGACAGGCGCCAAGTTGGCTTTGGTTGGTCCAGCTTTTGCGGTGGCTGATGTTTCTGAGGGCTTGTCTTGCTCTCCTTCCTCTTCATTCTCGCTCTCCTTCTCATCCTATAACACATCTACATGAGTTTAGTTGACGGTTTGGCCAAGAACTGAGAAGCGATTTACTGTTAGATAAAGCATTTGGAAAAGTATCACTGAAGAGGAACACTGAGAGATTAGTATTAGTTAGGTGTTCAGTGTGAATATGTGTGCCATATGGGAAAATGTCTACCTGCAGGCTCTCCTGGAAACTGGAGGCTTGGTATTGAGCATATTTGGCAATGGTGGTGTGTGAACGGCTGCTTTCACAGGGCCATGTCTGCGTGGAGCCGCTGGGATCCCAGTTCTCATCAGCAGGCTGTTGAACCTGAGTCCTCACTTCCACTGCATGGTCTGCATTAGCCTCCACCAGGGATTTAGTGGAGAACAGACCAAGATCTGAAACAGGGGGGAAAGAATACAATACAAATAATTAGCACATAATTAAAGTCCTATGAGATCATCCGGGAAAATTATACATTCACTACATATTCTTATAATTATTTTAATCAGATCTCTCCAGTCACTGGAGTTTTTATCCAAATTGTGATGCCTTAATTTACCTGAACTCAAATAGTATAACAAACTACAATACAGAAGGAATTGGATCAACAACAGAAATAAAAGGTGAGCTTATCTACAAACAAAAAATAAGTGCAACATGAAAAAGCCCTGTGGTGAGAAAAACTGTGATCAGTTCAATGATTATATACATACTCTGACTTTTTTCCCTCTCCTTTTATGTTTCTCAGTGGCATTTATCACACAACAACAAAGCCAGTAAGAACTTTGCAGTTTCATAACGAACTATATCATGTACTTAAAAATGAATAAAAAGTGCTAAGTTGTCCAGTTAGCATAACAGAAGATATAATTATTGTAAATGAGTGCAAACTTACTAAGGCGGAGGGAGCCAGCAAGGCCTCTGATGACAGTAACAGCATTCTTGGGATCAGTGCAGAACTGAAGCAGAACTGGAGAGAAGGCATCTCTCTTGCTCTCTAACTGCAGAAACCAAACAATATAATTAAAACCATTTTTCCAAAAAGGAAACAAGTTAAAGATTTGTCTTCAAAAGTAGGAGGGAAATTTTGAAAATTGACTAGTTATAAAACTGGACTCACATAAATACTTGGAGTTGGGGGGTTAAGTTTTTCCCGAGGAATGGGGGTCTTCATTCCAATATTAGGTTTGACAGAGAATGCAGGGAGCAGGTAAGACTCTTTGAATTTCCCTTTCACCCGAGTTCCCCTAAAAAAGGCAAAACAGAAATAAAAGACCTGACTCGTCAAGAAATGCAAAGATTTATTATTTCCTCTGTAATCCTGTCATCAGCTGTTTTTTTTTTTTTTAACAGTACTTACTTGCAAGCTCTGATCACTTCAGTGGATGTGTTTTGAATGTTGATCACAGACAGTGGGATTCTTTGCTCCTGCACTTCTGAGATGTTGAATGTTTGTCGTCCATCACTCTCCACTTTAATCAAGAGGATCTTCAGCTCCTTCGACAGGCCCATGGACAGTGCTTTCAGTTTCAGAGGGTCTACTGGAGGTAATGAGCAGGGGGCTTTACTTGCTGGTGGAGATACACATATTTTAGATGTGTTGATTGTTATAGATGACCTTGAGTTCGAGGTCTTGTTTCCAGCTGCCGGGGATTTCTTAACGTCGGACTCACTTTCGTGTTCCTTTTTCACTGTTTCTACTTTTACGTCAGTGCTACCAGCAGGTACCTTTTCAGGCTGGGTATCTTTCCCATGTGAAGTTCGATTTTCCTGAGGAATCTGGCCCTTCATACTTTCTTTGAGCAGGTTTCTACAGATGACTGGCACTGAGAATGAAACCGAGGTTTTACATTCATGTTTTTCTTCCAAATCCTGAATTTCATTTGCTTTGTTTTTATGGCAGACAATTTTGCTTTCTTCTTCTTTCTTTCTCTTAGCCTTGACTTCTTCTTGTTGTTTTCCATCCTCAACATTACATTTCCTTTTTCTTTCTGTCCCGGTGTATCCCAATTCTTCACTGTTTGCGATCTCAGTTTTGGTAGGGACAGAAAGCAGGCTTTTCAGTGCGGCTGTATGTGTGGTGGTCAATCTCAGCTCAGCGCTCAGAGATTCATCCAAAAGAGAGGACTCTATTCTCTCAGAATCAGTAGTCTGTATGTCTTTAACCTCTTGTTCCAATTTTATGCCTTTCTCCTTCTCTTTCTGCTTATTCTGCGTCAGGGTGTCAGTGAAAGGCTGACTCAGATCTGTGAAATTTGGAGATTTCAAATCAATGTCTGAGGTAGTATGAGTTGATAACTGGGTACTGGGTGTGAGGGATGGAGTGGGATGTGTTCGGGTAGAAGGATCCTGATGGTCAAGACAGTGGATCTCTGGTTCCAGTGCGAGAGATGACGAATATTTGACCCCTTTTGTGTCGATGGCAGATGGTCTGCCAAACGGACCCCCTCGGCACGTGATTCTCTGGCCTCCGAGAAAGGTGGCCAAGCTCTTGAAGACATCATCTATGCCCGTTTTATGATGCTGGATCTCGTGACTGGGCAAAATTGATGTGCCACTCCTGCTCTCTGCTTCCTCTTCTACTTCCTTTTCTTCCTCATCAGTTGTAGCTGGACGGGGATGATCAGACACACTTGTGCTGCATAAATCAACCAATTTTTCCTCATAGGGTTCTTTAATGATTTCATCGACGATTTCACTGTCTCCAGGAGAAGGAGAAAAGCACTGGGTAGGGCTAGGCTGCAAAACTGGTCGACTTATCACTCCTTTCTCAAGCTCATCCTCATCTTCAACTGACACTGGAGAGCCCTGCCAGCTGAGGACAGGTGGGCTGTTTGCAGGATTGTCCCCCGCATCTCTCAAATTTCCCATCACTGCCACGGGCTGTAGATCTGGGGCGCTGAGAACCCCTCCGAGCCCATTTTCTTTGCCATGTACAGGCAGCTCTAAGCTAAGTGAGCACGCTGTACTTAGTGGTGCTAAGGCTTTATACAAAAGTGAAGGGAGTGTTACATCAGAATTCGCCTTTGGCTCGTCTTCTGACGGAGATGAAAAAACAGTGGGCTTTCCACAGGTTTTGTTGGGGTTGCTGTTTGAGGGTATAGGCGGCGGCTTTACTTTTTTCTTGACGTGGAATTTTGCTGCACTGCCATTCTTTTTAAGGATTTTGTGATCATCAGTTTTAGAGGATGGCTTTGGTGAGGTGTATCTAGTTTTACCAGATGAAGGGTGAATCTCTGAAGCACTTTGAGCATTTACAGAGGTTCTGCGTGGTGTCTTCTCAGCGCGGTCTCTTCTCTCCCTGTGCTTGTGTTTTGGTAGGCTGGTTGGAGGCTGGGTGTGATTCTCCGACATCAGATTTACTGCCTCTGATTTATTCATTTTGGCCTCTCCTGAAGAATTGATTCTAGAGACAGGAGTAAACACTTCCTTTTCTATGACTTTACTGTTTGAATGTAACTTACATTCCTTCTTTAACCCTTTATCCCTTTTCTTTTTTCTCTCACCCAATATTTTTTCTTCTTTTTTCTTCCTCCTTTTTCTTTCATCACCTTTTCTGTTTGTCTTTTGTACTTCACCTTTTCTCTCCTTTTTAACAGGCTTTTCTTTTTGTTTGCACTCAGTTTTTCTATGTTCTTCGACCTCCTTCTCAGGCTTGTTTTCTCTCGATCTGTGGGTCGATTGTTGAGAGGAAAGAGGCTGAGAGGTTTTTCTGTATTTGACATCTGAAAACCTGCATTTGGGGCCTGCATAAGAGGCAAGAGCTGTGCTAGATGTCGGACTAGATCTTGGGGTGTGATTAGGACTTCCCTGGAGTTTCTGGTGTCCATTTTGGCCTGGACTGCTCAGATTGATGACTGGTGAATCTTTTTTACTGCTATGTGAAGGGGGACTCGAAGGAACAGATGGACTGCTGGCAGTGGAAGTACCATCTTGAGGACTATAGTGGAAGGATGAATAGGGAGGAGAAACTGCAGCAGAGGTCTTGGAGGGAGCTGGATTTCCTCTTTGATGATTGCGCTGAGGTTCCTGTGGAGTTAAGAAAATGTTTATCAAGACTTTAGTCCAGGAATAGTAGTTACAAATTACATGGGACAATTTCCACATGCACAGATAATGCTGTAAAAGCAAATTCAGTTCTTATAAATTTTCAAGAAATAAGGATTTTCATTCCTAATCTCATAATTTATTTGATTAAAACTCTCAAAGATCTAATCAGCCTCAAGCATCTACTGATCTAAAATGTTGAATAACTTTTGAACCACTGATCCTGTTAATGCAGTTGTATAATTCATGTAACATACAATTTCTTAGCTTTTCAGCAGCTTTAGACATGACTCATTCATAGGTTTCATAGTAAACGTGGAAACACGCTCATTTTGTGCAACACTGATTCACCAGATAAACCCATTTAGATTGACAAATAACAAATATTTTGTCTGCTCTGATATGTATATATATATATATATATATATATATATATATACACAGACACACACACACAAAAAAATACATATCAAAACCACACAATTTAC
>JAPSES010000044.1:17555989-17577037 GCA_029822895.1 Maxillicosta whitleyi | reverse complement strand
TTGACATATAAAATATATTGTGTGTGCTCTGATATTTATATATATATATATATATATATATATATATATACACATACACACACACATACATACATACATATCAAACCCTCAGAATTTACACTGAGCTTTTACAACATCTACATGATCAGTAAATTAAATACAGGAAATATTAGCTTTTGATAATGATTGTTGATAACAGTTTTAGGTCTTTAAAAGTTAACTAGTGCATAAAGAATACACAACAGGTTCTATTTCTCTAATAAATTAGATGCATATTGCAGATGTATGACTCTTAAATGGTTTTTCTCTTACTGTGCTTTGTTTGTGGTGATGACTACGGGAGTCTTTTTCAACTGGAGAGTGTGACGAGGGATTGTGCTGAAGGGCCCTGGGGTGGCCAGTGTGCCGCTGATGGTGGTAATGATGGTTTTGGTGGCTGTAAGGCACACGGGTGTGATCTGCTGGTGAAGAGGGGATCTTCCGGTCAACCTTCCCTCTGCTTCCATGATGGGGTGGTCTGCTGCCACAGTTCTGGTTCAGAGTTGTAGGGTTGCTATTAGAGAAGCTGTGTCCTCCAGCACGCAGTTTAGAGGTTTCCTGAAAAATTTTAAAGCATTAAGGGAAATTTTGAGGTTTAGGAGTAATATGTGTTTAGTAGTACAGATATGAGTAAGAACATGTTCATACCTGTTGCTGTGTTGATGAGGTCCTGTAGTCAGAGTGTTGGCAAGGACCTGCCCTGTCATTAAGAGGCTTCCAGTCATCTTGGTTGGTACGGTGGTGGCGAGGAGGTGATGGAGGATGGGCAAGTAAAGGTAAATGTCTTGATCCAGGATGAGATGACTGAAAGCAAATAGATGAATACATTTGCTCACAGAACCAAATGAATTATACAGTAAGGTATACAGATATGAAAGTGTAGCATAAGCTTAAGTCTTTAACCCCCATGACATTATTCCAGGTAAATGTGCTGCTGTGAAGTTGTGTCTGTTTCAGTGTCATAAAAGTTGCTTGGAGCATGTACTTGTGTTCCTTTTCTTCAGTGGTTTATTTTACTGTCTGTTTTTGGTGTCAAAAAAGGGTGGAATACCAGAAAAAAACAAAGACAAAAAATGAAGTTTGACAGGTTTTTACTAAACAAGGCACTCAGAATGTACATCAGTGAGAGATTTAGGAATTTGAAAATGAACTGTGAAACACACTGAACAGTAACAAGTATTTGAATTGTGGTTCAGTAGTTGTTGTTTTGGGGTTGTTTTTTCCCCCAAATCAGACCAGCTGCTTTTTGACACCTGGTTCAACTCCAAAAAGCAGTTACACAGTTAAAACTTGATTAAAAAAAAAACAAAAAAAAAACAGTCAAAACAAAAAAAGAAAAGGAGAAAAAAAAAAGCCTAAACTGTCTATTTTTATAGTGAGTCAGTCCACTCCCTGATCTGTGTTCTGCCCCCCATTCCATAGGCAGCGGGGGGTGCACTGTGCATGCACAGATGTCTATTCTTTCAACACATTTTTAATGTTTTTCTATTGTGGAAACAGTTTAACTTTTTATGAATATATTAATATAAATCCTACATCTGGAATGCTCACCAGAGACACATCAGGGGTTCAAGGGTTAAAAAAAAAAAAAAAAAACGATTTTAAGTTGTAATGCTACCTGATCAGAGTCCCTTCTCCTTTTGACTGGACACTCTTCTCTAGGGGATAAAGGGTGTTGTAGAGGTGGACTGTGCTGGTGCAACTGGTCTCTCCGCTGGTAGGGGGCTGGTCGTTTCCAGGGCCCTGGTCTGTTGTCTATCATTCTACCTGGGAAGCTCCTTCGGCAGTCAGATGGGGCCCATCTCTCTGGTAGGGATTGGAGTTCTCTGCTGCGATGAGCCCGAAGACCTCCATGCTAACAGTCATGATTAAGAAAAGAGAAAGACAATCATTAACATCTAATGATGATGTACTTTGAATACCCTATTTCAATTAAAAAAATATCCTTTTTCTTCGATCAGATTTGCAGGTCTCACCACAGAGTTGTTGACATTGTTGTCCCAGTTTGCGTAGCGATCTCCTGGTCCTGTTAGATAACCACTGCTGCTGTCAGCTCGATTTTGGAATGAGCGTGTGGAGTTGTGATGCCAGTTCAGGGCTTCAAATGGCTGCTCTTTACCATCCCAGAGACGTACAGACTGCCTGTGCCCCTTCGAGAGACCCTTGTCCTGAACATGGCTGACTGGTCTCTCCTCCCTGTGCAACGAAACAAAAGACACAACAGAGCAACAAGTGTCACTGTGGAGATAACGACCAGAAAAAACTATGACGTGGTGCAATGTCAGGATGTTTTACTCACCTGTCATAAAGACGACTCGATGGTGGGTGATGTGACTGGTTGCGCCCCCCTTGGCATCTGAAGTACAGAGAATGTTGCAACTATTATCAACAAAAACATACAAAACTTACTGCCTCAAGAGGGTGAAAGTGCCGAGTGATGCGTAATGTAATTTTATAACCACATTTCCTTGTTCATGAACTAAACAGGAATCAGTTTCTACTTCAGTATGTTTACTCTAAATGGATGTTACACCACAATTACAATAGTGAACATATTCAGTATCTTACATTCATTTTCAACCCAACAACTGAAGCAGCAAGGACCAAAATATCTTGGTCAAAGAAAATGAATTGCTCACACCCAAAATTGAGATATTAATTAAACAATATTTTTACTTAACAGCCTAATAAACCATTAAGACATTACTGAGGAAAAAAATTGAGGCTTACATTTTGCACCTGCATGACCCCTTAACCATATCTTTAAGAGTAAGTGACCTTATTTACTTTAAAAAAAAAAAAAAAACACCTAGATTATTGTCATCCTTTTCTACTTTGCAACTTTACTGCAGAATTACAATGCTATATGTGCAGAGCCACCTGCATTACCACAGATCCCTCTGGCAGTTCCCTCAGTCTGTTTTCTCCCGTGTAGGCTGCCAAAAGGTACAGGAGCCTCCACACCAAAACCACCAGCTTACTAAACACATTTCCCCAACTACTCCCCTCCCCAATAGTCACACACTTCTTATTAACCTCCATCTTCTCCCTAACAAGAGTCACACTTTTTTCCACTGTACTGCCACGACAGAGCTGCACAATATTGGCAAAACTTGGATGTACAGCATTGAGATAATTATATTGCTTTTAATAATCAACTATAATCTATAATCTGCATTTTTATGAGGTTTATGAACATATTATGAACTTAATATTTCATTTCTACAACCCACTAATACAGCTCATTACACTTCTGTACAGTATTTCATGTTTTATTTAATAGACTTCAGACATGTGCATACTTAGCAGTCAAGTCTTCTAACAAAGTATGTCATTTTGGCCATCAAAGAGTAAATGTGTCTCTAATTCAGATTTGGACTGTATTCGATTCTGATATAAATATTGTTTCTATGTTAAAAGTCATTCTTTTTTTTTTTTAATATGAGCATCATAACTGTTACTATTGCCAAGAGCTACAACCAGACACACGTAGCTCCAGTCACAATCATATTCATTACAGACACAATCAACTTCTTCATTCACCAGAGACTTGCATGTTTAAACTGCAGATGGAGTCAAGTTCACAGCTGCAGCTGAAGTAAGAGCTTTTCATGAATATGCTCATTTTAGTTGCAGTTAATCAGTCAGCCTATAAAGTGGTACTTATCTTTAATCAAGCCAGACAACAATGGCTGCTGTCCCACCTGCTGGAATGACCCTTGTTAGGGGAGTTCAAGTCTCAAGTTCTTTCACTATCCACTCCCATTGCCTTTAAATTCTCT
Organism: Maxillicosta whitleyi; assembly: GCA_029822895.1. NCBI lineage: Eukaryota > Metazoa > Chordata > Actinopteri > Perciformes > Neosebastidae > Maxillicosta > Maxillicosta whitleyi. The sequence continues at coordinate 17,573,216 of JAPSES010000044.1, read as the reverse complement.
TTAGGAATCTGTTTGCCACTACTTCAAGCCCTTTTGGGTGTGAGAAATGTTTATTGTGTGTGTTGTCTTAACTGTTACATGCCAAAATGCCCTTTAATTCCACTAAAACTTACTGTGGTTTAATGTTTTTTTTAATGCCAACTACTTGAAAACATAGACTTGATATTCATTTTCCTGGACTATATGAGCAGTAAACAGTCTCAATATTACATAAAACTAATGCCAATGTTGCTGACCTTTGTGTGTGGCTCCAGGGGCGACTGTTTACCGGAGCCCACTTTCCTCTGTTAGGTCCTCCAGCTGGATAGGAGTCCCATGTGTTACGGCCTGAGTACAGCTCTGCTGGGTGATACATGCAGCCTGAAACAGAGAGATTTCATACATATGGAGTGGATATAGTGAATAAGTATATGAGCAAATGAATAAATGATAATCCATGGATTACAGTCTGTAGAAATAAAGCATATTGTGGAATTGCAGAAGCCATTTTCAACCAAAATAACGTCAACATATATGATTACATAGCTGATTTATTATGAGACAACATTTTGCATCCATCTACAATGTTTGATGTTTGCAGTAACTGCTAACATGTAACCCAACAAAAATCTATATATTAACACAAGTGCACAACTTTGATTTATTAATGTTTTACTATGTACTATACTTCTGCGTGTCCTATTTATCGTCCTGATTTTAAATAGTCAAACACAAAGTACAGAAACAAAACAAATCATTTCCAATTACCAGTCTTGGTCTGTATTGGGGAGGCCCTCCACTTCACACCTGAGAGTAAAAGAGATACATTTAATATACGACTAGAAAATGAATCTGGCTTAATATCAAAAAAGCTTTTTAACTTTAGTGCTCTCTGATTAACTACATGATCAAACTGTCATTTTGTGTATCTGTGGCAGATATAATGTTCTCATGCTGCATTTTCTGCTGCACTGTATCTGTTCAGTGGACATATCATCAGTCAGCCAGAGCTGCACTGTGCATTCAGCCTCTCTCTAATCACTACTTCCCAGCAGCCACCACAGCCAGTGGCCATCCAGTGACAGAAACATGGCACTAAGACGAAAGACCACGGCAACCTGACTATAAGAACAAAGAAAGGGGAGGGGGGGTCACAGCAGGTAGTGTTGCTGTTAGTTCTGCTAGTCCTGAGTCCTTTTTCCCAGATAACTGGTGTTGATTTTAAGTTAAATCAACAGTATCTATCTTTTAAAAGGGGTCTTAGTATTTAGACCATAACATTTGCCAATTTATGGTGTACTTGCTCTCTTTGTTTGTTTTCTGTGTAAACTACAAGACCTGTTCAGGTAGCTGTAATGACTCTTCCAGAACATTTCACTTAATGATCTTTTCATTGCCACTGCTAACATTTTAACACTGAGTACATTGTGCTGAATAGAGCTTGCAAAGATCAACTTTGCATGTTGAAGAAGGCATATCTCTACATCCAAGCAGACGGCGGTTGACATATCAAGTTGTTCATAAAGATCAATTAGTTTCTCACAGCTGTTTAGAAAAGTATAAAGACACATAATGCAACATTTTACCACTTCCTTATTAGTATGGTTTATATAAAATTGTTCCACATAGAGGGTTGTTTGTGGTAAAACAGATGCAGCTGTGCTATAACAACCTCACTGTGAGCATTGAATGAGCTAAGTGAACAACTTCTTCAAAAGTGCATTTCCCCCTTTGTTGAGTCGAGCAACTGAAGCCAGACAGTGCTTTCTGCTGTGACTTCAGGCTTTTTAGTCAACAGCAATTCAATTTTATCATTATAGTAGAAAGAGGACACAAAGGGCTCTTGTGCACTTACAATGTTACACTGTAAATATAGGATTTCCTAACATGCAGCAGTTGCAACACAAAGCTGCAACTTGTGTGGTAAAACCGACTCCTGCTGTACATTATGTCCTTTTTTATTGAAATGCCGCTTTGGAAGGTCAGCATCTTAAAAGCTGATTTTCAACACTTCTCTACTAGTGTTAAAATGACCTCACTATCTGTATTTGTTAGTACAATAACGTAGTGTTTAGATAGCTTCACATATTTAAACACTGTGTTGCAATTGCTTTGTTTATCTGACAAGAAAAATGGCTATTCCTTCTTTTAACCCTAAGCATGCTACATGAGGAAGATTATAACAACATCAGGGAGACCATCTGTTTTAGACCCTCCCTGTTGCACAGCGGAATTCACTCTTTTTTAACAGTGTTGTAGGGGGAGCTGCCAATCAACAGCAGCATGAATTTGACTCTGCCTAACAATGGCTCTGTGCTTTCACTATTAAATCCATCTGTGCATGGGTTCATTCAAGACATCTGGAATTGAGCTCTGAAACCAAATGATGTCATGTGCAAAGGGGTTAAGTTGCTGTTGGGCAAAAGCCTTGCTTTACAATAAGGTGGCCTTAAGAAAAGAATGTGCAGTGCAAGCACACATGCAGCAATTAAGAATGAATTGTGCTAAATGCTAGCTGCCAAAAACTGTGGTAATACTTGTGCAACATTCAGCCTTCCCTCTTGTCACCAAGGAAACCCTGGTCATCTTTCTGTCAGCACAGACGAATAGCCATGCATTCATTCATGTCTCTGCAGAAACCCCCCCATTTGGCTGCTGAACCCTCCTTGACAATTTTGCCACACAAGTGAAAAGTAAAGACACACAAATACCTACTTATTGACTGTGTATGAGTGTATGTTCAAGAACATTTATGGAAGCAATGTTACCTTAAAATGAATGTTGAGAGAAAAAAAAGGGGGCAGGCTTTCTGGTCCAAATTCAATGATGCTGTCAGTCAGGGATAGCAAGACAGCAGACCTGTGCAGGCTCAGATCCCTTTAAATAGACATGCTCTCTCCCGCTGGCTGGTAAATACACACAGGGACACACAGTAGATAGAGTGAGGAAATACCCCAGTCAGTTGGTGCACAGATGTATGAGACAGAAAGGATTTATTGTTGCTAATCAAGTTGAGAATCTCTCCTCCCTTCTCCAGGTATTCCTGTTGTCTCTGACACTGTCTGCTTGTTTTTTAATTTCCTACAACACATGCCTTCCATGCACATTGACATTGTATTCTAAACAAAGAAAGACGATGAAATGTGAAGTGAAAAAGAGAGGAGGAGAGGAAGGACAGGCTAATATCCTTTGACAAGCTTGGCTTTCTTTTCCCTTGCCTTTCCTCTTCATGACCCTCCCTCCCTTAGTGCCTCTGCTACCTTTGCTATCTTTGCTACTTTTTCCAAAAAGGTTCCTTTATTTTCTTGATACCCAATATCCTAGCCTCTTCCTTTCTCTTTCAGGCTATGTGTATGCCTCTGCCTTTGCCTCACCCTCCCTTTTTCTCTACACGCTGTGTCCTTGTATCCGTGGCAACCGATGATATCATTTAGTCCAGAGCTGAGAGCAAGGCCTCAAGCAAGGAGGGGAGTGTTTGCATTTGTGTGTGACAGAGAGTGGGGGGAGGCAGAGAGAGTTGAAAAATGTATAGACATATTTTTAAAGAAGTGTCAGACTTGTGTGCAGCTGTTTTATCAATTGAACAGGAATATTCAGTAGCAGAGAATTTCCCTAATGAAATAAGAGGTTCTCTAAAGACGCTAGTTTTTGCTGGGCAATCTGTCACTTTTCTTACATGTCTATCTGGTACTTCTTGTGAGCTGCAGTGAACCACTGCAGATATGCATCTCTTGTTGAGAGTTTATGTGTGCATGTGTATGTATGTACTGCAGGAAGGATACAGATCCTATACCATAAAAGGAAGGATGGGCTGCACCAGACCAGTCTTGTCTCTGGTGGCTTCTACAACCAGGCTAACTAACATGAGGAACAGAGACATGGAGGAAAGAGATGGATGGACTGTGCAGGCAGACAGCAGCTGGACAGACAACCCACCCTACATGCATGGACATCATACTGTATATAATTTCATTGGACACAGGACTGAAATAGCGTCACAATCAGAGAGAAGAAACATACAGTATCACATTTCTAAAAATAACATCCCCGCAGCCCCGCTTCCCTAAGCTCCATCCCCTTCTCCCTTTCCATAATAGCGGCTTCGCCCGGTGTATGCTCCATAAAGCACAGCCCTCTGAGGGGTACTGGAATGTACCAAGGCAAGGTCAAGAACAAGAAAGAGGGGTGTCTTTCACCAGACAATGCCTGATATGCAGAATTTTATTAACAAAAGCAATGGATCAGGTTAACAAGTTCAAAGAAGGCAATGGATGTTGGTGTATGTGTATGTGTGTGTGCTAGACAGCTGCCTTGTGTGGAAAATGATAACCTAGAATCATATATCCAGGTGTTTGCCTAGGCTGAAGATAATATCAACGGATTCTCTTGATAATATACAGGAGGTGCATATTATATGTTAGTCACAGCAACCATTTGCTCTATTTCAATTTCAAGTAACTCAAGAATGAGAAAGTCTCCATGTAAAATTTGTCAGATAAACTGAGCTGAACTTTCAGGCATCCAAGTACAGTATGTGACATAGTCTAGACATGATTCTAAATAAAGATTCATCATTTCACTCTAGCTGCTTACTACTGTCCACCCCCAAACACACATAGGCTAGTATTCAACAGTTAAACGATCCAGAAGAGTATAGTTGTAACCACAACAGAAGCGTAACCGCAACAGTTCCCCTTCACTACATTCATCATTTCAAATTCCTGCTCTTACACTTTGTGTCTGCACGTGAGCATTGCATATGTGCTTGTGTGTCTGTGTGCTTCATGCATGAATGTGCAGCACAGTCTGCAGACACATACTGCAGTATGTTCAACCAAGACAGAAGAGAACAATGACACAAAGAAAACACATAAATATACAGAAAAGCAAAACACAACCTCATACACATACATACACACACACACACACCCACACACACACACTACCAGACTGTATGTGTATGCAGTACATTTCCATTAAGCCATTCAGTTAAAAGCCAACAGCATATCAGGCAGATTATCTGCAGTCTCTTTTACCTTATTTGTCTCTGCTCTTTGGACCCCTCTGCTCCCCTTTGCCCCTTTTCCTCCCTTTCACTCCACACCACCTTGTCTCTCCCGATCCTCTCCTCTGTCTCCTTTCTTCCCCCTTTCCTCCTCTTCCTGTTTCCACTCCACTCTCTGATGCTTAGGCTCTCACATCAGACCGATCCATGTGAAGAGAAAGAAGGGGCGGGCCAGCCTTCTGCCAATCACGCCAAGAGCCAATGAGAGAAGAGAATATCTTATCTATTACATTTAGCAGTGAATAGGAGAGGAAAGAGGAGGGGAATAATAGCAGACAGGCATGGAGGGGCTCTTTCTTCTTCTCTCTTCCTGTGTGTGCATACAGCATGAATGTGTCTGTGTGTGTGTGTTGACAGTAAGTGAGAGTTGGAGCATTGCCAATACAGTAGAGAAAATATTTTACATCTCTCCACAGCTGCAGAAGAAACTTTTTCCCCTGAAGCTTCATGCATGTAACTCGCATATTCACTTTGGATTGCTACTGTTAGTGTTTTGCTTATCTTTACAACATAAATAAATGTCACCATTGTACACTTTCTAAATATAAAATGGAGTTTGCTAAACTAAAGAAAGGAGAAACTGAAAAAAAAAAAACACATGTGGGTTAGAAAAGTAATAAAAATATGAGGAATAATGAACCATTTGTGTACCTTAAATCAAATATCCCTTTACACATCAAAGAACATGTAGGGACAATAGAGTTATTATTATTTTTTTTTTTTTATCTGGGAGTTGTAAAGCTGAATATCCAGGTGTCTCTCTGTATAAAGTGAGAAGAAAGGCAGGGTGTTATGGTGACAGACTGCCTGTGAGTGTTGGCTGAGCTCAAATGTCAAGTGGCAGGATAACCAGGGGAGGTGGAGCTACAGTGCCTGGTTCATGAGGGAGGGCCCAGTCTTTTGTGGCTTAAAAATGCAAAAACACCAGGCACTCCTCTGCTCATTTCCCCCCATCACCGGCCAATAAAAAGCAGGCAGAGCTGACGGATGAACCTGAGTGCACAGAGAGGAGGTGAGAGCTGATGAAGGGCCCACACAAGTAAATAGGAGGGCTGGAGTGAAATGGAGGAAAGCAGACAGCTGACAGCTCTTTACCTCCAAAGTGCCTTAGCAACAGCCCCGATCAGGCGAATCTCTATTGGTCACTGCTCAAGCCCATGTGGTTATTTAGACCAATCAGCAGGCTTTGGTGCAGAACTAAGAGAGGACAGCTTCATGGGCCAGAAAATCTGCTAAATTATGCCCCCTGGTGGTATAGTGTAGGCTCTGAAAGCCGGCTCCTGTAGTTTGCACAGAGGGGTTTGTGGTGTGAGGCATCTGTTCTCTTTCAACAGTTCCAAAAAAAAAAAAAAAAAAGTGTCCATCTTTAACATTTCATAGTACAGCAATGCAACAGTAAATGTTTAACCACCATACCCCTGAACTTCAAAAGTATTTCTAACTACTGTCATGTAAAATTTAGTTCGCAAAAATGTCAGCTAATCTAATACTTTACATTTCATTTATTATTAACCATTACAAGACTGTTTAATGTTCTAAAGCAGAACATATAACATCAAATCCCTACTTTTCTGTTCCTTATTTTGCATGCAAGATATATACAACTGTGACCGAAAAAACATTATAACGAAATAAGCTTTGTGATGAAAATCAAAACATAATGAGAAATTATATGAATACAAATGCATACATATAAATACAAATACCATAGAAGAGTTAAAAAAATAAAAATAAAACAAAACTTTGATTCAATATATCAAGAAAGTAAAATTTCCAGAACACAATAATGCCCAAAGCTTAACACTTTGTCTGTGAAGGGTTTGTGTCACGTAAAACATTAACACAAGTGAATTATTTAATGCACAGTACTGGATTAATGCTTAATGGGAACTGAAGATTATTTCTAAACTGAAATTGACAATGATTGATAGAAATAGTAACATAAAAAGTAGTGTTGCAGTACTGTTTTGATGGGTTTATAAAACTTTTAATGTGGGCTATTGTGCATTCCTCCTCATAGTTTTACACTGGATGGTGTAAGCAGGATGGATGTCAAACAACAAACAAGCCTGCATTGCCTCCAAGTGGGTGATATGTCTTACTACACAATGATTTAGTGGATGCTAGGAACGTGCAGAAAGTCATGTAAGCCTGCCAGGGACAGGGGGGCGTATGTATACAGTACTGTATATATTACTTTTGCAAGAACTGTATCTGTGCATAAATCTCTGAACATGATGGCACATGCTACACATATCTGACTCAAAGGCTGCTGAGGCACATCTTAGTTTCTACTGTATATTCTTGGAATTATGCTTTGACAACAAATTGTTTTTGTGTGGAGCATTGTAACTGAATGGTGGCATTTATAATAATTTCTTATGTAAATGAAACAATGACCTAGACAGATGGAGAGTGATGAAAATGTCATCTTTGTTTTAAGGATGCTCCTGAGGAAAATAATTTTGGGCTCAGATAGCTCCCTGTCAGATGAAATAACTGTGAGGATTTGTCATGTCTGAAAATCATAAAGATGCCTTGAAACGCTCCTCTGAATAAATCAAAATGATAATTTAACTTTCAGATTGTATAATAATATGAACACTGCCATAGCATCTGGGATCTTTTCTCTAAGCGGGTACGTACTCTATTATAGAATTGAAACTTAACAGCTGTAAAATGTTGTTCTTCCTTTGCAGAAAATGAAGCAGGAAGGGGCAGCTGCAGGGTTGATTCAGATTAGGCATCATTTTAATTGGCATAAATGCTGACAGCTAGCTAAAATAAATGCCCGTTCACATAATTGTGTCATCAGCCTCAGCCACATAAGTTATGATTGTCATAACTCAAGATTGCATCAGAGCGGCGAGCTGGTCCATCGATGAGTCACAACAACACTCACTCACCACAATTGACTTATTAGGTTAGTGAGGGATTGCTGCTCAAGACAGTATGACAAACCATTTGCATAAGAGATGACCAGCATTTGTCTTTACAGCTCATCCACTGAGTGAAAACTACCCTCTGCTCTGACTGTAATAATACGTCAGGACTATGACAGAATAAATGGTTGTTGTGGGAACCGATCTATGGCCTTTTTATCTTGCTGTAGGATGGTGACTAAAACCATCAGGCCATCCTGGCTCCTTTTAAAGTGGACTTAACTGCCTGGTGAACAATGTTTCTGGAGTGCATGGAAGAGAATTTTAAATTGATTTATTTTTGCTCTCAACATAATGAGCTGCCAGAAATAGGTCAAGCACCCATTTTGGCAGAACAGTGAGCCATTTTTCATGAAATGCATCCAATTCATGTCAAATAATCTTCCTCAGTTGCCATGATGTACTTGTGCTCACTTTTTTTTGGTATGCAGCTTCATATTATTATCTAGTCATAAATTTAGATACAGTAGCTAAGCTTAGAACTATGAACCCTGGGAAAGGACATGAAGGAAAAAAAAAGTGATTACGTTTTACGCAATAGTTAAAGAGTATTGCGTTATGACACAAAAACTATTGCAATAGTTTTTGTAGTATTTGGACTCATCATCAGACCCTCTGCCTCCGTCCTGCATCTGTGATGTGGACGGTTTCAGCCTTTGCATCACCAGAGCCTTGTGCATCATCACGGCTTCGGACACATGGAAAAATAACACAAACAGAATAAAGTATTACACAAACAAGACAGGATAAATTCCCATTATTGAGGAAAAGTCACCGAACATCAGCGTATGAATAAAGTTTAACAAATATTGTAATGTAAAACCCTGTTATCTTTGTTATGAACTTTTTTTTCCTTTTTTTATCTCAGTATAACAAAGTTTGCTATCTCGAGATAACAAATTAATTAAGTTGCTATCATGAGATAACAACCATAAAATAATATGTTAAAATATGGCCTTTGTTGGCTTCTGTACATACAGTAAAACTATTGGTTTCATAAAATAATCTACTTTCACATCCCTTATTTTTAAAACTAGTAAAACTACTATTTTTATGTCATTTTGAGGGTAACCATGTGAATGACAGTGCACATAAGCAGACATGTTATGACTTGTCCACTGCACTGTGTTGGAAACTCTCCTTTCATTTTTTATCTTCAGGCTTATGGCTTATCCACCATTCAAAACGAGGACCATAATACCTGCGAGCAGCACTTGTCTCTTTGAGCCTTTTGTTCCTTAATGGAGACAGATTAGAAAGTTTGCATTTTACTATTTCACACTACATTGATAGCATGCTCATAAATATCCCATTCCTTACATTTAATAAATGCAGGTAGCAGAGGGCTTATAGGTCTTTCCACATTGTGAAAAATAGCTTTTAAAAACAATCAAGTAACTAACATGCGTATATCAGATAAGAAAGAAGACTTCGAGAACCAGAATAAAGCCTCTTCATCTGGTTAACTTCAATGTTTTTATGATGGGGATCTTCAGAAAAGGTGTATCAGTTGGTATTAATGATGCGAAAGCGAAGCATAATGACATGTTTTATACTTTATATAACAGTATTATTTCGTTAATTGTGATGCTGTATATGATATCTGGTGCATTTGGTTGCACCATCAGTGTGATTAAGATGACACACTTGAGAAAGGTCAAACCATAAATTCACTGAGGCAGAGGGTCTATTACAATTATGACCAAAACACAGCAGATTTGTTACTTGTATACCAGTAACTTTACCTCCAAAAAATAAAATAAGCTAAAATAAAAAGTGCAAGAGCATGACCTGCACAGCCACACCCACGTGACAGTGAGGCCTTGTCTTTTGGACAGGGTTCCTCTTGCTTTGCATATCTACTCTGCAATATTTAAATCGTTAACTACAATCATTTCTCTCAGTGTTTTACTGAACAGTACACCAGCAGCAAAGGAGGTGTTAACAATGAGTGGGTTACAGCTTTCAGCTTTTTCTCTCAACCTGCTTGTCTGTTTTTTGCCTGTAACTTTGGCAATAGTGGTTCTAGATTTTAATCGCGTGGAGACATGCAAGGATTCCCTGTACATGGGAACTCCACCACGGGGGTTCACTGACACCAAACTGAAGAAAATCTGCCAGTGGTACGCAGACAGACCTCGCTATGTGACCTTGTACGACCCCGTAAAGAGGATCCCAGTGTATTCAGCCTACACATTCAAGAAAACCGAGGCGGACAGACGTGTTGATTATCCCTGGATGTACGAACCGCAGGTCAGGAAATACATTGTTTGTCTGTTTTTAATTCATGGTCAATATTACATATCGGATGCATTTTTAACTATTATGTAGCAATCTAATATTACACTGAGTTTTAGCCCATATAGAGCCAAACAGCTCCTGGCAAACAAAAGCATTTACTGATCTAAATGTTTAATAACTTCTGAACCATTAAACCTATCAATACATTGAAACTATTTAGGTAAAATGGAGATTGTTGTCTTTTCATAGTCATCACATATGACCCATTTGGATGTTCAGAGGCTCCGTAGTGAATGTGGAAACACCATTACTATCTACAACATTATTTCAGCACTAAAACCCATGGAGTATGATTAAAGACAGTGGATGTTGTTATTGATATCTTCGCTGAAAAATTAAATTGTTCTTCAGTTTTCTCTGTTTTTTCAACAATAAACCTCAATTTGAACCTGAGCTTTTATGGACTTCTACATAATCAGTAAAGTAAATATAGGAAAATACTTGATTTACACTGAAAAATTGCAAAGTACAGAGAATAATATTACAATAAATGATAAAACAAAAAAAAGTTAAATATAGAAAAAAAATATTTTGGAATTACCACAAAAGTAGCACTGGGTCTTTATAGGTTAAAGTCTAAATACCTAACAGTACCTGAAGTAAGTAATGGTTCTGTTGATGAAGAAAGGGGATTAGTTAGTGCATACTGGAGAGGCCTCAAAGAAAAGACAAGCTCTATTTCACAGATGTTCTGTAAATGCTCTTCCATGTCTCCTCAGCTGGCTGAAAACGACGGAAATGGAAATATGCAGCCCTTTCCTACTGGGTACCTGCACATGAAGTTTGAGGACAGCCAGGCAGTACTGGATGACTACTCTGATGTGGTTCTTTATGAAAGAGGTCATTTAAACCCAGACCAGCACCAGTCCACCCCACAAGACCGTGCAGCCACATACACCCTGACCAACGTGGTTCCTGAGATACGTGAGTTCAACATTGGGCCTTGGCGTGAGTATGAAGAGCGAATTCGTATTCGCCTCAACAACTTCTGCCGTGGTACTGCCTACATAGTCACTGGAGTCACCACCAGAGGCAACATGATCCGTCGCAACAACCAGGACCGTGTGGCCATCCCTGAGGATGTGTGGTCCGCCTACTGTTGCACTGACTATGATCGCAACTCACCACATAATATTCGCATCTACTTCCCAACTCATGCTGCTTTGGCCAAAAATGCCAAAGAGGGAAACAGTATCCACGAGATGACACTCCAGGAGCTGGAGATGTATCTGAAAAATCATATGGAAGTCGACCAAAACCTTCAGATCTTCTATGACAACTGCATCTCTCCGTCACCACTTCCTATTTACCTGCATCACACCATCTGAGCGCTTACTGCGAGAATGCAGGCGTCTTTTTTGAAATTAAGCGGTATTTTCTTGGCCAGGAATGAAATAAAGTAAAAGTTTAATCCGTGACATTAGGTATGATTTATGGTGTATGGTTTTACATTGTATTTTATTAATCATCAATTTTTTTTTCAGCTTGCCTTCTGCATATCAAATTTAGGAATTAAATAACTGATGCCTGAGAAGTTGTAAGAACTGGCTGTTTGGTGAATAAAATATCTTTTTACTGGCCAAACTATTGTCTGTCTTACATGTTACTTACACTCATATTAAACAAATGTGTGTGTTTTTTTGTTCTTATTTTAGTCATTGACAATATTTACTACTGCACATTTACAATTAATTTCTCTGATATAATTGTAATCATAAAATGTAAAAGTGTAAAAAAAAAAAAAAGGGGGGGGGCAGTGGTTGATTGGGTGTGGGAGGGGTATGTATGCATGTGGTGCAGGGGTGGGTGGTACATATATTGTGTGTTCCATAAGTGCCATAACTACTGTAACTGGTGTGAAACCAAAAGGGAAACTTAAATTGGACATCGGACTCCCAGATTCTATTTTACTCCGGAACTGACACAAATTTTTTACAACTTCTAACCTATATCCACTGGGCCCTGTGGGAATGATGGGCCCCATGAATTTGTCATGTTACCCCCCATGCAATGACCCAACATGATTTGTTATTTCTTCTTCTTCTTCTTTATTTATTTATTTTATTATTTGATCAGTAAGCCTCATACCATCGCCTGCAGGTGCAATTCCACCATCACGGCTAAGTGACCAGCAGGACAAAACTCCCTGAAAAACTCAAAGAATAACATTACAGATATGTCAAGAGTAAGGAATCTCAGTCATTACTTTTGATATAAAAACACAGCTAACATTTTCTGTCTTGTTAACTAGCGTTAGCTAGTTAGCAACTTTAGCACTGATGTAACATTAGGTTAGGCTTAACATTTGGGGCCCATTTACATGTAGCTGTAGTTACCTTATCATTTACATGATAAGAATGGTTGCACTGAAATCGAAGGTTTCTGAAAACCAAAGTGGAGATATAAGGAACCCTCCGTTTTCCTTTTTGGGTTTATAGATGGTGAACACAGATTTGTGGGCCCCGCAGAGCCCTTGTATAACAGGATACTACAGCTCTGGCTGCTCACTATGAGAACGGAAGCTCATTGGTCTTTTGTCTTGCATTTTGCTTTGTGATTGGCTAACCGGGCCTAAGCTTCTCGTTACCCTGCCTTCCTATCAACGGCTGCGTATACAAGAAGATTTTTCTCTGAGAGGTGTCTAAATATGAGACTGGGCTGCTCCGCAAAATAGATACCGTTAGTTCATTTATTTATTTATTTACAACTCTAGTGCTGACTAAGGGTGTATATTAATAGTAAATTATTGTGTAGGCCTATATTTATGTATATTTATATATACATAATGATGTGCTTATAGTATGTGAATGTTATATCATTTCTGTCTTATTCTGAAATTGAAACACTGTACACAAAGTGCACAAGCTTGAAATAAATCAACATTTTTTTTTTTTTTTTTTTGTAATTTCAACACTTTTAACCCTGTCTCTAACCCATTATAAATATAACATTACATTTCAATATAATTAAGATAAGCAATAAGGTGCAGAGATATTGTAATTCTGTAATAGTAATGTACTAATTTTTTTCTTTAACAAATAACAGTTGAGTTAATGTGAACTCAAATGCTTGATCTGCTCTAAAAAGTAAATGTGACTTTCAGAGATGTCAGATAATATCGATATATTTTAAAACTGTGCTCCATTTTCTGGTAAATACAGTCTTTTATTTTATTTTATTTTATTTTTTTACTAAATCTAAGGACAGACATGCAGCCAAATATTGAGCAAAATTTTCTAAACTTCATGAATCATGAAGTTCACCATCCTTTTGTTTGGGAAGTTTTTACCATTGATTATTTGGCAACAAATACCCAGAGAAAATCTTTCAAATCTTTTATAAATTCATGAATTCATTTTTACAAGTAGGCTATCATAAATTAAAACATTTTTCTAGGTGCATGTGCCACTGAATATCACATCAAAATCAACCATAAATCTTAAAATGTGACTATAAGTGATGGTTCATTTGGGATAAAAGTGCTCAGCCATCTCAGTGAGTTTTCTAATGCAGAGAATACTTTGCCAGACTATGCCCTGCACTGCCCTCTAGTGTCAAATGTGGAGAATTTCCTTTAACTGGTCCTTGCAGCGAAGAAGAATAGTAAAAACATTATATACTCTATAAATCTAATGCAAATCTTGACTCCTTCCCTTAGCAACCCGTTTTCTACCTATTGCAAAGCTTTATCTTCATTGCTTTGCCAAAGTAATTATCTGTAGCTTATGTGTGATATTTAAAATATCTAGAATGTCATCAGTAAAAGCATGATAAATAGATTTCAAGGATAAAATATGACTTAAGGGAAAGTAAGATGCAAAATTTGTTTAGAGGAGCTTATTTTCTGGTGATAACACAAAGGCACATTTATATGAGGTATAAAACATATTCAACAGTGCTGACATGACCAATGGGGCATGTATTAGTAACAACTGGTTTATCCAGCAAGGCCAGTGAATTAGTCTTTTCAATATATTTGCTGTACTATTGATTTAATGCGAACAACAGCTGAATACACATTGCAATCAGACGATGGTTCATTTGCCTATGCGGCGTGCAGCCAAGAATTATAGGCTTGAAATGAATGTCCTGTAAATAACCTACTGTAAAAAAGCTTGTGTGATGAAAGTCAAAGCTCAGTTCATGTGGCTGTAGCAAAAGAAAACAAAGCTGACCATTATGCAGGGTTGGATAAAAATAAATAAATAAAAAACAGTTCAGTAACGTCCTGTTCCCTTGACATCAGGCAAGATGACACACAAATCCTCAAATACCATCCTGGATTAATGTCAGTGGTCAGGAACATAAATTAAGATAATGCATTTGTTTTTCAAAAAAATCTTACTGTGTTGCCCTGCTGAACTCTCTCTTTGAATCGCATCATCATTTGATTATTTCTCAAAAGAAAGAAACTTAAAGGTTGAGTGAGTCATATGGAGGTATGAAACATGAAGTCACAGATTAACCCATAAAGACCCAGTGTTGCTTTTGTCGTAGTTTCCAAATGACTTTTTCTATATTTTTTAAATATATTTTTCTCAAGTCATTTGTTGTAATATTATGCTCTGCACTTTGTAATTTTTGTCAAAATTGCCTGTTTCACCTTATTTACTGTACTGATCATGTAGATGTTCATAAAAGCTCAGTTTACAATTGTGGATTATTATATCAAAAATAAAGAAAACTGAAATAAATGTGACTTTTTCCAGTAAATTTATCATTAACTGAACATAAACCCAGTGTGTTCATCCACTGTCATTGATCCATACTGGTGAATCAATGTTATAGAAGATCACAGTGTTTCCATTGTAACTACGGAGCCTCTGAAAGTCCAATTGGGTCGTATCTGATGACCATAAAAATTATTACAAACTGTATTTTTACACCAATTATTTACATGTATTGATAGGGTTAATGGATCAGCAGGTATTAAACAGTTCAGATTAGTAAATTATTTTGGTTGAAAATGGATGTTTGGGTCTTTATGGGTTAAAGCTACAAACACTAACATTACATCTAATGTTAAAAACAAAAAAAAAAGGTTCTTAAAAACACCTGTTCGAATGACAAACAAGAAGAACTTATTCACCAAAAACATGACAGTGCAACACCCAACATCTGATTATACATAAATCCCGATGCAATCATGAATATTATATTTCATTTCTGCAGGTCTGCAGTCACACACACTGAACCTTTAAATTAAATTGATAAAATTTGCATGAAATCATTAACAGCTTAAATCTCCATTTGTATTTCTGCCCACACACAAATGACTCCCATCTGGCTAGAATTTGTACCTTCGGAAAAAACTCTTTTTTTGTATTTCCACATACTGTAATTTGCAACTGTTAGAGCACATGGAACACTATGGGGGTCAATTTCTTTTTTTATCAATTTATAATTAAATGGAAAAAATATATTTACAGTGATAAATGAAATAAGTATTTACTTCTGGTTCATTGTTTCCTATTGGCATGTTGTCTATTCTGACCAATACCTTCTGGTCTTGTGGCAGTGGCATCATCAACCAGACAGCATACCATTTGATGGACGTAAATGATAGAAAATTAACAAATAGAGTATGGATGCTTAGATTTAAAGGCTGGTGACTGGTTATGAAAATAAACCAGCCCCAGTGGACACCACTGAGGACCTAGTCTTACAACAGAAGTCCCCATGCTTTCCTTCCACTGACTGAACTATGCAATTTAGCAGGAAAAAATTCAGAAAATAAACATGAATTTTCCCGTATGTGAAGATAACAGTTCATTCTGCCCTAGTAACAAAAACATAATGTTAAGATGAAATGAGGTCAAATCTGGATGTAACTGAGTGACTGTGATCATAGCAATAATAGGCCATTACTGACAGAAAGTAATACTGAAGCTGTAACAATAATGCCTGGTGTAGTAACTAAGTATTGCTGCAGAGTAACTATATCAAATATCACTGATGATTCAAGTTCTGAGCGTCAAACAGGTTATGTTAGATTAGAAAAAAATGAAAATAAATAAAAAGAACAAAAAACATCAACTTGGATGTCTTTGCTACACCACAAGAAAAATCACATCTCCACAGCTCATCCCTTAAGTCTAACACTAATCAAATCACACTCTGTCACTATACAATACAGAAGACCATTTCTGCTGTTATGTATTATGGCCATAGTTTTGGGTTAAGGTTACCTGTCTTAACTTTTTCTAGTGGTTACACCAGTTATAACACACAAATAGGAGGTTCCTGGTAGGAGTTTATTACTTTTTGACATACTGTAATTAACTGCAAATTATGACTAAAAAAAAGACAAAGGATACACTCCATTGTTTTAAACTGTTTTGACTGGGTAGAGATTTTTTTGCTTGCAGTACCAAGGTTTCATCTTATTTGATTGCATCTTAAAAAATGAATAAATAAATTGACCCCCACACATGTTGCCCAAGGTCTGCGATGTAAACAGGAAATTGCCTGCTAACAAAAGCCAAATTAACTTTGAAAGGTGCAGTGACAATTTCCTCTATTATTTCTGTCAGGTTGCTGGGGTGTTGTTGTGCCCCTATGGATGAAATTCATTAAGCTTTCATTTTAATTTCAGATTACGTGACAAAATTGAAAAGAATAATTGGGAAAGCAGTAGGAGGATTTGTTTAAGAATGTCTTTTAATGTTTTCCAGTTCAGATACACAACATACAGTGTGTAATAGCCTCTATTTGAAATAGAAATATTAACTTTAATTCTTTCAACCCCTCCTAGTCATTATGCTCTCTCACAGTATCTTGAGCTTTAAGCAGATTACTGAAACAGACTAAATGAAACAGACAAACAGGTGCAAGCCTTCACTTTACCAGCCAGCATTTGTAATAATAATAAGATATTTGGATCCTTGTAATGCTTTTTATTTTATTTTATTATATATATACCACAAAGTTTGTATTTATC
>JAPSES010000044.1:17507283-17541793 GCA_029822895.1 Maxillicosta whitleyi | reverse complement strand
ATGTGTTAATAATTTCACACATAAGTCACTCCAGAGTATAAGCCGCACCCCCGGACAAACTATGAAAAAAACTGCGATTTATAATCCAGAAAATACAATAGTTGAAAATTAAAAATAAAAAGACCTTGATTGGAAAAAATAAATAAATTGAACGTGAGGATTAAACTGAAGTGGAGCAGGGATCTATTTAGATCTATTTAGAAAAGTTCACATGAAAATAGATGTTGTATCTTTGAAATTAACGTAAAAATGATTAGAACCTGGATAACTGTGTGTGTGAAAGTATTAAATCACTCAATTAATTTATCAGTCCAGGATTATACTGTATATTATCTTACACTTTAAAATATTTTTTATTTATCTCATTTAGTAGCTTCTACTGGCATATTTTCTGCTAATATCTGTTAAAAATTTCCAATGAGTTGTTCATAATTATAACAGTAAGCTCATGGCACTGATTGAATATAACACTGATTACTGTGATTACTGTGGTTAATATAAAATAGCTGAAACATATGAATAATACAGAAGGACTGGCACCTATTTGAGCGAATATGGCATGAATGAATAAATTCATTTTTATTGTGTCCTGTATAAGAACATGTCCAACTCTTATATGGGCTTATAAGACAAAGAAAATACAAACCAAAGACCAGACAATAGATAAAAAAAAGACGATGTACTGACCTATTTAGGCTTTAGAAACAGGCTTTACAAACAAATAATGCTAATTTATATACATATTTGTCATCGTTTGTGCTCCAGAACATATCAGGGTTTCGGATAAACATCTCATTAAAGAAAGAGTCTCTCGGTTCATCTATAGAGGACAATAAAAAATAAAATGTGATTAATTTTACACTTCAGCATCTCCTTTGGCACTACAATCCTTTAAATGAACTCTGTGTGTAACGTTTAATATTATAATAAGTTTTAATGTGGTCCAGGGTTAATGTCCCTTGAATTAAAAAGCTCTTAATGGACAAAACAAACATTGGCTCTAATGACTATTGCATTTCTTTGTGATCATCCCATATAGTGGGAGGTTCCCTAACAGCAGCTGTGATTGTCAATGGTGTTCATCATCATTCAGAATAATAACTATAACATGTTTCCATGTCTGTACCATGTCTGGAAATTAATTTAGATGACATTTACTTGTCTCGTTCCCACTATTAAATGACATATTATGATCAAATGCTGATATATTATGTACATTTCAAGTGTGTAAGACCCAAACAGCCATTGAAAACCAAAACCATCCGTTGATCTAAAATGTTTAATAACGTCTTAACCATTAATCCTGTCAATACATGTAAATAATTGGTGTGTTATACAGTTTGTCATCATTTCATGGTCATCAGATATGACCCATTTGCACATTCAGAAGCTCCATAGTTACCATGGAAACACCATCATCTTCTACAGCATTCATTCACCAGTAAAACCCCTGGAGTTGGATCAGTGACAGTGGATGGACACACTGGGTTTATGTTCAGGTAGTGATAGATTTTGCTGAAAAAGTTTTTTTGTTTTGTTTTGTTTTCCCTATTTTTGATACAATAACTCTCAATTGTAATCTGAGCTTTAATGAACAGCTTCATAATGAGTAAATTAAATATTGGGGGGGAAAAAAAACCTGATGTTCCCTGAAAAAATGCAAAATACAGAGGATAATGGCATAATAAATGGTGATAAATGACATGACCTATATACTCTATACCCAGTGTTACTTTTGTGGCAGTTCCCAAATGATTTTTGCCTCTTTTATTTAACCCTTTTTGAGTGATTTATCAACAGTTATTATATTCTTATCCTCTGTATATCACACACTTTCCTATATTTCATTTACTAGTCATGTATATGTTCATGAAAACTCAGATTAAAATTGAGGGCTGTTATATCAAACAAAAAAAAGTGACTTTTTCAGCAAAGCTATTAATAACTGCATATAAAAATGTTTCATTGATCCAACTCCATGGGTTTTACTGGTGAATCAGTACTGTAGAAGATGATGGTGTTTCCATGGTAACTAATGACCTTGAAAAGATGAAAAACTGCATTTTACACCAATTATTTACATGTATTAATAGGATTAGTGGAACAACTGGTATTAAACAGTTTAGATCAGTAGATGGTTTTAGTCATTAGTGGCTGTTTTGGTCTTTATGGGTTAAGAAAAGTTAAATGTAGAGAAAGAAATATTTTTGGCACTGCCACAAAAGTAACACTGGGTCTTTATGGGTTAAATATGGTCTTAGCTGGCACCAGAAATGTATCTACATTGACTTCATCATTGGCTGTCAATGGATACCTGTAATTGACTCCTGGTTATTATTATGAGGAAAGAATGTACTATACTGTATACTACTGCACTGTACTATACTGTACTACTGCACTGTACTACTGTACTATACTATACTGTATACTGTACTATACTGTATACTACTGTACTATATTGTATACTACTGTACTGTACTATACCATATACTACTGTACTGTACTATACTGTACTACTGTACTGTACTACTGCAGTGTACTATACTGTATTCTACTGTACTATACTGTATACTACTGCACTATACTATACTGTATTCTACTGTACTATACAGTATACTACTGCACTATACTATACTGTACTACTGTACTACTATACTGTACTATACTATACTACTGTACTATATTCAAAGTGGATTCTTCTAGACCTCCACACGTACACACACACTTTTTTTTAAAATATTGATGTAAAATATCACTTCACGTCACATAGGTTAAACTATGAGTACGTAACCTCTACCTTCAGGACACCTTCAGTCAGGCTTTATAAAAACCACGCAGACAACCTTTCTGCGCGAGTCATCTTTCGACTTGTGAATTACTAAACTGATGAAAAGCCTACTGTCTCCACGCGCTGACAAACCTTATCTCCGTCCCGCTCTGCCGTGAAGCTTTATTAACATCTGCGGTGTTCACTCATCCTGGGCATCCTTTCCTGTTGTTCTCTTTTGTTTTGTTTTTTTTCTCCTTCCATTTCCAGCTTGTTTTGATTTCCTCTCTTCTGGAGCGAAGGTCACCCCTGTGTGCGAGGTGTGTGATATAGACGGCCCCAGCAGTAAATGGCAGAGCAGCAGAAACAAGATATGGTGATAGTAGGTTTAACACAGAGCATGTTTGACATTACAGATGGGCCTTCGTGGTGGTCCGGCATAGGGCTTCCCACTATTCACAGGCCTTTATCTCTGTTTCAGCTTGAATACAGCAGATAGTGAGCCGTGTCTGCATGTGGTTCAGTCCTTTGACAGACAAAAATCTAATATCCCATGGCCTGCACACGCAAGAACATTCATTTGCACCATTTGTTCTCGCTGTCACCCTCAGCTCCCTGCTTTGCTTACTTTTATGATAACACTGTTCAAAGTCAAGCCTCCACTCAGAACAAATGGTTAGAATTCCCATTTTGTGCAGGAAAAAATTTAACTCCTTCAAAAAGCAGTCATTAAATCTAATGTTTAAAAAGTGCACCAGATATGTTGAAAGATCTGGAGGACGGCATGTCGCTGAATCTCGATTGAATTCTTAGATCATTAAGCTTGCAGGGTTTGATTGAGTGAAAGTCTGTGAAACGGTCTACTTTCATCTCCGCTCTGGTCCTCCTCCTCCTCCTCCTGCTGATGCAAATTTCTAAAATAGATTCATGTGTTGGAATGATTATTTTCACCCTCTTGCTCTTCTCATATTAAGAAAATTGAAAATGCATTCAGCTAAGCCTGCGTCCATATCAACTCTTGGTCTGTGAGAAAACAAAGATGTTAAACAAGGTCTTGATCATGTTTTTCATCATATATAACATGTAAAAGCACCTGAGTGACAGACGTTCTAATACAAGAGCAAACAAATTCTTAAAATACAGGTTTACATTACAAGGAAGTGGCTCAAACTGATGCGCTCCATGGATCAGTGGCTATAATAGAGGAAGTCTACTTCCATGGAAGGATGGACATGTTACCTACAGCTCAAAGAACATATTTTCATAAAGCGCTGGAAAAAATGGCTGGACTACAAACAAAACAATGCATAATTACTACTGTGTGTCAATTACATATTCGTGTTCAACCAGTGACCCCTAGAGACTGTTGATAAAAGAAATAAAAATATAATACACTTTTTTTTAATCTACGCTTACTAAACTATGATCATAAAAGGACAAATACAGGGAATTTAATACTGTAATCAAGCAAACTAAATAATTACTTTATCATTATTACAAAGCAACACAATTCTAAAGGTTCCAATATATACAATTATATATATAATTGTTGTCAACAGTCAGTCAGTTTGATATTTCTATGTAGTATTAATATTCTAATTCTGAACAACGGGGGTAAATCTTATACCAGAACCTAGAACTTAAATTTTCTTCAAGCTAAAAGCTGCTTAATTTGACAGTCGCTCAAAATAACACTGTCTTATATTCATTATGTGCTGCATCCACTGATAGTTTACATTATAGCCCTGTTAGCTTAGCTCTGTTTTTAGACTGAAGACAGCCACAGTAAAACCACAAATTACCTTTGTTTTCTGTAGGGTTTATGTTGTCAATAGATAAGAGCCATCACAGTTTAGTTTACAAAACAATCATCTTAGCATCTAACCTTCATAAGCCTCATAATCAAACTCACAAAAGTATAAGAAACCACTGGAAAAAAAACACAATAACAACAGAACTTTTAGATTTTATCACTTGTTTCAAAGTGGTTCTCATCTCATCTGATTACTCATTGGCAGAATGAGTCACTACTCCCTCTAGTGGACACGTAACTCCTCCAGCCTGTCAGTAGTTGCTTTTCCATCGAACATCTGTGCAAACCTTTACAGATATTTACTAAATGTAAAAAAAAAAAAAAAACAGAAGTACGTAATGTTGGTTTTTACATTAAATCACAAATGTGATGATTTGTTTATTTATTATCATGAGACGACACAAGAAGCCATTCCATAAACACGGTGAGAAACATAAATATCATGTTGATTAAAAAATATACTCATTATTATTATATATAACTAAATTTTCTAAATAATTTGACTTCCTGTGTGTCCACACATACCACTCCATGTTTTTTTTAAAACTCTTCTTCACCTGTTGTAACATCCATCAACATCCTTTTTTGTTTTTTAATTCACGTGACTCTAGTTCCAGAAAAAGCTCTTTCCACTGCAGTTTACAGTGAAATACCAGTTACGCTCAAAGAAGATCTGAGAGTTTTGGCAACAGTGTGGTTTTTCCATTTGGTAGATTTTTATTCTATTTGCACAATTTGAGAATCAATGGAAAAGTGACTAGTGTAAACATATGTAGTTTATGTCTCATAATCCAATACATTTCCATCTTTTTCTAACCACTCTCATCACTTTCACCAAGTTTTAATATTGAAAAACAGATATTCTACATATTTACATATATTTCCTTTAAAAACCAAAGCACAGATCATGGTTAAAACAAACTTATGTTATGATTGGAGGAGTGATACAATAATACAGTGAAAGAGGATATGCTTGTATGTGTATGTGTAAATCTTATCCATTGGTATTTTCAGGTATATGGAAAGTGATTTTAAAGACCCTAACCCTTGGTATTTATTAAAGTAAAAGCTATAAAAATTGCATGATGATTCCACAAAATGTCTTCTACAACATGTAGAATCTGAATACTTTCTATTTTTAGTACAGCCGACATTTTGAACAGTAAATCCCTGTTATAAACGTCATGACCTTAAACGACACTAACATTTAGACTTCAATCCTAAAACTACAGGTCAATTTCCATCTTGTTGTGTTGTGTCATGGCTTGTCTGCAGGGATAAATCCATCAGATCCAGTCGGCTGGCTGTGCGTCAGCGGCTCGTGTGTTGCTCATCGGATAGGCGGAATAATGGTAGATTCATTTCTGGTGTCTGTCAGCGGAGGGAAGGCTGCAGGCACACCCCGCTCTGAACACTGCAGCACAATAAAAACACGGCAGGAAGCGTTCCCTCCTGACCCATCTCAGAGGGTGTGGGCCTAATAAAAGAGATATAAGTAGCCTGTCATCAAACCCATGCGGAGATGACTGCGGTGCTTGTTGTTATTTTTATTTTATCTGCAGCCCTGAAATGAAAGCTACTGTTTGATTGCACTGAGAGCGACACAGAGAGCAAAGCAAGAACTCCCTCATTCACTGGAAATTAAAGTCAAACCCTGTGAGTTCTGAGTGAATTGTGGATTGAGGTTCAGCAGGATTTATTGCTCCGTTTTCCATTAGGTCTGCCAGCTGTTGTTACATGTGTGAAATTTCTGTTTTGTCAATAATCTGGTAGTGTGAGATTATTCCGAACCGGCTGCACAGAACTCACAACTTCACATGGCTTTAACAGCTTGTTAAGCTGCAAAGTGAGACGTTGATACAGAGTCAAATGAAAGACAGGCAGTAAAACAACTGAAGTAGTGCTACTTGGGGAATTTTGTATCTTTCAAATGAGAGAATATGACTTTAATGATTAAAAGTGGTGCAGTCTTTGTGTTAAAATTGGTCTTTGATGTACCTTAGAAACATGTGTGTGTGTCCACAGCAAAGGTTGCTCAAACTAAATCTGTGCCTTTGCCAAAAGTTTTGGCCAGGATATTTACAGGAGATTATGTGCGTCAGAGATATTCTCACCTACTGGAAGCTCGATATTTATGCAGCATCTGGTATGCAGGAGGAGGAGGAGGACGTATCTACAATGTCAGTGAATGAGTGAAAACATTGGTGTGATGCTGGAGTGCACCAGAATGTTTTTTTTTTTTTTTTTTACTAAAATCTGACATTAAATGGGCCTTGGCTTCATTAAGAACCAGAGGATTTATAAGCTTTAAAGTTAAACAGTTGATATAAAGTTGAGCATTGACCCACTTATATCAATGGTTATAGCAAGGGTTTTATCAAATGTGTCAAATCTTGTGTGATTATAGGTGACTACTGCATTGACCTGTGGGGAAACATGGGTTCTAGATGTAATATTTTTTGTCCCGGGGAGGGCTGACTTTTGGGGAACATTCCAGTAGTATTTTCAGTTGAATAACCTCTCAGCTGGCATGTCTGTTTCTGCACAAGAAATTTGACACCATTGCAATGTAGCTCTGTTGTTTATCCGTTGCTAGGTAACCCCTTCAATGATGATTCTGTGATTCTGAGCATAGCAATACGATTGTAAGGTTATTGTATTCAAAAAATGACTAATGTTTCCCAAAATATTGGTCCTATCAAGCTAACATTTTTCTTAGTCTCTTCCTTGACCAAAAATACTTTTATATTTCTAACTGCAGCTGTCAGCTCTCTCTCCAGATATTGTGTGATGTCCAAGACACACACACACACACACACACCTGTTTATATAAATACACACTTCAGTTGCAAATTAATTAATATTCTCCAGCTTATCGTGTCCCAGGATCAGATCTTTGGTGTAAAGAAGAAAATGTGCCATTAAGAGATAATAAAATAAAGACCACCAGCACAGGAAAAAAAACAAAAAAAAAACAGTGTCGTGTTGCAGCACTGTCAGCGTATAGTGATATGTAATGAGTATTTGAGCTACTGTGTGTAAAATTAAAGATTCTGAAAATGTGCTGTCTCGGTGGTTCATCATTGATTTAAGAGCCTATTTGCTTGTAAAAAAACCATATGCTGAGACCAAATGTGTTGATTAAAGTATTATCTTCTGATAATATTGGAACGTTAATACACTGTCAGCTTTTAGCTTCGGTCAGATGGTAATAAGATCACCTGACCTCTTAGTCCGTTTTCTGTTGGCTCGCTGCACACACTGATGTCTACATCACATTATGACCTTAATGGAACACTCATCATAGGGCTCATGTGATAATAAATCACACATTTCAACCTTAGTACTTATTATCTGTAATCACATGTAAGCCTATGTAACTGTTAAGCATGTAAATATAGTCCCATTATTTATATATATATATAAATAGAAAAAATCCCCTTCGCACCAGTCAATTAACTGTTTTTAGTGCTCTCACATTAATTTTTACTACTTGATAGCTGTCCACTGTTGGTCCGGGGAATGTGGTTTCCTTTTGACATCAGGAGAACTAATAACACCCCAGCCCTGATCTATTTAAGCAGAAACATAAGAGCAGAACACCACTCCCTCACCCAGACACTTTATAGCTCTACCAGCCACTTTATTCCCTATAATAAAGTCCCACTTAAAGCAGCATGAAAATGACATTGGCATTACTGAGCTCCCAGTGCTACTATCAGGCCAAAGTGCTAGAAAAGCTCAGCCAATTAATCAGAGCGCATTACAAGGTTTTCATATTCAGAAGGCTCTGTTTGAGGAAAAGTGCTGTGGAACATTGAATGAAAAAGCTCCTAAAGAGAACGTCTATTTCAGCTTCTCAAAAAAAAAAAAAAAAAAAAAAGTCTCCTGTCTGATCTGTTTTCTCTCACTTTTCCCTTTTCAGTAAACACAAACGCCGGCAGATTGGACCGCTTGGCATTTAAATCAACAAAATGTACGTAATTACATGATCGTCAAGATGGCCTTTCAGATTTTTTTTTTTTCCACCGGGCTATCTTGTTTATTTCACAGCACTTTCCTGTCAAATGTGACACCTATGAGTCAAGGAAATAAACATGATGCACTGCATTTATTTGTTGGAGGACTTGAATTTATGTCGAGTTCCAAGCTCGTGAAAATAAGAAGGGATGAAAACTTCATCATCAAAAAAAAAAAAAAGCCAGTGCTGTACATGGTTTTGTTCAGACTGCAGCAAATGTGTCCCAAATCTGATTGTTTTCCCCAAACGTTACCTACGTTAGCACAAATCCGATTTTTTTTCGAATCCCACCCAGGCCACTTTTATGTGGTCCTAAATATGATATCTAATATTTTGCGATGTGACTTCAGATTGAATGGTCAATTCGCATTTATCAGACCTTTACATCATTGAAATGCGACAAAAATCACAATTCTGTGTCTCAGGAGGAGAAGTAACGGGAAAACAATATATACTCCCGTAAATATAGCTTGTGCCTGCGAAGTCATGTGTTACATCAGTAACGCATGTTTATTTATACAGCACATTATAACAACAAGGCAATTCAAGGTGCTTTACACAGGACGTTGGAATATGACAAGAAAAAAGACACATTTAAAACATTCATCAGCACCACTTTTGCACATTTGGGTCACTTCAGGGTCTCATTCAATTCATACTCAAAACTGCATTTACTATGTAATAGGAACGAGCACACAAAAAAATGGGATTTCACCAAAAAATCCGAATTGTACATTTAAACCTGCTGTCTGAACATAGCCTAATTCTCTGTAACAAAGCAATGCATGATATAATATTGTAAATGCTGATTAATAATGAAAGAAACTTTACAAATTAATGCTGTGGAGTTAAAACAACACTGTTTTAATCAGAAGTGTTGAAAACCCATGTCCCTGTTTCTAAAACGCCATTTTTGTGGATGACTTAAAAAAAAAAAAAAAAAAAGGCAAACATTGAGCGTATACCCACTTCTTCAGGCACCATTACACCACTGACTTAAGGTAACACAAGTTTACTACTGAACTTGTTGCTGCTTCACCTTCATGACAGATTATCTGCATCTGCTACATCCAGTTTTATCCACAGTGTCTGAACATTTATACCAGTTTGGGGAAATTTTGCATCAGCCTGTTGACAGACTTTTATTTAAACAAGTTTCATGCAAAGACTTTTATTTATTTATTTATTCATTTTTAATATTTGTGTAGAAAAAAATGTGTCTTTTCGTGCAGACAGGACTTTAATCTGGATATCCACTAATGAATGTGATTTTGACATAAACCAGTTGGACCAGGTCTGCTCCAGTTGGGTTCAGTTAATGTTTACAGCCACAGTTAAAATCATATATTGTCTTGTGTGTGAAGTCACTTTCCATCTTATTACCAACCGTAAAGAATGAATGAATAATGAATAAAGTAATGTCTGATGGCTTTGCATAAAATGGGCTCAGCCTCTCCAGTGTTGACTCACCTGTCCATCCCATTGTTCAGTCCAAACTGGACATGCCTCTAAAAACTAAAATCTCACCCTGATTCTGTTATCATTTTTACGAGTGTGTTTTATTTAATTTTCTGTGCAATTCCACACATACAAATTGCTGGTTGACGTCCATGTTTGTTTTGGTTCGAGAAACTTGCAACAGCTGACGGACCATTCGGATGAGAATGGGCGGTCCGGTGCCACACTGCCCCACTCGTTACTGACCGGTCATTAAATGTGTCGTATAGTGGACTGACCGTGTGATCCTGGAATATTCTCCTGTCACTGGAAAACAATCCGTATGCGTGTTGTGTTTACAGGTGTTTGGAAAATATTACATTTTGAGAAAAGTATATGAATTTTTAAACTTTTTTTCTTCTCCCATTTACTTATAATGGGCAAACTTTCAAATGTCTCTAAAATAGATTAGATCTTTATTGTCCCATAGGGATATTTGTTTTCAAATCAGCCAAATCAGTGTTCCAGGCAATGGTCAGGATCTCATATGACTCACATCTCATTAATCCATGCAAATAACAGAAACAGAAACATACCTAAGCATTCATACACATATACACATATACTCTTCTACTCCACATACATGCAATCCAACATGTGACTTACATATACACATTAATATAAACATTCATTTGCACCTTCACATCTATGGCTGATTTAGACTGACCAACTTTTAAGTGCATGTCTTTGGATGGTGGGAGGAAAGTGGAATACCCAGAAAGAACCCACACAGACAAACTCTGCACTGAAAAAGCCCCCTTTCTGCACTGAGACCAAAATATATATATTTTTTTTTTACTGTAGTGTCTTACTGTGCATTTCAACACTGACATTGTAGTGACTCCTACACTCACTGGTAAAAGCAGACGTTTGTAGTTTCTGAATGTTAGCAGGATAAACAATGTCGTATTTAAAAAGATTTGGTTACAGTTATCATAAACTAAAATAAAGAAACTAATATTACAACTAGGGGTGTCAAAATTAACGTATCAATGTGGATCAGATTAATCCATCATCATGATTAATCTGAATAAAAATTTCAAAGCAAAGAATGTCTCTGGTAACACATTTCAGACAGTTTGTCCAAGAAGAGTTAGCATTACACACACAAATTGGCAGTTAATCCAGTATTGTATTGAAAATTTAGGTCTGATTTTGTATAGGTCCGAGTGGTATTAAGTATGACTAAATAAATCGACTAACTGTTCGGAATTTATAACTAATGAGATGGTCTTAAGCCGCACCCCGGTTCATAGCTACTTGTTCTATTTAAGTTATGTTTTGTATTTTATTATTATTATGCATTATCATTATTATAATTACTTTTGTTTGTTTATTTGTTTGTTTTTTACTTGCTTAAAAAAAAAAGAAAAATGACTATTTTCACAAATATGGACATTGTATGGCCACCATATTTGCAATGTACAAAGCAATGGTTGATAGCAATGGTGATATATGTGATGTGTGTGATGCGTCTCACTGCAGAAAAGTCAATAAAATATAAATTTTAAAAAAATCCAGTATTGAAGTATCTTTGCTAAAAAATAAATATGAATTTAAAAAATAAAAACCAAGATGGAACAGTTGACCCACATAAAATATTAGACACACTCTGTAAGAAGGAGTTTTCTTTTCACTGAAGCACTTCGAGGTTAAAATACCACATTGACGTGTAGCATACGTTAGTCGGGGACTCTGCTAGCACTTCAGCTAACGTGTCGCCGACCTTGTGACAAACGCATTAAGTGCACATATATTCTCTTCTTCCTTGAGTCTGTTTGCTCATGCAAATCAAAATGTGATTCATATGGATTAAAAATGAATATTTTATCATGATTGATCTAAATTAATCCACAGCTGATAAAACATTTTAATGTTTTGACAGCACTAATTGTAACACAAATTGATTTTATTGATCATTACGGGAAATTCAGTCATCCATCAGTTAAACAACTAAACAAAAACACAATTAAACAAATAATCTAAAGTCATCAGACCCAGGTACTATAGAGTCTGTTGGCAGTGGGGCTGAAAGATCTTCTGTACAAACAAATATACTTGCCTAAAAAGCACAGTAGAGCCAGTATTATTGTTCCACTGGACCAGAAGAAAAACATGAAGTTGTATTTGATTAACGTTGTAGAAGCCAGACATCCAGTATGATTTGCTTTCGCATGCATTAATCGTCTTCCTAGCATTTGATTGGTCCGGCTGTGCCTCTGGCTGTTAGCCTGGGAGTCAGGTCGGTGCCAGTTTCAGTCAATATACCTATAAGTCATTAGTGTTCAATGTGAACTCTGCCTGTGTGAGGAAAGCAACTGTCCTTGGCATTGCAATGTTTATGCCAAGACCCTCAGAAACCTCATTACATTCTTTACACTACTGATTAAACTGGTTGTGTGACAGGACAAACTCATTCTAACATTTACATCTTAAGCAGAACATGAACAAGTCACCATCATGACACTAGAGTAAAAATATTTTGGCTCCCAGTGCAGACATCCAAAGAGATGGGGTGGGGGTGGGGGGGTTCACTATCACTTGGAAGGAGTGGGAGGTGTGTTTCATTTGTATTTAGGGACAGCCAAGTTGAGAAGAGGCAGCAGGCTAAAATCAAGTGACAGGAAAATCAGTGCTGGGCGTCTTTGTGTCCCATTTAAATAACAACAGGCAACACAATCTGAACTGACTCCCCAGGCTGGTTCACTTAAAGTTGCAGATCTGATGACACTCCAATTAATAATTACACATTTTTTTTTAGTGAGTAACATGTTGCTTAGGTTTGTGATGTACATTCTGAACAATATACTTTACCCTCAACTAAATACTCCAAAATACCAACAATTATGGAATCAACAAGAATAGAAAAATAGAATGTATTATTACAGTATTAGTAGTTATAGTTGTTATATTTAAGGTAGTGTTTTACATGTGTAAAGGGATTCTATGTAGGATTAATATTCCAAACTACTAACAGCAGGAGGACGTTGTGTACCAGAACACACTTATAACTAGTGATGTCTGGAATTTTTTGCTTCCGATATGATGTTTTAGGATTAGTTTCGTCAATACCGATCCAACACTGAGTGACATTTTCATTTAAATCATTATTTATATAATATTATTCTATTATTTTACTTGAGATCACAATTGGGCTAAATGTGGAGAAGTATGACACATTTGACTCTTAATAACTTTTGTATAATTTTTGCACTTTCCAAATTTATACTGTGGGCCAAATTGGAACATTTGGAAGGCCAGTTTTGATCTGTGGGCCGTGTGTTTGCCATTGCTGTAGTGCATCTATGGAAAGGTCCCTCCAGGTATCATATGGGGGTGCGTTTCGTGCCATACATTAGTAATGCGCAAATAAGTGGATTACTCCAGGCAGGTCAAACAATTCCACAAAAGTCCCACGTGTTGAAAAAAAAAAAATCCTGTACATACAGTACCCCATAATGAGTCCAGACCATAAAGTGAAAGTGAAAGTTATAAACACTTTACTAATTCCTCTAAGCCTCCTGCTGTTGTGCAACTCATGTTCCTTTTCTCTACCATCAATAAG
Organism: Maxillicosta whitleyi; assembly: GCA_029822895.1. Taxonomy (NCBI): domain Eukaryota; kingdom Metazoa; phylum Chordata; class Actinopteri; order Perciformes; family Neosebastidae; genus Maxillicosta; species Maxillicosta whitleyi. Next base: position 17,528,130 of record JAPSES010000044.1, on the reverse strand, counting down.
GGGGTAGAATGTTTGTTTACCCCCCCTCCCCCAATTGGCCTGATATCATGAGTATATCTAATCAAATCCGATCTTCTAAAAAACACCAGATCAGCAGCCGATACCGATCTTTAGATTGGATCAGGATATCCCTATTTATGATCAAAAACACCAATGAATCAACACTATCACTGAATAAAGTGTAAAGCTAATTGTTTGGACAAATCTGTATTATGATATTATCAAGTTTTCTTCTTAAAAAAATCTTATTATTGGTAATTTTTGCAGTTGGTCACACTGTTAAAGCTTGGTCTAAGCCGTGGATCACCTAGCAAAGAAAATAAGATTACATAATAACTTCATACCTTCATAAGCCTCATAACTAAACTCACCTACGCAGAAGAAATGCCAAACATTGTCATTTTCAAACTCCAGTCTTTTCATTTAGGTTTGTGTCCAGTGGTGAAAACAACAACTTTGAATATAAAAGTGTTTTCTTAATGGTTCTCATTATGTTTTGTCACAATCTGACATTGGACAAAGGCCCTGTGGTGTTAGTTTTCTTGATCATGTGACTCATTACTCCCTCTAGTGGTCAATTAAATCCCTGGGACCAGGAGTATGAAAAGATTTAGTTCATATCTGTAAAATATACAGGCATCTTTGGCATAAATTCATTGCTCTTTATACTGTACTATATGCTAACGATATATTAAGGTGATTTTTTTTAATATGTGAAAGTAGAAATTATACATATAGCTCCTTTAACTACAAAAATATAATTGGAGACAACAACAACAAAAAAATCACAAACATAAGATAATTTCCCATACCTTAAGACATTTCTATTTATGTTCTTCCTACATTTATTTAGAAGTCACACACCAACATAATAGCTTTTTTCATGTTAAAAGTGGTATTTATATCCTACATTATGTTTCTGAATTACATTACATATTAATTTCTAAAGGCTTAAGCATCTGAAGTGTAAATATAGCTTCTCCAGCATTCAAACAAATCTTATATGTAGAGCTGTTTTTTCTTCTAAGCTAGATCTATAGTTATCAAATGATAGGGTTTAATTACACAAGGAGGTAGTTACAGCTAAATAGGTTGCCTTTATTTACAAGGAAAAAAAAAAAGGCTAGAAAGTGCAGTGCAGAAACGTTTCCAGGAGAAGCGTTTCATCTCTCTTCCTGAGGTGAAAAATGTTCTCTCTCTCCGAGCCCATGACGGTGGGCCTTTCCCCAGAGTTCATTAATTAGTTAATTAGTTAATTAGTCAGAACAGATGGCTATGCAACACAAATCAGAAGGCTCTCTGGGCCTGGAGCAGGAGGAAGGTGGGAGAAGGTGAGCCGAGCAGCAATCTAAAATCTCAACTGTCACCGAACCTCTGAACCAAACTGTGCAGCAGACATTTTCTCCTCATTCACCCATTTTATTCCACAACGACAGGGCATATAATAAATTAATACGAGAACCCAGAAAGTATATAATTTGTTCAGAATGGACATATGTATGTGTCGCGCTGGGATGAAAGCATCAGCCGTAAACCCATATGTAAGGGCGCTGTGGTCACACCGCAGGAGTATTTATTTGAATGAATACTTTGCATCACTGCAGATTTAAAAAAGCATTTCTGACGGTTTATTTTTAGTCTGTTCCCATCTCCCCCTTCTGTTTCTTTTTTCCCCTCACTGTCTCTCTATGATTCTCCCTCGCTCATCTGTCTCTATTCCCTGCTCTCTCGTCTTCCCTTATTCCTGACGCCCTATCATTCTCTTAAAGGCGCAGGCATTGTATGAAATGAGGTTGGCATGTGTAAAATTCTGTGTGTTTAAGTACGGCATAATAATACAAATTAGAGCATAAAACTGTTAAAAAAACAGCACTCATGTTTCTCATTTTGAGTCAAATTCACAGTGTCAGAGGGGACTGCTATTAAAAATTCAGATGGATAGTGCATTATTCATATATATATATATATTTTACACACGGCACACAACTGTGCAGAACACGCACAATCTTTACACACTGTACTTTGTATGCACAAGTGGAAATTAGCGCACACATGGAAACATGCATGTTGATGCCACACAGACATACTAAACACACACTCACACACACAAGGATAATCGCCTTAGTACAGTAACCCATTTAAGGCATATCTGAACAAGAGAGAGAGAGAGAGAGAGAGAGAGAGAGAGAGAGAGAGAGAGAGAAATAGCCCACAGAGCAAAATTATAAAAATGCTAAAGGAATCGAGGACACTGCGTCATCCCTCATAATCACTCAGCGGGATCACTCTCACACCTCTATTTATATGTATTTTTGACACTTTAGTATATATGCAGTGCAATATAGGTACTGTACAATGCACGAGTGCTCTTCAGTTATTTCAAACATCAACCCCAGCAACTGTGTGAGTGTGTAAATTGGCAGTCTTTAGCTTTGAAGAAACATCTTTAAAAGAAGCAGACAAAGGTACTAGGGAAAAGCCTTTAGATTAGCATGTAATTTGGTAGTGTATGTAACAAACCAGATTGCGAGCTGAACCTCGCACTCCACTCTCTAATGGTCACGATTTGTCTGACAGCTGTGAAGACCACATAACAAGCTCAAATTGAGCCATATAAAGCTGCAGGTTAAGGTCCTTCTTTTACAAACTCTCAGTCTGTCCTTGTGCCTGTGCCTCTCCACTGGCACTGTCAATAGCGGTCTGGATCATGTTACCCTCTATTGCAACTCTTGGACAGCATCCTAAACTACTCCCATTTCTCTGTTTATCATTATTCTGATATGTTGAAACAGGCGTGGTGCAATAAACAAGATTTGATTACCCACCCTGGCAACCACAATGACTGACAAAGATAGTCTGTATGCAAACACCTCCAAAAGTTGACAGTCAATGTAAATACTTGACTCTACAGATTTCCAGCAGCAGTATAAGTTCTGTATGTATATACACACATGCACACACACAACTCTGCCCACACTCACAGGCCATGCAAGCACTGCAAAGCCCCAACAGAATGGACAAATAGAATACCCCTTAATCCAAAAATACACTGAAAGCAACAGACACATTTCAGTTTTGCTTTCAATGGCTGAATGTACACCAAAAGCACTCAGTGCTCTATGGAACCTCTGAAGAAGTGAATCAAACCCTTGCAGCTTTCTTTACAGACATATTTATTATTACAACTGAAAATAATCTCAGATATTACATTTTCAGCTAAGTGAACACAGTAACTATAAAGGGTACCACTTTGTGCTTAAACATACAATCCCAGCTGCACAGGGATAACTCAACATAGTGTAACAGCATAAATTAGTCACATTGCAACTGCACTCTATGTCTTTTTAAGTGTTCTCGGTTTCCATATTATCTGGTTATGCCAAATGTACAGGATGCATTCATGTATGTCATGTGCTGCAGCTGTATTCAGTCCCTAGTGGGGATAAAAAAATAAATAAAAAAAAACCTCCATCACATTAGCCTGGAAAGCAAATCATTCAATGTTAAATAGGCTGTATGTTTGTACTGGATACCAATGGTTTAACACATTTTGTATGTATGTAAAACTGTGCTATATTATACTACACTATACTATATTATACTATACTGTACTATAGTGTTCTATTCTATTCTATTCTTTTCTATAATATTCTATTCTATAGTATTCTATACTACACTATAGTCTACTCTACTAAACTACAGTATATTATACTATTCTATTCTACACTACACTACACGATACTATACTATAGTGTTCTATTCTATTCTATACTACACTATAGTCTACTCTACTCCACTCTACTACAGTATATTATACTATTCTATACTATAATATTCAATTCTATAGGGTTCTATTCTATTCTATTCTATTCTATTCTATACTATACTACAGTATATTGTACAACTCTATACTATACTATACTATACTATACTACAGTACACTACACTATACTATAGTATACTCTACTATGCTATCATTAACATCAATTGGAAGATAATAATTTGTCCTTGTACATGTGTACATATTTTACTTTAGTAAATATCACATGTACTGTACATGTACTGTAACTGTGTACATGTGATGTTAACTGAATGTATTCATTCATTTTCTGAACCCCGTAATCCTCATGAGGGTGTCAGGGGTTCACTGCTGACAAACACATGAACAACCATTGACTTGCACATTCAAACCTATGGGTGATTTAGGGACTTTTTTTTTTAACCTATTAAGGTGCATATCTTTCTATGGTGGGTGAAAGCTGGAGTACCTGGCGAGAACCCATGCAGACATGGGGAGAACATGCAAATGTACCACAGAAAGACCCATGTTGACAAACCCAGGACCTTCTTGCTGTATCATGACAGTACTGACCCCCATGCACTTGCACTACCATTCCACCTGGTAATTGAATAAATTATCTAAACACAGGTTTGTAAGTTTTATGCCTCATCTTCACTAATACCGGTATTTTCATGACTAGATATTTTCTTCTTCTGTATTTTAAAAGAAAATTATATCCATATGGAAGTTATTTTACAAAATCTCTGTCCAAACAACATTGTCAAAATGACTATAAAGCGATACAACTGCTCAGACAAAACATTGGACTTAAAAGTGTAAATATTGTAGATAATATTAGATGTAGCAGAACCAGAAAGCATTCTTGTGTATTATTTACATTATGTTGATTTGTCCAGAATGCCAGTCAGTGCAAGGGACACCTCGGTCCTCAGTCTTAATCTAGTGCAGGCCATACACTGATTTATACACCTGGATTTCATGTTTCAGGTGAAGGTTCATTACTCGAAGGAATAATAGAAAAACAGACATGTGCAAAATGGAGTCTATGTGTTTTTCCTGTCCACATGGATGAGGCGCCCAAGAAATAAAAAAAAAAAAAATATCCATTTTGCAAAACATCTGTATTAATGTGGATGGGGAATTAATGTTACCCTCAAGCAAATGTGAACCGCAGTAGAAAACCCTGTTGGGATTAAATGTACAAAAAAACAGCATGCAGATTTCACCCTTCTTTACATTAAAAAGCTTCAGCACCGAACTTCAAAACTACATAAAAAAGGACAGTTCTATTTTCTATTCCATCCTTTCCTCTTTTGTGCTAGATTGGATATGGGTTTTCTGCTGTATGTGTGTCTTTTCCACTATGTTACATGTCTGCGTCCTTGGTACTGTCTTTGGGTCGATATGAAGTTGACAAAGCAGTTTTTTTCAGCAGTGAAGTACAGGTGAGATGAACTTAATGTACTGTATCTGTAAAGTCAATGTATTTACCCCCAACTCTATCACATACAGGTCAATGTTAATGTTCTGATGTGCAGGTGCTGATGGGACTGCCCTTGTAAATTTTAACTGTTAATAATTAAGGAGCAGCATGTTTAGTTTAGATCTGGTGTTGAAGTCTCCTCTTTTTTCTTCTTGACACAAATTTAAGGGAATATTACTGCATGAGGCTCATGTTTATGAATATTTAGATCAGATTTATTTGCACCCTAATGTTTGATACTCAGAATATAACTCAATAAACTTACCAAGCACACCGAGGCGATAATTCATGGTGACCACGATGACATTTCCATAGGCAGCCAGAACCCTGCCATCAAACATGTTCCCTGAGCCTTCCATGTATGAGCCTCCATGGATGAACAGCATCACTGGCTTCTTACGACGGTCTCGAATATCTATATAAAACAGACAGACCACAATGTTAATCTACCGTAAGAAAACAATATTTATTTTTCATATACATGGCATGCTTTAGTGATGGTTCTAGGTTTGTTGTAAAGGTTACTGCAGCAGACTTTGGAGAGAAAAGACCCATATGTTACACTCTGCACCTCCTGCAGCCAGTGAATCACGAATAAAAGGAAGATACTAAGTATGAAGTATTTTCAGTAGACTGCCTTTAAGTCAGTAACAAGTACTTCATGTCTGCCCCACTGGGCTTATCTTTTATATTTCACTTTGTGATGTTAGTTTCCCCATCCTGTGTAGTGATGGTACCTTCCCAAACTCTTATTCCCCTCGTATGTGGAGCAAATGGTGCAGCCAGTTCGTATACCCTCCCTGTTATCGTCGTCTTTGTGCCCATCAGTGTGTTGCTATGGTTCACTCTGTCAGCCTGTGCCCCCCCCTGCACACACACTCTCTCCTGAAACCTCCCCCCCACGCAACGTCTGTGGTATGGTCGAAGTGTCTGAGCGTGGATAAGGCTGAGAGAGCTGCCAGTGCAGCCCAGTTAGGCCAAGCGTCTGCACTGTGCAGGGCCTGTGGATAATTTGTATGAAAGCCAGACCAAGTGGAAACATAAATAACAGCCACAGCATCTGTTTACCCTGATGAGCTTCAGCACTCAGAGATGGAGGAGACAGAGATAGGGGGAGAGAAAGAGAGATAAAAAGGGTAAGACAGAGAGGTAGGGGATGAAAATAGGACAGCATGAGAGAACCGACAGGGGTAGAGACATGGATGGGAGGTTCAAACAAAAAAATATGATAGCAAGGATGAAAAAATATGAAATGTTACAAAGCAAGTCATACATAGCAAGGTACGCTAATGAACACTCAGTTCACACAGGATTCACACCGTATTCGTACAGACACACACACATACACACACAAACTCTTGCATAGGCAGCTGCGATGTTGAGTCGCTATGGAAACTGCTTCTCGCTAATAGAACTGCACCAGCCATTCCATTGCACCGACTCACTGAATGCCTGTTGCCTTGGTAACAAATTCTACTCACGTATTTGCACACCCGCCTGCATCACCACCTGAATCTCAGGTTACACATGCACTTGGGTGCGTCACTCACGGTCGCACATACACTCAAGTGAACAGAACGGAAGAATGGCACATATGTAGCCACCGTTTATGGATCAGACAGATGACATATGTGTAAAAAGAACCTTTTTTTTTAATCATACACTCAAACACACGTCTCCTTTTTGTCCCTTCTCTGGTGTGATGTGAACCTCTGCTGATTTCCCAGAGGATATGTAAACAAGTTTAATTATCCCAGCATTACCAGGACAGTATAGAGGAGTGACATATCAGCAGGCAGCCATGAGCCACATTCACAGTGTACTCATGCTGTAAAATGAATCCTCAGAGAAAAGGATCTTCAACATTTTGTCTAATAACCGCCTCGCTCTGAAAGCGACACCCAATGCCTATTTAAATGGGTTAAATAAGATGTTCATTGTTAAATTACCATCGAGTGTAAACATCTGATCTATATTAGATAAAAGTAAACCCATTATTCATCTGTCACATAGCAATGTTAACAAAAAGTTGAATTTAAAAAGTCAAAGGCAGGCACATTTATTTTAGAAGTGTAGAATGCACCTTTTAGGTTTCAAAGATAAATGGGCCTATGTGTGTGTACAGGACAGTAAAATTGTAACAGTTTGCTATTTTTATGATAAAACAGTTGTATTTTTAACATTTAACAGCTTCACTAAGGGTTTGGGAGGACGCCAAATCTTAAAACACAATGTTTTTAAATTGTTTTACCTCAGAGGATAGCTCACAGTGAGATACACCAGGGTTTTAACTATACTTCACAGGAATATATCTCAAAATATATGTCAATAAAAGAATCTACTTGAACTGAGGCAAAACAAATTGCAATACTATACTATTGTATGTAAATTAGTGAAAGAAAACATAAAATATTAGTTATATATATTATATTTATAGGGATACATGTTACATTGTGAATGAAAGGACAACTCTCAAATGTTTGTAAAGCCCAATAAAGGGTTATGACAACCCTTAAAATCTAAATGGACATAAAATTCCATTTGCTTTGGAATGAAAGCTTATGCATGCCTACAATGTCTTAATGAAAGGTGGGTGGCAAAAGGGCCAAGTTGGCTAATAAACAAAAACGTCCTGTATTCCATTTTGTCACTTGGACTTCATTCTGACATGTAAAGACATGACCAAAAAAGACCTAAGACTAATTTATATCACTAATATTCTGATGCAAATATGATATATGTTACAATAATGCTGCATTCACAGCAGAATGAAAATACATGCAAGTAGTGTTTAGTGCTATTACAGATATTCTATCCTCTAATAATAACATGGTATAACATTATCGTCATTGAGATGATTACACCTTTCAATGAACCATAATTAAATGACCTGAAAGCAACAGAAATGAATGTACACTAATGTGAGGTTATAGTACCTAGAGGTAAATCTATTTCACATGTATTCCGTCACCTTTTTTTTTTATACTGTGTGCATCTCCATGGTCCCCCCACAATGGTGACCATGATTGGAGGGGCCTCCGCTCTAACAGAGGTTATAGGGTTGAGGGGTCGCAGGGTGAAACCGGTTCTCTCAGTCCAAATCCAAGTCCTATATGGCTAACAAGGAGCTCACTGTCTGCCTCCAAAACACTGGCACATTATTCAGTCCTCTTCGTTCTACCTAATTTAATACTTTCTCCTCAGTATTCTCCTCTCCTAACACCCCATCTTAATGTAATATCCTACCACCCAATAGGAGCTACCTCCTTTCTACTTTTCCATTCCTCTGGTCGTCTCTCATTCATTCTCTTATGGAAATAGAGATTGATTCGGGCGTAAAAGTTTTAACCTGACTCAGCTGAATATTCCCGTACCCAAACCCACATTCAAGCGATGCAGTTTTTCTCCAAGCCAACTTGCAAATAACTTTCAAAAATAAGATGCTAATAATAGTGTTTTTCCCACAGCGTTTTAGTACCTGTGTCCGATCCATACCTGAGCAATTACATGAGGAATTCAGCCCTACCCTGGCCCTTCTGATCCAGCCGAGATCCATCAGGTGTCGGCATAAATGTCAAGCTCTACCAGTCTTCTACTCATCCGCCCTCTCACTCTGTCTTTCTCTACATCTCTCTCACTTTCAAAGCTCTATAAATGTCATTTCATCATGCACTTGTCTTCATTATGACTATTTTTCCCTTCTCTCCCCCTCATTGCCCTCCCCGGTACTCTCTCTGAGCTCAGCTTTTTCCTTTCTTTCATCTCTATTCTATCATTCTGCTGCTCTCCTCGACAATCCTGCATGAATCCTTCCTTCTGTTTTCACCGTTAAGAAACCACACAATTGGATTAGCTACATCTGTCTCTTTTTAAACCATAGCAATTAGAGATGCAAGGAAGAGAGAATTCAATACTCAAATAGCACAGAACCTAAAAACACACACACACTGGCACAAATTAGAGCACATGCACTCAAGACACAGATTTGCACATTCTCGAGTAGACACATGCTCAAATGGAAATGTAATACATGCAGCTACAGTATGTAATATACAGTAAGTCTAGGTACAGAAGCCTGCATGGATTTTAGCTGCATTGGTGAAGAATATTAGAAGCATCTTCATTTGACTGCAGTGGACTTGAGAATATTCAGTAATGGCAGGTATTAAACTCAGCACTATCTGAGTGTTTTTTGCCTTTAAGAATGAAGAATCAGAGAGAAGGCCAATAAAATCAGAAAGTGCAATTTGGCAGCCCATTTCATTTATGTGAGGGGGGAAAAAGACTTAAGTGTAAGAATAAAAACGAAGGAGAAAAAAGAAAATTGATTTTTAGCGATGCATTACATTTGATATTCGGGCTAACAGTGAATGGTTGATCAACCACCTAGCAAGTCAAGTCAAATATAGTAGTATCCTGTACAAGGACTCAACTACCATAGGTTGGAGTGAATGGGTATTTCATATGCATTTGTGTGGGAACATGTCAGAATGAGTATCAGATATGTCATTAACATCAAGCACAAAGCATCTGAAAAGTAAAAGATTGAACATGCAAGTAAAGTACCTTCATCCCTTGGTCTGTTCAGTGAAGACTCATCTTGCTTTTTTGTAAGTGGACCTATGATTCAGAAAAAAAATGACAAAATTCAAAAGATGTCATTAGCAGAGTAAAAGGAGCACAGCAAAAAAAAAAAAAAAAAAAAGCCTGAAAGATGGTGAGATATTTTGTGAAGCTGAAGACAAAATGTTTACAAGGACTGAACATTGTTTCCTGGAAAGATAACCTCCAAGTCATCTGTTTTAACTGCTTAAGATCTAGTCACGGACTGCCTTGTAAATGACCCCAGAGGCCACTTCTCTTCAACCCTTCTACCAATCAGCTCTGACACACTGCTGCTTTGTAAAGAAAAATCAATGACCAGAATCAAGCCATCACTCTGTTTGGTCAGGTAAAGGGAAGGAATAGCAAGGTACCGCTTCCAACTCAGGACAGCCTTGCAGTCCTAAAGCAAGAGTGTCTGCATGCTTTGGAGAGAAAAGATCCACGCATGTAATCCCATGATAACACAGGTATACAAAACCTGTGAGTATTCCGTCTTTTTCCTACCAAATTAGCGCAGACAAAGCTGTTTGTGATATTTACGCTGCCTGCAAAAGCTTGTGACAGAATTCCCCTCACCAAGGTCAAAGAGGAGTCCCGCATTAAGCTTTAATGGTAACGCCAGTTAAACGCTCCATAGGGCACAGCCAATAAAAAGCATTTATCACAGTGACCAAGCAACGCCCTGGTGTGTCAACCTCTGTACGTCTTAACTGATAAGGATCCCATTAATTTGTTTTTTCTTGGTTTCTGTCAGTGAAGCTTTCCATCAGCCTGCAATTACCTCTACGTTTTGTGTCTTTCTCAGTCACTGTCTACTGTCAAGGAAGTCATTAAAACATGCTCACGTTCACATGCACTCACCGCCTCACACACATTTAACAAACACACGCCGCGCAAAGCATGTTAACAGCGTCCTTATCATCTGTTGCTGTCTTTCTCATACCCACCCAGCAGCATATTCTCGGCTCTGCGGTGGGGAGGCATTGCAGGCTCCTGTTTTAAAGAATACTCTACATTAGGTTGCCAAGGGGTTTATCACTCTGCAAGTGTGCTGCTGACATGCCTGTTTCTCACATTCTGCTGGAAACCTCACAGTGAAGTAATGCCACGTAGCTCATTACACAGTGCACTGCATCTATTGACAAAGAAGACACCATGGTGTTGTAATGGTGCATTTCACCCATGTCTCTGTATGAATATGGGTTCCCAATATAAAACGTTTGTCTTCCATCTAAATGGAAAAGGGTCGATGCTGAATGGATTTGCTGCATCCTCCCAGTACCACCATGCAGACGCCCAATCGAGGGAGCACTTCCTTCCATAGTGGTAGATGGTGCAATAGTTGATGCTAGGCTGGGCAGGCAATAAAGACCAGACAGGTAGACAGACCGGTAATGGACAGAAAGGCACATTAGTCCTCCGCCTGCTCAGCAATTCCCCATTACTTAGCACCACTCTAAAACCACACCTCACTGCCTAATGGAGACTTCTCTGATTTCATTTGTGCTCTATTGTCTAATAAAGAGCTGAAGCTATATACATTGTAACAAACTTCCAGACTTCCACTAAAGGATCTACATGAGCACTGTACCAAAACAGGCAATGAGATACAAATGTGATAGAAAAATGAAACTGAGATGATAACTCTAGTACCACACAGTCATCACAATTTCTGGGGGCCCAAGGTGACATATTGTTTTGTCAAACTAATGGTCCAAAAAACAGAAATACTTAATTTACTTAACGATATATAAAATGGAACATTGTGTTAGATAATGCAGAGCAAGTCACGCTTGCAAAGTTGGAAGGCATGAGGTATTTTAATTTATGCTTCACATTCACTTGCTCATTCAGCAGCTGTGTGGCTACGGCTGAATTGTCCAATCTTTCTAATGCAGGTATAAGGAGGTTGGCTATTAGAACGTGAAACTAGGGCTGTGTGCATATGCCAAAATAGCTAAATATCTATGGGGTTTTTGTTTTTTTTCAGTGTTATAGATTTTTTTCCTTTCTTCAAGCCAAGACAAAGCATGTCTGAAAAACTGTTTTGCTAAATGGAAGCATACACTGTGGAGTCTATGAGCCATATCCACAAAGAACAACAATACAACAGCTGAGTGTCAATGCACGTTATTAAATAATATAATAAAACAAAATAAATTACTACTGTTAGGAAACAAGTGGGGAAGCATATTCACAAATAATGTATTGCAAAAAACAGGTACTGTTGAGTGAATATGCACCAGTCTCAATTTTGTGATTTAAGCATATTTTTTTTTAATTGTTAACAAAATAAAAAAAGAAAAACTTGATTCTTTTAATGAATTGTATATATTGGTGAGCCTTATCTGAAATCTATCACACATTGTTGATATAGTCATGCTAAATCTCTTTATAGCCCCCCACTTTTAAATATTTCTAGTATTGCTGATTGAGTTAGTATTATAAATACATAGCTGTTCAAGGAATAATTGCTAAAAGTGATCTTTGAAAGATCCACCAAAGAGAAAAACATTATATCTGCAAAATGTGACAGTGTGACTATCTGCTATAAATGGTAAACTCCTTCACAAGTGTCTCAGTCTAAAACGCTGAAAAGTAAGATCAAACATGGCCGTATTTAGATCTCCTCTTTTTAACATTAATAGAAAATTTGTTTCCTTTTCAGTATTTATCTTTAAAGAACCACTTAACTGAACAAAAAAAAAAATGAGGACATCAGTAAATGAGGACATGCGCCAAGACTTCTGCTGGTGGGACGTCATGTGATGTAATGGGGCAGTGGTCAATGAAAATCACTGGCCTATACGGGAACATTTAACTTGGATTGTCCCAGTCCTGTTTGACCTAATGCAGCTCTATCTCTCACTCAACAGCATTTCTGTTCGGTTCACTGAGCTAGTGGCCAGAGCGCAAGCTGTCTCACGTCCCTCTCCATTTCCTCAGTGCAGTAAACGGAATAAAGCTGCAGTATGTCATGTCTGTGGCGGCTTGTCTGCTTGACAAGGTGTCAGACACAGCTTCGGTTCAACCCCCTACACCCAGGCAGCAGCTTCCAGCACATGCATGGCTATCCCTCTGCTCTCCATCTCTTCCTCTATGCCCCAAGCCTCTAGCTCCATCCTTGCCTCCACTATCCTGCCTCCTGAAATATGGTTTTTAATAAAGAGCACAGTAAATGGCTGCTCCAGCTGCAATAAAAATGAAGGATCTTGGGCCCTTAGCTGAGGAGTGTCTTGAGGAAAAAGGAATGCAGTCTTCTTGCCTTGCAGCCTGGTCACACAAGAGAATCGAACAGTAAAGAAGGAAAAAGGGAGCATGAGAGAGATAAAGGGGGAGTGTAAAACTCACAGTTCAATCTAGGGGACATTTGTTTTATTTACTTTATTCTATGTAGTTATTTGAATTTCATTTGGGCTGAAGAAGTAGCGGGATACATAGTGGCCTGGTAAGGAAGGGCATTGAGCTCATTTGCATTCACAACAGTGACCCCTTCTACCACCATCTGCATAAAGATGGAGGAGAGAGGAGAGGAGAAGAGGCAGGAAGGGATTCACTGAGGAGGGGTGAACAGATGCAGGGAGAAAAGAGAGCTGTGACGTTTCTTTGTCTAAAGAATAACGCAAAGAACATGTTCTATGAGAGTAGTTGTCAGTCAAAAATAGTATAGCAGATAGGGACATGACTTAATGTGGAGTAAAAAAAGATAATACATGACATTGTATTCTGTGGATTAAATGTGTCAAAATGAAGTCCTGTAAGCCAGACACTGTGATCCCAGCTACTTATACTATATCTGTGCTACCGATTCATTTTCTTTTTGCTCACTTATCTATATACATCCACCGTCAGTGGGAAAGCAACTCCCCCACTGCAAAAGTCAGCAGAACACCCCACCAACACAAACATACTCGACCAACACTTGGTGAGTACACAAGCAAACATTTGGGTGAAAAAATCCTTTGTTTAACTGAAAAAAACAAAAAAAAAAAAAAAACATATTGATGCTGAGCAATACACTATTGAAGATATTTTAGAAAATTACAAATAGGATCTCAGGCAACAGAAATGTCCTGAGGTTTAATATATGTGCGCATTTGGGATGAGAAAAGACCCATGGTGATGCAAACCCTCCACACAAAGCTGCAGCTATGGGAGATATTCAAAGCAGGTACATCTGACATTATTACACTTCTAGAACCATGTAAACAATCTGGGGGGCTGTAACAAGTTATATATGAAAAATGTAGTGTTTGGATTCAGAGGCGCTTTTGCAATCCTTCAGTCTGTATTTCTCTCTCATACACAAGGCAAAACACATCCTTAGGGACAGTATCAGCCTTGTATAAGCAGTGACCCCTGACAATAAGTGACAGATTCTGACAAGCAGACAGGCTACATGTGAAATCAGTCTCACTCATTTGCACACATTTTCCCCTGAGAATAACACAGGACACTCTACACCATCCTAGTGAGTATGTGGCACATCTACTGTAATGCACACCGACACAGATCTTTACATGCATCTTCCTGTTTACTGTGTCACAAGTAGATAAACCCTCTGGACAGAGTTGTTTTTAAGAGATTATCTTCTCTTTTAAACACTTAACATTCAGCAGAAGTTATACGTGTATATTATATTTAAATAATTCTCTTGTGACCTAGAAATATTTTTACTGTTTTCTAGAAATTGCTAATCCAGTTAAGTAGATTACAGCTTTGTAGTCGGTGCTAAAATCATACAGCATCTGCAACAATGGTGTTTGTTTGGAAGATTGCACACCTCTCTACACTAATCTAGAGTTAGATGTAATTTATGGGCAGTAGTAATGTGTTGGCTCCGTAGGCAACTCTCAGGTGAGCCTATTAATTATAGTTTTCAACATTCTTTTTTTTTTTTTTTATCATTAGCCTTGCTTACTATCATCAGTAGCATATGTTTTGCCTCCACAGTTCGACTTTGATGCTGTGTTCTTTTACCTGCCCATCTGCCTTCTCAAATGCTCTCCACATGATCATTAATGCAAGAAGTATACCAAAATAGCTCTTGAGGAGGTGGAGGTTTTGCCTTATAGTGATCTTAATTTTTTATTAATTTTTTTTTTTTTTTTACTAATTTCACCCCTAGAGACAGGGATGTCCTTGGCAGTATATTGTGTTTTGCTAGTTCCTAATAAAGCTGCCAAACTAACATTAGTCTCCTTCACCTATCCACAATAACTAAAAAGTAGCATCTATGTGACACAATATAAAAGTCATTGTTCCACACAAAGCTGGAAACAGGCATGACCTCTCTTTAAAATGTAAGTAAAAACATGCCAGTGACAGTTCTCTTATTTAGTTTAACACAAACATTTAGATCTGGAGCCTTGATAATGTCAGAAGTAGCATGGAGGTTTTGTAAATATTGTGTTAACACCAGCGTTTCTCTCACTAGTCATATTAACGGTCCAGTGTGGATGGGATTGCTTTAGTGAAATGGAATATAATCTTCATAATCATAGTTTCATTGGTGTATAATCACTTGAAAATATGAATTGTTTTGTTTTTATTACCTCAAAATGAGCACTTATCTGCTTGCATCTCAGAGTTGCATCACCGTGTTTCTACAGAAGCCCACGATGTACAAACCAAACAATGACTCCAGAGGAGACATGTTTGTGTTTTTAACAAATTTAACTTCATGCACAGATGGGGAGGGTTATTTAGCTGGTAGCAACTTTGATACCATTAAATGCTTAAATAGTTTGGATTTTAAAACGGTAACAGAATGCATTACGTAAAACCATGGTGTTCTTGTATATGTACATTTACAAAATGAATTCATAGAAGCAGATCATGGTTTTTAAAATAATATTCTCCTAATAAAAGTGAAACTCAAAGCAGGGATGTAAGCATTTAGAGATTTTGGTGCTCCGATTATCGTCAAAGAAAAAAATTGTGGTTTCACAATTACTACGATTGTTCTGTGGAAAAGTTTATATGTGGAGGTGTGGTATGTGCCATGTGAATCTCACAATGTGTATGATCATGTAGCGCCAATAAAGGGGGGTAAACATAACAAATTCATGGGGCCCAGCATTTGTGGGGGGCCCATAGAGCACTGGTGGGGGTCCAGTGGATACAGGTTAGAAGTTGTTAAAATTTCATTTCAGATTTGTTGTATAAGAGAGACATAGAAGGTGGGAGTTGAACGTAGAACGAATGTTAAGTTTCAGTTTTGTTTCATGCTAGCGTAGCTTGCCCCCCCTCCCCGCTCCAACAGATCGAGAAGATACTGAATTTTATTAAGGGTCCATGAGGTTTACCTTTCATGGGGCCCACAATTGGTAGTGCTGCCCCGTCCAGACCATACGACCCCCATGCGTCCCTTTGCAAAATGAACCTTAACATGTCTTACTAATTTCTCTACATGCCCTGCTGTTGTAAAGGTCATTTACCTTTTCCTACCTCCTGAAACTTCGCCAAATTTTCATTTGAGGGGGCAGGACATTTGCATTGCCCCCTCTACAGATGCATCAGACTATTTGATGCAGTTTGCCTTGTGATCAAGCAGAGCGTATTTACTGCAGTAATTACAAGTTAACCCTCCAGAATCGTGTATGACAGTGCTGGAGAAGAACCGCCTTACTCTACCGAAGCTATGCAGTCAGATAGTTGTGAATAGGTTGTGCAGAGGTGGCTTGAAACTGCATAGAAGACGGTAGCGAACACAACCTCTATGAAAATGAAAATGAGCTGCATCAAAAATATATTTACGATCAAGACAATTCTGAAATTCATCCACCCCCTGAGACAGATGGACAGCTTGTTCCTTCTCTGTTATATTCACTCGGGGCATGTTGGATGAAGTGCTTCTGCAATGTTGCTTTACTTCTGTGTGGGAAGTGCATACTGGTGTGTCTTTGGTTCTGCTCTTATTCTACTGTACTTTATGAGACGGTTTTTGGCAGCCTTGACGATAAATTAACCGTAAAATCGAGATTAATCGTAACACCATGACATCGTTACAACCCTAACTCAAAGTAGAGTGTAATGATATAATAAGTAAAATTACAGTAAGAGCAGTCACAGTACAGTGCTTAATTGCAGAATGAAGAACGTGAATAGTTTTTAGATGAATGATGAGTGATAAGTTTCAAGGCTTGTCCACATGCCAGCCTGAAACCATATGCCAATCAGTCACTCAGAGACATTCACTGTCATCACACTGCCTCTGTGCTCTACCTAAAATAACAGCTATAAATCTGTTGCTCAGATGTCTGCTGTTTACATCAGTGGGTCACTGCAGTCCCTTACTATGTATTTTCTAAAGACACTGTGTAAGTTTTATTTATGGCTTGAACCAATTATGTTAAGTGAGGTAGCATTTAGCACAATGTTGTGGCTGGCCTGTTATTAGCTAACAGTAGCTAATTAATTAAACGTGTTCCGTTAAGGCTTTAAGTATTTAATAAAATGTTAACATAGGTAATAAAAGCCTTCAGTGCTTTACATAGTATTAACACAGAAAGGATTGCAACAGTGACTATGTACGTCAATAAAACCATTAAACTAAATTGGAATGCGATAATAATTAAAGGTTATTAGATCATATATGTCTGATCTCTTGGAGGTCCTTTAGCTTACAACAGGTACTCTTCTTCCTCTGAACATAAACCTGACCCAAAACTATTTAATGAAGTATTCTCGGCCAGTTATACTCACCATCTTCAGTGGGTACATAAATATTGAGGTAAAGACAATCCTCGCTCTGGTTCTGAACATAGTTTGCTGCAGCATCCAGATTGTCTGTGAACCACACCGGCAGCATGATCTCAGGTAACACCCCATGGACATTCTGGGGACACACAGGTGCAAAATTGGTAGCGTTTCGTGTCTCTTGCCAAGAGCCGGGAGCTTCCGGAGGCTGGAAGCGGCGCTCGCCGATTGGCGCCGTAGCATATGGCACACCTAAGTACTGCTCCACCGGGCCCAGGATGTCATTGCTAAGCTCCTTCCTGATACCACGAATCTTTCCATAGCCTGTGGTCACTATGGGGTGTTTCAGGTCAACTCGCTGACATGAGGAAAGGGTCAGGTGAAGGACTAGTCCCAAGAGCCACACCAGACATTGATTGGCAACCTGTTGAGAAGTATGGTGACGCTTCCCACCAAAGCCTTGGTGGCTGGCAGCATTCAGAGGAAAAAACAACATGTCCAAAATAAAGGCTCTTTTAGTCATATCAATAAGACTACAGCTGGATGAAGAGAAGGATCATTAATTCAGTGACTTATAGGGGTAAAAGAAGACAAAAAGAGGATTTGTGGCAGGGGACAGGTGAACTGTTTCCCTATTGTGACATGGTGAGGCTGTGGGATAGGTCGCATTCTCAGGTAGACTGTGTGGTCTCATCCGTCTTCTTCTTCTTCGGAACTCCTGATGGGCCCGCGGCTGCAGTCAGGAATCCAATTACACCTGGAAGATACAGACAGGTTGCAGGTTTGAGTCTTTGTTATGTGACAAGATGTGCTTTTTAGGTCCTAGCAGTGCGTTTAAAAAGACACAAGAGGATAAAGTGGGTAAACTGCCCATAGCAGACCTGAGATGTCAGACGTTATGCTGCATGTACTATAAATGACTAGGGATGCACCAATTAAACTTTTGTTGTTTTGTTTTTTTTAACCAATACCATCAACAATCTCCACCCCCAGAGAAATGGACAGTGCAATACTCCCCCTACCTTAGTGCAATAGCGACAACACATGCACACTACTACGACCTGTACATTTGCACATACAGTATTTCTCATCTGTAGCATAGTTAGCTTCTCTATATTCTCTCTGTATATTTTGTCCACCTCAGGAGCTCTAGCACTACTTCAATAGCACATGTGTATTACTCTATATATATTACATCCTGTGATACTTTATTTTTCCTTATGCACTCCTCTGCACTAACCGTTTTGCTGCTAAACTGATTTTCATTGTTTCTGTCACAATGACAATAAATATTTATTCTATTCTATTCTATTCTATAACGGTGTTTAATCAACAACACAACAGACAGACATATTGTTGAAAACAGGCTGGGGAAGCATATTACATATATAAATGAATGATTAAGTGATGACCTATTTAGATTTAAGTATAGAATGTTCGCATGCAAATTTTTGTAAACCTGACATAATTAGTGTGACTGAAGCGTTATGTGCAACAACTGGTGGAAGAGACATATGGATGGACCCCCTCATGTGCCCCCACCTTACTGCATCTTTACACACTGGAACTACATCTGCAAATGTACGTCCATCAGTCCTGGTGAATCTATATCCTGTCCGTCTATAGGAGTGGATCTCTCCTTCACGGTGGTTCTCCTCAGGTTTCTCTTTTCCCACTGGGTTTTTGGAGGTTTTTCTTGCTGAGGAGGAGGGTCTAACGATGGGTGATGCCCAGGACATTAATCCATTCCTTTCTTCTACTGTTCATTTGACTGTTTGTTTTCATATCCAACTAATTCTGTAAAGCCCTGTTTTTTTTTTGTTTTTTTTTTTTGGGGGGGGGGAGGTATGTTTTATACCTGTTATGAAACACATTGAGTTTGCTTGTGCATGAAATGTGCTCTATAAATAAATTTGAATTGAACTGAACTGAATATGAACTTCGACATACTGGTGTGGTGGATAGCACTTGTACCAAGTAAGAAGGTCCTGGGTTTGATTCCAACACCAGCCCATGGTGGGACCTTTCTGTGTGTGGTTTGCATGTTCTCTCCATGTCTGCGTGGGTTCTCTCTAGGTACTCCGGCTTCGTCCCACCATCCAAAGACATGCTCTGATAGGTTAATCAGTTAATCTTTTTATAGTCTGTAGTTGTTTATTGTAACCAAATGTTTACATAAAATGTCATTGTGCTGTAGGCTAATTTCTAGAAAAGCTATTTTTAAAAAAGTGTGCACATTGAAATGCTTTGTCATTTTTCCATAATATCTATTCACTTAAATTGATGAAAGTGTTCATCTTTTTTTCTTTTTTTTTTCAATTCACTTGTGCCGAGCTGCTTAAAAACTCAGAAAATACCAATAACCTGTAAATAATAGACAAAAGGACAGGTGACCAAGGTTACGCTGAGTAATCTCAAGCCTCACGTGTACGATTCAAAATACGAAACGTGTTCTCGCCATTCACTTTTTAAAATGTTTTGGACAATTATACTTGGATTTTTTCAAAAGAACACTTGTCTTTTCATTAACATCACTCCAAAGAAAACACAAAATGCATAAAAGCATGTGCGCATATCATTCTGAGGAGGAGTGAACAAGCAAAACCCCATGGCCCTGCACCCTTTTCAGTGTCAGAGTTAGCCTTTCCCTCTCAACTCAGTTCAGTTGGTTCCTGCTTCCACATGATTACAGATGAATGGGCAGTGCTTATCTCGCCCTGGCTTTGGGAGACGGAGCCGTTTAGGTGTGATAAAGGCTTTATGTGGCGCTAACTGTTGGGTGAATGCCACCTCATCCCTCCACCCTCAACCCCGCAATATCCATACTCGACTGCCAGCCGCCAGACACAAGCAATGACAGAAAAATACAGCAGAAAGATGGCGTGCCACATTACAGGGTGCTCAAAGTTACTGATATGAAGGGGTATTCCAGTTCATAAGAGTAAAATAGGAACAAGCTGTCTGGAAAAATATTCAGTTCATTAAAGCCTTCTGACTGACTCCATCTTATGAGAGCTCTACACATTACACGGAGGTGGTGAAATGTGTCAGGATACCAGAATCCTTGTCAAAAAAAGTTAGTCCGCATAAATACTCAAGCTGAAAATCCAACTTAGAAAAAGATTAACGTGAATTATACACAGTACATGACTCAAGACTCATTGTGAGGGGGTAAGATGGCATGATTTAGAGAAAGCTACTGGTCTTATGTGGGTTAGGAGACAAAAAAAAAAAAGGGGGGGGGGGGGGGTAAATT
>JAPSES010000044.1:17467218-17482170 GCA_029822895.1 Maxillicosta whitleyi | reverse complement strand
TGCATGACCCCCCCCCCCCCCCCCACTCACACACACACACACACCTGATCTACAAATATGCTGGGATTAATCACAGACTGTCTTAGTTGCCTCAAGAGAGGAGTTTTTTCCTAAGTGCTGATTCATCATTCACTGTGTGGTCATGGAACATCTGAGCAACACTTCCAACACTTTGCTCAAAGTAGATAACATGAACTGGGACTCCAAGCTGAGTTGACACATTTCCACCCGGTTTTCATTGTCAACCTACTCCAGTTTGGTCAAAACTTCTCAGAAAATATGCTTTCTCAACGTTCAAGCCTTTTTCAATCAAAGTTCTGGGGGCCAAGCTTATTTATTCATAGACTGCTATGAATATGCTGATGCACTGTGCCTTAAAGCAACTAATGTGGACATTCTGGCTTTCTGTCAGTCTCTCATACAGACCATCTTTAATCATAGATTTGTTTTAACCCATGGGGGAGATTCAATCATCACTTCTCCGTGGAGATGGATGTTGACGGCAAATCTCAGGGGCTTGATCTATATTGTTTACCATTTAATATAAAGCACACAATGAAATATGGTGCAAGGGCACTATAAACTATTCAGACATTGCATTAGTTTGGTTATGGTCTTTTAAAGTTTTAATTACTTTTGGCCCCTGCCACATGAAATTTCCTCTGATTGTATGAATAAGTATGCCCCAACAGACCCACATCACTAAACATGACCTTTGAGTCAGTAGCTTTCCGAGTTATCATCTTCTCTGTTTACCCCTGTGGAGCAGTAGAGACTACATGTGCACACTATGCACCCTCATGACACAAACAGAGGCTTTTTGCTCATGTAAACAACTCTGCGTGTTTTCCTAATCCTACCAGAGGTAAACTGCTGTCACAATTTGTCACTATCTGTCAGTGTACTTCTCTAGGGCTTATAACGGGAAAAAAGTTGAATTGCCTAGTAACAAGCAGTCATTTATGGCTTGGACATTCCTTTCGGTTCAACCCAAATTAAAGTTAAATAAATTTAGCATGCACAAGTAATTCCTTAATGTCTATAACAAACTATTTCGACACAAAATTTTAACAGTAATGTATATAACATATGTGTATTTTTCAACATCTTGCTTCTAAAAACCAATTTCACATTGGCAGGTGTGTTTGTGTTCTGTGAATGAGCTCGATTTTACCCTGTATTATGATTAGCAAGGGTCTGTAACTCAGCCGTGACAATGTGACAGATTTGTTAGAGGCTTGCTGTATTCAGCTCTAATGCCAGCACATTGCAGCATTAACTACAATGAGCAAAAGTGTGTGCATGCATTACACAGACACAGATGCTGTCAATACTGTTGGCAGAATACACATGGGACCACAGTGCATCTCTGCTATTTGATGACATCGAGCAGAGTCACCGTTATGCACTGTTTTGTTCATTTACATGTGATTAAAAGTTGTGTTGCTGAACTGAACCAACAAAGCCAAAAGTAATTGTGGACATTTACAGCAAAATCAAACAATCTGGGTAATGGTTAGCACTAGGGTCCATGTTTGATTCCTAGTTGGACCAGAGCCTTTCTCTTCTTTCTGTATGTGGATTTCATCTCAGTCCTTCAGTCCCATCAAAAAGGGGCATAAAGGAGAATTCTATGAAAGTCAGTGCTGTTGACAAATGAACTCATGAAGACCTGGAGTTAGTCCCTTGTTCTTATTAATGCAGCTCACTGCTCCTAACATGCTAACCGCTAATGCTAAATTCTGGGTGTATTACAATACAATACAATACAATACAATACAGAGACTATTTCCCTGTGGGTATAATAAATAGTTCTCTGTACTAGAAATTAACAGAAAAAAATACTTACAAGACTCCCAAACAAGACTCAACTAAACACACAAGCCTCTGTGGAAATAAAACCCATAAACTCAAATCAAAGCAATCATTTACAATTCATTGAATAATAAAATGAAGGTGATAATATAAGATATTACCATTAATGGACTGTAGAAAGTTAATATAGAATGTCAGGCTAGACTAGAGGTGCAAAAATTCCTCAGAAATAATCTGCATCAAAGACTGTTGGATACAAAAAGATATGACACCCTTTATTGTCATGAAAAGTATTGAAACAAATATGTGGGTGCTATGACCCTGGTCCCTAAAAACAGGACATAGGGATTAAAAATTCCAACCAGATGTAGACTACTATTATGAAGCAAGATTGGAAGCACTTTGTGTCTATTTTTGTTTTAAATAAATACTTAGTGAGATAAAAGAGAAACTATTTTTCAGATAAAACACCTTTTTTTAAATATTATTTTTTTTATACAAAAATCCTCGTGTAAGATGATAAAAAGGACATGAAAATCACACAAGGGCCGTGTCATCATTGGGTATAACCTGAGGGGAAGTATGTCTAAGTTTCTCTTTTATTTTTGGGTCTAAAAAAGCTGGCAAAATGTCAAGTACAAAAATTAACCCTGTTTCATAGAAGCACCCATATCAACAATGAAATACAGAGATAGGAAGGTTAATATGACTGTGTACAAAGCACCGTGCTGCACATTTGTACATTGTAACAGCATCACTGCAGTTGAGATTTAAGTTTCATTATCATTACACTATCAATATAAGACAGTAATATGAGATTTTCATATTCTGTGGTGCGACAAAACAAAGAAGCCAGATATGGCCTGCAATACTCAAACTGGGAGACATTGTACTATAGCTTTAATTTCATACAAATAAGTAAGTAATTTGTAACACACTAAAGGTGCTTCTGTGCCTATTAACTCAGCTAAAGCCTCTCATGAACTACCTCCTTAGTAGGCATGAGTAGCTGCAATATACCATTATGAGATGGTAATAATCATATTGTGTTTTACCTTGTAAAGGTAAGGTACAGCAGTTATGTTTTTGTTTGTTTGTTTGAAGCATATCTTCATACTGAGTCACAATTTCCTTTGTATTGCTACATAGAGTGCCAGTTCCACTAAGTGAAACATTAGTTTTAATATTCTTGACATTTGATGTGGACATTTTGATTGTTCCTGTATTGCATGAGCAGTCTATTGAATCTCTGAATGTGCTTTTTCTTGGGCACATACAGCCGTCATTCTTAATGAAATGACAGCGTCATCTTATTGGCTCTGTTCCCTCACTGTCCCTGTGCTTACTGCTCTCCTCCCTGATCCTCCCATTTCCCTTTCTCTCCCTCTCATCTCTCGTTTTTGCATCTGGGGACATGTAATGAACGGCTTCCCTGCTCTGATTGGATGATGTATGATGTTATTAGATGGGATGAAAGCATACATAACTCAAAAGGATATGGAATGGAGAAAGGAGAGAAAGAAAAAGAAAGATTCAGAGGTGTTTTGGTAAGCAGCTTTGAAGGGGAGAGAATGGGGGAAGTGTTGCAGATACATGCATGTTACAATGGGAGTAGGTCACAGTTTCATGTTTCTACTCAGGCAGAGTACCTGTGGGAAATAGTTCTACAGATCTCATCCCTGCATCCTCCCTATGCTAGGCTGAAGAATACAGGCAGATTGCGCAGTGCCCTAGGTGCCTCCTGGGGGAGTGAATGAGAGGGCATGGGCGGAGTTTAACGCAGGGGAACTCCCAGATGACCACCCGTCCTCCAGGGGGTCTGTCATAAACTGCTCCTCATCCATGTTTCATTTCCCTCATTAAAGCTGTATGAGAAAAGAGTGGTCAGTCCACAAGGTCTGATCGCACTATTTTCTAAAGGGAAAGGAACTGAGCTTTGAGCTGAATCAAGGGACCAGCAGGGTTCTCCTTGCTGTCAGAGTATCCTGGCCATGAGGTTGAGGTCCTGAGCTCAGGAGACAACTTAGATCTCTACAACACAGAGAGTGCTTCATGTAATTGATTTGGGCACTGGTGACGTCTGAGTGCTGCTGCAAAGATTCTGTCTGTTTTTTAAATGAACGCAAAGTACGCTGCAGGGACTCTGCTCATGAAACATTCAACCACTTTATTCACCCTCCATCTTCTCCTCTACTACCCTGCCCTCTCGATTATATATCTCGTGTTTAGTCTCAGACACACTTGACTCCAACCTCTGATGACCTGGGCTTTGCTTAAAAAAATACCATTAATAACAAGAAATGATGATATTTTCCTGTTAAATTCACAATATTTAAGATGAAAATCAATATAATTAAAATCAGTGGAATTGGATTCCCATAGTGTTTGGATCTTTCCAAATTTTAGCCCTCTGAAAAGGCTAGGCAGGCAGCACACAGTCTTATGAATCGTGTTTGTGCTTTTCTTGGTTTCTTATTGAAACAGACAAATAGAAATGCATGATTACAACATATTCCTTACACATATGAAAAAAATAAGAAGCAAACAACAAAAGAACAAACAGAAGTCATAACACCGTGTACTGCCTGCCTAGTCTTTTACAGAGGGCTAAAATTTGGAAAGATCCGAACAGTAATAAACCAATGGGCTGTGTCCTCCTGTCGATGGTAAATACACCAATGAACAGATTGACTAGAATAGGTTGTGGACACAGATGTATTGCCTGAGGCAACCCCACCTGCTCATACATATAATTTGCTAAACTTATTTAACCATAGCATAAACATTACTGTTACCAATGGCAAGAGCCAAGAGATATGTAAACATTTGAAGAAACTTAAAGAAACCAAACAGTTCCTATTTCTAGCGGTGGAGTTATTTGGACCCATTAACTTAGTTATAACAGTTTTAGATTTACCATGTGACCTGTAAGTCATAATACATAGTAATGTTTTTTTTTAATATATATATTAAAAAATTATATTAAATAGATGCTTAATTTATCACATTAGATCTGGATCAATCATCTGCTCTGCAAGACCTTTTCATTCATATCAACACTGATAGTAACCTATTTTATACTAGGTTAAATCATCTTTATTCACTACACTTCACTAGTACAACAAACTAAATGTTAGATTTTTAGTGTACAAGCAAAACATGATTTCTACGTTCCCACAACCTTAAACTTTTGCCTATTCAGTTTCCCTGGAAACATATATGCATGTCATTCCTTGTTTGAGCCTGCAACACCATTAACAATATGCTGTTGTTTTGTCTTTCAGAGCCTCAGCTAAAAGGTATTGTTACGCGATTGTACAGCCAACATGGATACTACCTGCAGATGCAGCCTGATGGCACCATGGACAGCACAAGGGATGAAGGCAGTTCATTCTGTGAGTGCTTCCATAGAACTGGCATTCTGCTTTAATTAAATGTGTGTATGTGTTTTACGTTTCCCCTTTTTATTTTTATTAAAAAAAAATAATATGACCAAAAAGACATGGTATCAGATGTGCACCAAGTCAGTAAAGTTTCAGGAAGGGTTTATTCCACCTGTCAGTTTTGCTGGGAGTCGTTGCTTTTCTCAGGTTACTGAAGTAGACCATCACACCAATTTACTGACCAGTTCTGGAAATCCACGAGTTCTTGCAAACTTGCAGAAATATTTTCCACATGCCTTTATCTACTATGAATCTGGTGTTAAAATGATCATTTAAACTGAATCTCCATGATACCAGTTTTCCACAAGTGCTTTTGCTCATTGAGTAAAAAAAAAAAAAAAAAAAATCCAGGATCATTTCATCCATGCTATGGATAATATTAACATGTTACAGAGATAGTGAGCCAAAGTCCTGCCCCTTCTGATCAGTAATGAGAGACATCCAGTATTTTTAGTGTATTCAGTACTGAGAAAACAGTCAGGAATTAGGCCAATCACTGTGAAATATGCACAATCTATTTCATACTGGACCAATCACAAGTCTGGGGGGCAGATACGTCATACGCACTGACTTCTTTGTGTCACGAATCAAATATTTTAAAACAATTAGGATTAAATTACAGATTACACCCTGTATTCTTATATTCTTCTGACAAATGTGTCACGTCTGTGCTTGTGATTGGTTTACTCAGCACCTGTTAGTCCCGCCTTCATACTTGGATTCAAGCCCTGCGACTCCAGATGGATTTCTCATTGACAAAGATGGATGGTTGGCAAGGCTAATGATATCTGTCTTTTTAAAATATAATTTTATGAGTCAAAAAAAAGCTGCAGTTTGTGTTAAATATGGTAAATAAAAATCCAGTTTTGTGTGAAATTCAGGTTCAGTGGACTGCATCTCTTGTTGCACGTGTTACCAATGTCAAAAATAGCTATGACCTTAGTTATTTCACATCATTCTTTAAAAATCTGGCAAAAAATTATTAAAAGACATGACATCCACCACATGTCTGATCATCCTCAGTGACTCAGATTAGATCTTGGAGAGGAACAGTTGTGATGATGTCACTTCCACAACTTTGTGGTGTGCAGTGTTTATATTTGCGTATTTTCAATAAATTAACAGGTCAACAGTTTTACAACAAACTGCAACTTTCTTGACTTATAAAATTAGCTTCTCTGACAAGCATCATATGTGAAAATTATGGATGTCTTCTCTCGCTATTAATTGCAGTTTTTTTTGTGACGGTACCAGAGGGTCTTATACAATAGACAGGGTAGGGAGTCACCACTTTTTGAGTAAAAATTAAAATGGTAAATACAATTTCTATGAATCTTAGGAGCCACGCTGAGCATGCTTGAAAATGGAAACTACTGGACATTATAATGATTTAACGCAAAATACTGCTTTAAAATGACACAATATTTTATGTCTGGTTCATCAACAATAATTATTATCTGTAGCATTTCTGACAATGTATAATTTCGAAAATTGAGACGCAGTATTCTTCATACTTCATGCGTAATTATTTCTGTGATTTACACTAAGGCAAAAAACCCTATGTGAGTAGCACCATTTGATCCTGTACTGTATAATAATCTGATCTGAGAATAAACTTAACAGGAGGTGCTTTATAAGCCAAGATGAGTCCACACTCAGAAAAAACACATCAAATAAAAGTGAGAGAGGATTCAAATTGTGCTACCAACACACTTTATTTTATCACATTTGACTTGACTGAGAGAATTTGACACCCATTCAGTCATCTGCAGATGAAAAGCTCATTGCAGAATTGTAGAATACTTTTCTGAAAACTCTCTGAAATTCTATGCCTAAAAACATTAATCTGCAACTCAGTTTTTGAAACTTAATTACCGCATCTAATTCCAAGGTCAGCTCAATATATGGCTTTTTTTTTCCCCGTGAAGGAGTGTGGAGAGCAATATACTTCTGAAAAAAGCAAAGCTGTTAGAGTTTAAAGTGCTTCTAAGTGACACAGTCCCACTGTTGAGATGATGTGAATGTTCCCCCTGACCTTTAGCAATCTAAATTTGGTTTCAGCCCAGAAGCTATGTAGAAAGTGTCTTCTTCCTGTCTTTACCTTCCAGTCTCAACATTGGATTCAATATTGTAACACACTTTTAAGTTCATGTGCTCAGGAGGGTGTAACATTTGCTGACCGAAACCCAGATCTCTACTAATCCAGTTTAACTGTCTTACCTCTGTGTTAGTGAGGCAGAACACTGTCATTGTTTTCCAGTTTTAGAGGCAATGAAAAATAGGGAAGGTGACATGATGTTGTGTTTACTGCACCATAAATTCAAGGAGGTCACAACATTTTGTTTTAAGTAAGTTCTAGAATGCAGCACTGACACTGCAGCCACTCCACCTGCTACTATAAGTACAGGACAGAAGACTCTGTAGTACAGTACTGTAGCTGAATTTCTACTTGTCTCTCTCTCTTACCTTTTGTATCTCTGCTTCGTTCCCTCCAACTTCACTCCCAATTTAGCACAGTTCAACTTAATTCCTGTGGGACTGCGAATCGTGGCAATCCAGGGTGCAAAGACAGGGCTGTACCTCGCCATGAATAGCGAAGGCTACCTCTATACCTCTGTAAGTATGCCCTACAGATCAGTAATGTGCATATGAAAGAAACTAATTTCCATTTCATCATACTTCCTAGGCACTCTATTACAAATCTGCTGGTGTTTCAATACAATTCAATATTCAGCTTGGGATGTAAGGGCCATCACTTGTTGGTAGTCATCCTGATCTCTGCCTTATAGAAAAGCTATTAGCTGCCTACAGTGCTGACAAGGAATTCAATGAGCAAATATGTAGTGTGGGTGGAAAAGTCAACTGCTGTCATTTTGGATTTAGAGGTTCTGCAAGCTGTCAGTTGGTTTTAGATGTCTACCATCATTTCATTTTATGAAGAATCTGAGGATTGAGTATGAATCAGATAATAAAACTATATATTATAGTGACAAAGGCATATCATCACATAAGGCAATACATTCTCTGTACTGTCAAATACAGTATGTGTGTGTACAACCAGGTATGAGTGTATAAGAGACACTGGGAGTAAATGAGTCCACCTGCATCAGTAGGCTATGCCAATTAGTGCTGGAAATCAGTGGGTGTAAGGCTTTAAAATGTCGCATGCTGTTAGAGAAGTAAAGTTATAGATGACATCAGCTAATTATGGATGTTCAATGTACAGTCACAGAAAAAATGATTAGAACACCCTTGTTTTCTTCAGTTTCTTGTTCATTTTAATGCCTGGTACAACTAAAGGTACATTTGATTGGACAAATATATTGATAATAACAAAAATAGCTGATAATAGTTTAATTTTAGAGCTGATATCTATCCATTTTCCATGTTTTCTTGATAATAACCAAAATCACTTCAGTTCTTACATCAATATCTATGTCACTGTACTGACAAAAACAGTGCTTTTGGGTATTCCATGTTTTCTTTTCTGTCTGTTTTGGTCACATGATACACATGCAGTTAGTACTCAATTACATAACCTTTGTTTTTGATTACTTTTGATGGTCTAATGATTTTTTCCATGACAGTATATCTGTATATTTTGTGTTTTGTTGTTCATATACATATTCACACTGTTAAAAATCCACATAATCTCTTTACATTTTTATATGACCTTTTAATTCAATGCTGAATCTACAATATCATATCAATTATGCCCAGTTAAGCACCAGAACAGAATCTACCAATTAGCCATCAGTCAGTATGAGTAGTAAATTGGATTTAGTCATTAAATAAGTATTGAACAAAATCTGTAAAGTCTTTATCTGTCATAGATAAAGAATAAAGGAGGAAAGTGTGTTGAGGCCCTTGCACATTCCCAGTACAAATCTAAATGTGTATGATCAATGGGTCCAGTGTCAGACCATGTGAAACTGCAGGAACTGAAATTTGAAAAATTACTTGGAAAATGCACATTCTTTCTGCAGCTTTCTCCTCTAGCTCCGAATCAAAAGATTAACCATAAATGCAGAAGAACCTGACCAATCCCTACAGTTATGGAAAAACTAAGCCACTTTTCCACATATCCATAATGAGACACAGACTAAAAGAATTATGTCCAGGTTGATAGATTTGGATTTGGATTAATGATTGGTAATTACAGCTTTCACTGACATATTTAACCCTCCTACCTGTATGTAAATGCTTGTTATTAGGCAAAATGTGGGCATCAACATAATCCTCTACCAAATCTGGGCTGTAGATTTTCTACAGCCTGAAGAAAAAAAAATGTAAATGTAAATGCAGCAGTCTAATTCTATCCCAGTCCACTTACAGGAGTGATATTTTGCTTTTAAAAAAAATGCATTTTAATACATTCCTCTGTGGTCTACATAAACTCCACAGGTCCATCTTCAACCTTATTTCTGAGTAATGACATGAGAAAGGTCATTTTGAGCGCTGGCCCTTTAAATGCACATGAGCCACTTCATGCTCCACCCCCTCCAGGTTGTTGACTGTTGCTCTGTCCCAACCAACAACTATATTTTATGTATTGTATGTATTTTATGTGAATATTTTATGTAATCAGCTCAAAGTTTGGACATATTTTCAGTTTTTACTACAACCACTGCTGCTGATAAACAATTATGTCGTACTTGGAGAAATGTTTTTCAGAAGTCTGGACTTTATATGTAAAAAAATGTCACAATGTAACTAGTTATAGATGTAATGAATTAAGAGGGAATTAAAACAGGTTGTAGAAATCCACTCGATTTTTGCCGAAGTTAATATAAAGATCGTTTTGCAGCATCTGGAGGGTTCTAATTCAAATTTTATGAACTATTAGGGTCCCAATACACAAATAAATGAACCAAAGACTAATAAAAGTGGGTTCATATAAATGTAAAGATGCTCAAACATAATGACAATTTGCCCGCTGACATTAAAAAATAAATAAATACTGGAACTTAAATGGTGTTTTGTGGCTAAAACATAGATTTCCAAACATATTTGCGTATTTACATTATTTTGTGTCTGCCACAGCTGACTGTCCAGTTCTGCATATAAGTAACAGAATACTGATGAGTTAAATACGTTGTTAAAATAAACTATAATAAAAGCCCCTATGTTACCATTTATATACAGTGATATATGCAATCACTCACAGATGCAGTTGTAGAGCGGACATGTTATGTGTAATAAATGTGTTTTTTTTACAGGATAATTTTCTATCTATTCCTTAAAAGCATGTGATGGGCATTATGTTGTGTTCAAAAGCATTTAATGCAATAGTGGAGTTTTATATTACAAATATAAAGGGGAGGGCATCATCTCAAAAGGTGGAAGTTAAGACTTGAATAATTGCAACTACGCCACCTCATATTATCTTCTGAGCCCTTTATTAGCATGCATTAGACTGTGATGCCTTTGCACCGTGAACAGGGAGGAGAAGGGATTTCCTAAGAAACAGTAAATAGCTACACTGCAGCCCGCATTGACCTCTTTCAGAGATTTTCCTCTTTTTCACATATACAGACACACACATTGACACACGTATGAGTGGATA
Source organism: Maxillicosta whitleyi (assembly GCA_029822895.1). Taxonomy (NCBI): domain Eukaryota; kingdom Metazoa; phylum Chordata; class Actinopteri; order Perciformes; family Neosebastidae; genus Maxillicosta; species Maxillicosta whitleyi. Next base: position 17,471,346 of record JAPSES010000044.1, on the reverse strand, counting down.
TACGTGTTGTACACCACAACAGCTACCGCCTTGTGTTATATTGCACGTATAATTTTATGACCCCATATTATTCTCTGTTGTGTGTCTAATGGACTAATTTGCTGGTGTGACAGGAAGTGCAGGTGGCATGGTATGGCACTTCATGCATATTTTTGTGCTTTGGGAACATGTGCATATTTGCTTTTACATTTAACAGCATGCCAAGACAGTGCGTGACAATGCCAAAGACTGTTTTCGTTTATGATAAATGAGCTCATCACTGTCACTCTGGAATAGTTGAGATGATTGACAGAATGACGAGCAGCTTCCCTCCAGCTATTTTCTCATCTTCTTGCATAAAAAACCCCTTTGCTGCTTATAGAAGGTTGTTATGTTGTTGTTCCTTCCTGAATTACTTACATATTTTCCTTGTACACCCCTGTCCCCTGACCCCCCCACATACACACATACACACACACTCCCATATTTACATAGTGGTCAAGTTGTTGCACTAAACTCTGTTACCAACTAAGGAAGTCTGTTGTGCTACCTTGTCTAAGACATAAATTTCAGGCTCACTACCTGTAGGTGACAATGGCTGATCCCGATACGAAAATAGAGCTTGGCTCATTCCTGCCCCATTTTATAATCTATGTGCTCTGGAAAACTCCCCCTAGACAAAAACGAGGGAGAGCGAGAGAGGGAACAGGGTTTGCTCTGAAGGAGACTAACATGACTGTTGACAGGTAAATTTTAGTCAAGGAGATTTTCTAGAACTACTATGATACACTGACAAGCAAAGTGTCAGCAGTTTTCTGTCACCGTTGTCATCCTTGGTTGTAATTGCATGTAATTTCTTAAAGAAAAAGAAACACTTGTACTATTTTTAGACACCTAAGTATTGTAGACCTGTCAAGTTGCTTGTGATAGAGAGAGCAAGAATGACACCACAACACATGAAAGTAAAAGACCAGAGCCCTACTGATGAAAAGCAATGTCCTTTCTATACTTTGCAAGAGATGAATGCATTGAGATGCAGAACAGCACCGGCAGCCAGATAGTATCGCTTTTAGGACAAGACAAGAGAAAATGTGGACATTAGACAAAGTGGCAGAGAGACTAATTGGCCCAAGCAAGGAAAAGGATTATGGTGAGGAAATGCAATGATAAAGACAAACATTTGGTCAAGCAGCTAATTTAGAGCACTTAAGGGAAGCAATTCTTCCTGATTAAGTCACGATATGCTTCACATTCCTACCATTAATGGTCTTAGAGATTTATTAGAATATAAGGTCTCAACATAGCTGGAGCGATATCCCAAAATATGCAAAACTAATGACTGAAATCACCTCTTATTGTATCCCACCATGCCACATGGTATTGTAAAGGCAGCAAACAGTGAGAAGCTAGTTACCCCTGTCACTGAGAGTGGGAGAGGAGATGTCAGCTATCATTCTCCTCTCAGCTCCATTATATTGACAGGGGTCTTCCAGCTGCCAATCAACTTTACAGAGGCACGAGTCCCTGCACATTATCATCTATTCTGATGTTGTCATGCAAACATCATGCCTATCTGGGCTATCATAAAGCATTAGAGACCGACCTTACGTGTGTTGTGGTAGACAGTATTAACTGCTAGTCTCATCCTCTCTAAGCCCCTCTTAATAAGCATCCATGCCCTATTGACTTACGTAACCCGGCTTGTCATAAAACATCTACATCTGATTCAAGAGCAACATCAGCAGCATGCCCTGCTGGTGACTTTGAGCCCCACATACAGCCACACATAGATTATGTGCATGTGCCTGAGTGATAGTGAATAGCTGTGGATGAACTTCACGTTATGACAGTGCATTAATGCTGTTGTATAGTGACTGTGCTGCAGCTTGGATGTTGCAGCTGGGCAGCCTCCCATAGATTACCCTGAGAGTTGATTTGACACTCTGTAGATACAGGAAGTCTGAATGACATAATGACCCCTGCTGTCTAAACAGGGCATTGCAAATAATTACACAAAAATGCTATAACATGTTCTAAATTTCAGAAGTAGAGCTACATTTTACAAGAATTAGTTCCAATTTCATGCATTGGAGTGCATGATGAAATTGAAGTAAACAAGATATTAAATATTCTTCAAGCATTTACTATCATTTTCGTCACCACTTTCATCCCTGTTCATATTTCCAAATTATATGCAGGAAATGATGGGGTTTTTTTTGGATTTAGGGAACTCTCCCCGACCAGTGCTGGGATGTGGTTTATTGGTACTTCACTGCTCTTATTTGGCGGTAAGAGCAATCACAGTGTACGGTGGTATGGAAACTTAAGCATCCTCAAGTAGGTAGAATAGATGTAATCAGACATGAGGGATAAAGAAGGAGGTGGTGTGTGGGCAGAGGGGAAGGTCGGGTTGCTGCTGTGCATCATAAAAAGGCTCTTCCCATCTTCTTGATTCTCAGCACGGATGCTACATATTACCTTTTGTGTCTTTCATTTGAATTAATTTTGGCTTGGGACACATGGAAGTGATGCTACACAAGTGTCTCAATGAGGCACAGTGGAAAATGGATCTTATTTCATTTCTAGTCCAAGCACCCTCCAATGAGATGGAAAAATCATCACACTTTAAAATGTTCTCCTTTTAATGCACCACTTAACAAGTTTGTAGCAAAAAAAATAAATAAATAAAAAGTCATGTCCGTGGGTAAAGCTGGCAGTTCAGTCCTCAGTCCTTAGGAGGTTTGCAGGTCACCTCAAGGTTGGTTGCATAGATGGGGTTAATTATCAGAACATATTTGTTTACAGCACACAGGCACATAAGAGCTGTGACAGGTTTAATGAAAAATCCATTTTATAGGGTTGCCGGTGACATTTATGTCATTATCTTACATGTTCACATGGAGTAATTGTTTTGCACATGAAGACATCTACGGAAAAAGCTTTAATGAAGAATATGTAGATTCTAACATTAGGCTAATTTCATGGGACTGATTATGACGGGTAATTATAGTATGACTTGGAAGAGGGGTTATCAGGGGTGTCCTTTCAGAGGTTGAGCTGAAGGGTATTTTGGTGGACTGATGGGTTCTCTTTCCAGAGGGAGGTGAGTGTCAGAGTGTGGGGTGCAGGCAACTAAAGCACAGCGTTCCAGCTTCGGTCCTCAGGGGAAAAGCACAAGAGCAGGATCTACTTTATTACCCACAACTCCTCTGTCCTCTCCAAGTGATCTTCTGCTCTCTTTCCTGTCTCTCCTACCTTTCCCCTTCTGCCCACCCCCACCGCACTTCCCACCCCTCTTGCCTCCTGATTAATAATGAATGAAGCGGATCATCTATCGATCCCATCCTCTTTGTGTTAGCACAGCAGAAGATATCAAACCTGTCAGAGAATCTTAAAATAGCCATGTGATGTGTTGGTGATGGTAGTGGGAGAGTTTGTTAAGAATATAGAATTGTTTTTTTATGGTGCAAAGACAGGCATTAATTGGGCATGACTGTAGTAAAGCAGCAGGAGAGGAGTGGCCTGAGAAAGGGCATAATGGCCTGAATTGCTGTCTCAGCTAAAGGATAATGCCTAACTGTGAAGGAGAAAGGTGATGATCTGTGATAAGTATGAAACCAGGGGTCTCTTACACTTACTCCATCTACTTTTAGCCGTTTTATTAAAGATTATGCCAAGTTGTGATCTTTTAGCCCTCTTCTGCTGTCCTGAGTCTGAGAATTTCTCCACTCAGCCATTTCTGCCCTACTGCTCTCACTTAATCAATCCAGTAGATTGGCTTTGCTCTCTGACAGGGGAAGGACCCTGTCGAGACTCTGATGAAGACTGAGAGAGATGTATATCTGTCGCTATTGGTTAATATCACCAGTCAACATTATGCAGGGTTCAGTAGTCCTTATGTCGAGGACAGCGACGAAGGGAAAGCACTGCTGGAACATGATCATTTACATTGTCTAGCAGAACTGTTGGCTCTGATCCAGGTTTTATTAATTAATCTGATTCTGTAATGTGTATTGAGATGTAGGCAGTCGGGAACAATTGACATTACAAGAAAGCAGCATATTGAAGAGATTATTCCTTGTCGTTTTATTGATAGATAGATAGATAGATAGATAGATAGATAGATAGATAGATAGATAGATAGATAGA
>JAPSES010000044.1:17433264-17467118 GCA_029822895.1 Maxillicosta whitleyi | reverse complement strand
ATAATTAAACGCCTAAAATATTTGAACTTTGACCTAATTTTCCCAAAATGTGATCAGATCTATTCTGGGTCACTGGCGATCTATTAATCAAATTTGGTATGAATTCAACCATTAGTTTTGCTGTTAAGAGTGTTAACAATCAAGAAAACAAAAAAAAAAAAAAAAAATACAAAAACCCTCACACACCAAGTGCTGCAACAAATCTGATTCTGAGTTATGACTAATATCAAGGACCCAGTTCATGGCGGAGTTGACCCGCGTCGAGAACCGAGGGTCGTCTAATGCACACTGACCCATTCTCCCAGACCCAGTGTGTGTCTAACCCACATCACTATGTTCAGTCCACTCATGCATACTATATACTACAGTTACTACACTATAAAAAAAAACTAGTTACAACTCTTCAAACACAGCTTTGTGTCTAATATTTAACAGCACTGAGAATACCGAAGGCACAAGGCATATGTTAAGTATGCATAATAAAATAAGACAATCACAGTCTGTATAGGAGAGAGTCTGAACTGGAACAGGAACAGTATGTGTTGAGGAAAAAGTAATCAGAGTACTGTTATCAGTCAGAACAGACCTATGTAGATGAACAGATAGTTGATGCAATAGAAGGCAGCTTTTATCATATTTTATCGCGCTTTATTCACATCCATTTGTCGCCTGTCTGTATGTTATAACGAGCTAAATGTTTTTTTCTTATGCGGTCTTGATATCAGTGTTTTCTCTCTCTCTGCGTTGACCTAAATTAATCCATGACCTAGAAATTGCTGTCTGGAGCCCTGCTGAGAACAACACTTTCTGCATTTCTTCAATAGTGGATGAGTTAACCTATCTATTCGCCTTCTAGGAGTGCTACTCTACTACTATTCTTGGCCTTTGTAGTAGAGTCTATGCAGTACTTGTGTGCTCAGGCTTGAATGATATCCTTCAGAGCACATGGAAAGAAAGAGATGGGAGTGAAAAGAAGACAAACTTTGTGGAAAAGCGAGGTTGTTTTTCATCTGCGAGTGTCTACGGGGCCTGGAGTTAAGTGAGTTACACAAGCCGGTCAATTCATCATACTTATGGCACTCAGTGAGCCGTAGTCCCCGAAGGAACGTTCCCTCAAATCATACTACTCTTTCTTCCCTCACAATGCACCATTACCCACAATCCACCAGCCAGTTTCTGCCACCTCCGGCTCATCAGGTACACATGATCTGGTGTGTTATCATTGTGACAACCCAAAACAATCTGACAATAATAAACTGAGCAGTCTCATTGTTGTGTTTTAGAATCTGCTAGCATAAAGATGAATATGAATTAGTAGTTAGACGGATTCCATATTTTAGTTGGGGGGGGGGGGGGGCATTCTGTGGCATCGATATATGGATACTCACACGCTACTCATTGGAGGATCGCTTATGCTAATAAAGTATCGATATTAACCAACAGAGACCCAAATATCCATATAAATATTTATTCATTTCATTTATTTGGTTCATGGTTGTGCATCAGTAAACATTCAATAATCATCAAGTGCTCACACCCACGCTCAAAAAGGAGCAGGATGAAGAAAATCCCCAAAATCCCCTTCTAAATAATAATAATAGCCGTAATGGTTAACTATATACAACTAGCTATAAAGCCATACTGTATGAAGTCAGACAAACCAAACTAAATACATCCAAAGATAATACAAAATGAATACAAAACCAAGTGCAAAACTGCATGTCCAGGAAGTACAAAACATAGGTAAATATATACCTGATGAAATCATGCAAATGCATTATACGAGACCAAAATAAGTAAACAAATATGTCACAAGATACAATATAAACACAAAGTAAAATGTCAAAACTTACTAACTGTTCATATAATCATATTGCTTCTCCTATAGATAGATAGATAGATAGATAGATAGATAGATAGATAGATAGATAGATAGATAGATAGATAGATAGATAGATATTGAAAAAGAGTAGTACTTTTGAGAAAAGTAATATTAATTTTTAAAACAAGACAGTGCTAATGTTCTAATTTTGGAAGTGTTTGGAAATCATATTCAGTTGAATATATATGATTCCGTGCTCCCTGGCTTGCTCTCCACATGTCTTTTACTTCACTGCTGGGTCTTTTATCCTGCTCCTGGCACAAATATTAAAGCAGCTCAGCTTTGTTTATTATAAATATTAATGCTTATATATAAATATTGTGTATTGCAATAATAGTGTTGGAACAATTCAATGTTGTGCTGTGATAATGGGTCAGCATATGAAGATATGATTACACTTCATCTTGAATTAATGCTTATGGAAATCTGCCTCAGAATCAGTCCAAGAAGAAGTATATATTTCAAGAAAAACAAGGATGGTGGATATGAATCAGTCATTAATGTTGTGTGCTGTGCATCTATTAAGCTCAGATTCCAGGTTTTGAAGAGTTTGGAATAAAAGCAGCCTCATTTCTTTTATACACACACACACACACAGGGAGAGAGAGAGAGAGCGAGAGAGAGAGAGATCTTGATCCCAGTGCCATTAGAAAGATGTGAGGTGTGAGTGTGTGGAAATGTTAATTGCATGAGTCTAGTTAAGGCTCATTTACTTCCAATGGGACAGGTGCACAATCACACTATTTACTTGGCAGTCCAGATTGTGGTCACTCCTACCTTTTTATGGATAGGGTCCCATCACTATAACAAGGAGCTAAACTTGGGATGATTCTGAAAGAGTTACTGTTGTCTGTTTTGATGTCAAAATGCCAATTACAACACGTATGTGTAAATTTAATTTGTTATTGTACTTGTGTAGGTATCAGTGTTGCAGGCTTTTTATCTTCTCCTTAGGGAATATGTTATGTTTAACAGAGATGTTAGTGCTATTTTTCACATGTGCATTCTTGTCTTGCCATTCCCCCAGGATCAGGATATTCATGCTTTCAAAGAAACACAGGTCCAGATTTATCATATCATTCCGTCCCTTAGGAAACAGCCACCTAATTAATGGTTTTCACTGTTTATGTTCATGTGTTTTTTTTTTTCATGTTCAAAGGGAAATGCTATAGTTTTCTTGCTGCTTTACTTGCTGCTCTTGCTTTGTTTGCTAATCAGTGTGAACCCTTCCCCTATATTTCTTTTCAGGAGCACTTCACTCCTGAGTGCAAGTTCAAGGAGAGTGTTTTTGAGAACTACTACGTGACGTACTCGTCCATGCTCTATCGTCAGACCCAGTCGGGCCGCTCCTGGTATATTGGCATCAATCGTGATGGCCAGATCATGAAGGGCAACCGGGTAAAGAAAACCAAAGGAGCGGCACACTTCCTGCCTAAAGTTATAGAGGGTTTGTGTCTATTTTTATTCAGCAGTGGTTCATAAATATATCATAAATTAAGATTAAAACAATCTCAGTTTATTCCATGTGGGTCATTTAGCATTACTTTTGTCTTCTATTAGTTAGACTTAACTCTCACAATAACAACTACAGAGATTTGGGAACACAACAACACTGGTACAGCAAAGTCACAGAAAGGAAGAAAAGAGATAATCAGACAGGTTGTAAACATGTTAACAGCAAAGCCAGATTACATCTGGCTATGTCTGCTTTATCTGTAATTAAAATGAAAAACGAGGACTCACAAAATGTTGGTAATAATCCCTCATCACCTAAAAAACTCTAGTCACATCTGCTACAAGTATAATAGGTCAACATTGCAAAAGAACACTACAACCTTCAAAGCTATTTTTTTCCTAATTATTTATTTTTTACATAAATCATCTCACTGATATTAACCAACAGCTTTTATCTCATATTACACAGTTGCGATGTATAAGGAGCCGTCACTACATGAACTCGCCAGTGAGCCCGTGAGTCCGCCTCGGAAGACAGTGAAGACCTCAGATTCATTGTCTCTCAAGAATGGACGGAAAGAAGCTCCCAAGGCTGATGCCTCATAGCACAGGAAACTGAGGGTGGGGCAAAGGGCAGAAGTAATACTGGGAACACAGTCACCCATTATGCACTGGGGGTGGCTGAGGGAATGGCTCTCGAGGGCCACCACATTCCAGAAATGCACTAAACTGCACATGGGACAAAGGGTCAGTAGCCCATCAGCAGGCAAGAGGACCTGAGAGAGGAGACCCCCTCCCCTCCTCCTGCCTATGTCACCTGTCACCATAGAAAGAAAGACCAGGGCCGGGACAAAACTTTAACCGCCTCCCCCTTCCGTCTGTTTTGTCTCTTTCTCCGCCCCCTGTGACTTCCTGATGCGCAGTCTCCTTCATTTCTCCGCCACTGTGAAGCTTCTTCGTCCCACCTGACAGTTTTTTTTCTCACGTAGCCTCTATCTGCTCTATTGTGCATTTCCCACTTACGCATTTCGAGTGCTGACTTGTCATAATAATCCTCACCCATGGGCCCCCTCTTGAGCTCTTGAGCCCTAAAGTTGGTGACAGTGTGGCTCAGCCAGCTTTCCACCCAACATCTCCTGGCCAGCTAAACTAATCACCTAGGTCAACTAAAGCTCAAAGTAAGATGAAACAGCTCAGTACAGATATCTGCTGGTTTTCTGGGTCAGGTCAGTCCAGCCAAGAAAGACAATTGTGGGAAAAAAGTGTGTGAACAAAATGAAAGATATGTTTCAAAAGCTAATTTTCATCAATTTATTCATTTTTAATAGTACTGTAATAACAATTTGCACCATCAGAGGAGCCCAATCAATATTAAAAAAATCAACACCTCTGCAAGAGATGATTCAGAAACCTGAAAACATAACAATAGATGTGTGTTTGACGACCACGTTAAGTCATTGTTGATGCTCAAAATAATGGCAATTACTTAATAATAATATATAAAATTGATTAAAAAAAATAAATGTACAAAGAAAATTCTTTTGGGACAACTATAAGTGTTCCATCTGGAAAAATGAGCCATAAATAGCTTAAATTATTACACTACTGCTTATGTACTTGAATGAATGAAAAATGTAAGCAATATTTGTACAAATAAGCAAGAAAACAATTCACAGTGAAATAAAAAAAAAACTGTGGGTGAATGAGTGAGTGAATGATTGGGTGATAGTGAGCTAAATTTAGCCTCTTTTCTCTACCAGGTGATAACTTTTTGCACTAGCTTGTTAAAGGCACCACATTAACAACTGGGTCACATTTTATATCCAGAGAATTTCTGAACCCAATCACCTGAAAAAGAGTGGTTGTAGCCTCTTAGTGTGTACTTCACTCAGCATCTGCTGTCAGCATAAAGCAGGTTTGAAGTCAACATCAAAGCCAGAGGAGCCTCTGAGCTGGAGCACTTGTTATTCGGAGGATGTCAGGCAGCTTATCCACTCACTCGCTTTATCAAATCACCTTGGAAGAATCACCCCCCTTCCAAAAAAAAAAAAAAAAAAAAGCAGCTGTTGAGTGAATGCGTTTGTATGATTGCATTTCAGCTCCTGTGTTTGGGTGTTTGCATGGCAGGGTTGTAAGTGTGAATGAGTGTTCATACAGCAGCTGGATGGAGACACTGCAGGTAACCTCCTCTACGCCCTTCAGTCCACGCACAACCCTGTGTCTTTGATATGTCTGTGTCTGCAAGTAGGTGATACTTGGGGAACATCCTGCTTGTGTACCATTTTCACTGACTTTAAAGAGTCGTCTGCATTTTGGAACAGCTGGGAAGAGGATATCCAGGCGACCTTATGAGAAATAAACCCACAGAGGGCACTTTGTTGATTAAATATTTATTTAGCTGCAAACGGCTAACGTTCTCATGTGCAATAAGAATCTCAAACAGAGATAAATCTGAAAATAATGTAATGACTTGAAATAAATTATAGTCTTCTGTGTAGGAATGTTACGGCATTAGCTGTTGCCATGTCGGTACTAGCCATTCTTAACTGCTTTTCTAAATCACACAGGGAGAGAATGTCACCACCATGTTCTAAATGTGTGTGATTATCGTCAGTGACGTTAAGGGGAGCAATGTCTGCAGACTTTAAAGGTAAAGCTGTACAAATTGCAAGGCATTGCAAGATGGTGTCTAATTTTAATCATGAGAAAATGTAAAGAAGGGTTACAGAATGTGAAAAGGAGGCTTTATGAATGTGCTGTATTGAGGGTGAAAGTAAGTCTGAAACTGTGTGTTGAATTGTAAGAAGGTCAGCTCATGCAGGCAGTTAGAAAGAGTGAAGGATTAGCAGGTGTATTCTTGAGGAATGTTGATAAGGAATTTCTGCAGTAAAGTAAGCAAGATTGTTGGCAGGGTTTTGTGCAGCATGTGGATATGATAATGAATGTAAGACAAAGAAGCACGTAAGGCACTGTGCGCTATTTATGAAAGGGGGTCTATGGAGGAAATTAGTTGGAGGGCTTTGCATTTTTTCATTACGTTTTTAATTTTCTGGGCTTTTCCTCTGGGAGTATCATTCAGTCCAAATTTGGATATTTTGTCCTTGCAGCAAGTTTTGCATTGTAGATGTACAAATCTGTATCTTTCCCTTGGTAACGCTGCTTTTCCCGCATGAATTCAATACAGTCTTGTAGGTATATTTTTTAAATATGCACTGTTAACAACTATGTTATCAAACCAAGCTTACCACAAATTAGTTTACATTATATTGCAAATAAATATAAAGAACTGTCAGATTTTGTGATAAAAAAAATGAAAGCTCATGTCTCAAACTGCTTAAAATTAAGTTTTTCATGAGCCAATTCATCTATAAATGGAAATAATTTGGCACTATCCATTCAAAAACAGAGATAATTGCATTTGCATATTTAATAAGCATGTAAGCCAACACAAAATAAGTTAATATGTGGGCATAATCATCACAATAACTCCTCATTGCAGTCATGAAATTCCTCCATAGATACTCACATCAGAAAAAGCAACAGGTCTTTGATATTTTGATACTAAAGAACGGTAACAGTAAGTGTGTTTTGATTGTGATACTGCATGTAGATGATGTCCAGTGTCAGGTGAAGGATGACTTTAGAGTTGAGAACACAAAAACAATGCAAGTGCAATGAAGGTAGAAAATAAGATTGTCATGTGGAGGTGAACATATAGTTTTTGATCCTGAATGTTATGTACAGAAGCTGTATTTTCGAGAGAGTCTAAAGTAGAGATGGTTTGAATAGGACGTTGGAGTTAACAGAAAGAGTCAATTTATGAGACAACAGGTCTTAAAAGGCTAACAGCGAGGCGGTGACTTAAAAAAAAAACAAAAACGGAAAAAAAATAAATACACTTTGTCTGCCCACACGAGATTTTAAGTCGTAATCCGTTCCCTAAATCCCAACCTACAGTATCTACAACTCATTAACTTTTATTTTCAGTGTTTTGTAGTCTGTGTAGGTGTATTCTTAAAGGGTGCATGTGTTCTTAAACTGAGTGTCTGTGTGTGTGTGCGTGCATTTATGGATAAGAGTGGAGTAAGACAAGACAGAGAGGCAAGGAGAGAAAAAAGGAGAGGGCGTGCGACTGAAACAATGATCGATAGACTCAATAAAAAACAAATGCAAGTACAGCCAGTCCACGATAGGTGCAAAAATTTCCCCAAGGTCTGCCAGAGACAGGAAAATCTATTTGTTCATAATAAACTCAGAGGACTCTTGTTTAATCTGTACCTATAAACCGGACAAAACGAGGAAGCCTGGTGGATGACAACAGAAAAAAACAAACAAACAAAAAAAAAAAAATAAGAGTTTACCTCATTTCCTCTGGTCTCGCAAAACTAAAACAGGAATAACCTCAATATCATGCTTTCAGTCAGTCATCTTTCAAAAGAAGTATAGAGACATTAACACACAAATAGAGTACACAACCAGTGGAATCTAGTGAACATGAAGCACCTTAGAAATACTTGGCATTCGTGGAAACTTAACTCTCTTAAGAGGCTTTGATTAAAATTAAGATATATACATACATATATATATATATATATATATATATAAAAAAAACAGGGAATCCCTCAACTTTACCACAGTAATGGGGGTATGAGGCAATATTACATCAACTGCAGCTAAATCATCACAGGTTTTGGAGCACCAACGTTTTACATTGCACTGTGCAACTTCCAGGGAACATTTCTGAAGCAAATCTTGATAATATCGACTTGAAGTGTGCTTGAATTACCAATAAGGCATTTTAATCACACTGAGAAAGGTAAATGTCATGTACAATCGTGGGAAAAAAATCATTAGACCACCCTTTGTTTTCTTCAATTTCTTGCACATTTTAATGCCTGGTAAATTAAAGGTACATTTGTTTGAACAAATATAATAATAACAACAAAAATAGCTCATAAGAGTTTAATTTCAGAGCTGATATCTATCCATTTTCCATATTTTCTTGATTATAACCAAAATCACTTCAGTTATTACATCAATATCTATCTGGTATTGTACCGACAAAAACAGTGCTTTTAGACATTTCATGTTTTCGTTTGTGTCCGTTTTAGTCACATGACACACACAGAAGTTAGTACCTGATTGCATAACTACTGTTTTTGATGACTTTTGATGGTCTAATATTTTTTTCTGCAACTGTACATATGTTACTTCTCCCTTTGTGCTTTCTTATTTTTTCACTTGATGTATCCCATGTGTAAATTTATACCACATTTGCACCTAAATCCTCACATCTGCAGTGGAGAACATATCACAATCTTTCCACAATAGTAGAATTTTGTCGCTTTCCCACTCACAGAACTAATCCTTATCACTGTCCAAAAATTCGGCTCATACCTGTGCCACATTCTCATGCTCCAGTTATTGGCAGCCAGTGTGATAATCATAATAACTGTTATGTAATGCTCTAAGTGAAGCATGCAGTTTATCAAATTAAAGGGAGGCTCGGTGTGTTACTGGCTCCCTCTGATGGAAGTACTCAGTTGCAAAGAGGTAACTCTCATAATGAAGGGTAGATGAACTGCATGTTTGATTTCCCAAATGATGCAAAATAAACTGTTCCCACTGTGCTGTAATGTGGTCACAATGCACTCATGATGCTTCTCTTAACGTGGTTACCATGTCTCATGTGCAACCCTTCAGTTTGCTACTGGTGCTCTCCCTCTGAACATGTTTTTATTAATTCCCACAAAATTTTCCACACACATTCCTCTTAACAGTATTCCGTACAGATGAGATTTCTCCATAAACTGAAAAACTAATGCTGTAAAATGAAATGCCTTTGGCTTTATTTATTGCAAAAATTGTGTGTCTGTTTGTAACTCTGTCCTTAACTTACAGTACAATCAATTGGTATGACACACTGTTCATAAATACTGAGAGGCCGCTGCTCTTCAGTGTTTGGCCTTTGCTGAAGCACTGTGTTGAAATAATCCAAAAGGGAAAGTCTTTTGTTCTAAAAGGGCCCATTTCTTTTTTGTAAAGAGATTTTTTTTGTTTCTTTTTTTATCATTTTGTGAGCTTGGAAAACGGACTAATTAATTAAAATGTGTGTTTAAGTCTGAATGGTCTACATGTACGGAATATTGATGGCTTAAAGGTATGTTCGCTAACTCATATATTATATATTTAATGTACTATGTCAAGTTTTTTTTCTTTTTACAGATGTATGTAAATTATTGGTGAATTTTATCGTCTTTCAGTTGTCGGTCGGTGCATTTTTGTCTTTGATCAGCATTGTTGTATCCATACTGATGTGTCCCCTGTGTGAATTTCTCCCATCCTGAATCCCACTGTGCAACTGAGTTGTGTTTCTGTGAAAGATGAGACATATCCTTAATTGACAGCAGCAGGATTAAAGCTCTTAATGCTAATCACCATGTCCCACAAAACCCAGCATCGACCACGGTGATCTCAGAGTTATGGTCACACAAGTCTTCCAGAAAGTTTCCACAGCTTGTCCCCTACACGTATGAACTCGCAGTGTCTCTCAGTCCAATCGTTTTGTCTTCCGAAAGCTTATGGTCCCCCCTAAAAATGTAATGTACCAAAAAAAAAAAAAAACAAGAAAAAAAAACACAAATAAAAAAAAAGAAGCCATAAACTCTTACTGGCTAGGGAAGGCCTGAGTCCTCAGACACCTCCTGAGAGTTTCCAGGTATTTAGATGCATGTTGGACTCCTTTCATCAAGAGCCAAAGGACGCAACTATATGGAAGTGGCGTTTTTTTTTCCAGCCACCCCAGTAAACAGCCATGTGGGAATGAAGACCAGCAATATGCAATGAGAACTACCAGCCTGCACTCCAGGAAAGGGAATATTTTCAACAGACTAATAAACAACAATCAGGATCTGCAGGCTACAAAGGCAATCAGCGGTCTGCAATGCTAATTACTTTGTGTCTAAACAGACATGGGAACTTTTTTCGCAAAGCATGCATAAGTCACGTCACTGTTGTTCAGCTCATTAGGGATGACTCCCTCTCAGTATCTAAAGACACAAGCCCTGAATTCACCCTCTCTCCATGTTTGTCATCAGACCTGTGTACATTTCTACAATAACTCCTACCTGAATAGAAAGGAGATGTCTTATTCTAAAAATATTATTCAATAAATCACATATATTTGTATGATTGTAAGCAGTGCCTTTTGTGTAATTTTTCCATCTTCCTTCCAACTAATAGGAAAAAGGTTTTGACTGCGATACAGGTGATGGCTTGCAGTGAAATTAGTGAAAAAGTTGGACTCATTCGCTTCTTTCCAAGTACTTCTCATACTCCCTGCTTTGATCTCATTCTTGAATTAAGAAATGAATCCTTAATCTTCCGCAGAACATGTTGCTTCTTTCAATGCAGATGTGTTGCTGGTGCTACATCTTAAGTTACTCCTCTGAAGTTTTATCCTGGATTCTCAACACTGTAGCAATTTCATAATATGTGCAGTGTGTGAAATCTGAATGCTTTTTTTTTTTATTAATAATCAGATCAAATCAGTGAAATAACTATAGAAGTAAATATGACATTGCAAAAATAATAGGCATTTTTCAGTTGTGCTTCAGAAAAGTCTGCTTTTACACAGGTTTAACACAAAAACCTAATATTTCTAATGTTGGATAATTACCTTCAGAAAATTATACTGGTTACTTTTACATACTGGTGGATTTTCTCTAATACTGAAAGGTCTTAAGTGGAATTAACCTCTGCTACAGGAGAAAAGTGAGAAAGGTATTTCTTAACATACTTATATATGGCATTATGGACTCTATTTTTATACATACATACATCCAGCCGTCTGCCCATCTGTCCGTCCGTCCATCCACTCATATCTACTCTAAAGGAGAAAAATGAGTAAGTCATTGTTTAATAAATTTGGGCCTTTCCTATTGCATCCAACATGCAAACACTATTTTTGTACTGGAAACAGTCATATTATCAATATTATATTTTATATGAATATACTTCTATACTTTTATTATCCATCTGTCCCATTGTGCATCTGTCCATCCATGCATCATTATAATTAAACATTACTCTACATAAAATCTGTAGGTGGTTTTAATCTACTTTTTTGTTCTTTTAAGGTTTTATCCATAGGTTTGATGTGTAGTAACTGGATGGTACTTCACATCACTGTTTGTAAAACCAAGTTTTCATGGATGAGCTTTAGTAATAAAAGTAACTTCCTTGACTAAACTTTCCCAAATTAAGCAGGCTTGGGTTGACATATCAAAAGTGCTGTAATCGCCAGACCATAAATGCAATAATTACCAGACCGTATTTATATTACGTATTACAGTCATGGACAAAAAAAAAACAAATGCAAACTTCATTAACGTCTAGCCGAGTTGAGATAGTTCCCGTCTGGGTTTAAAAAGAAGCTAACATCTGTCTCATCTACTGAAGAGTCATCTGTCTTTTTTCAAAGAGCAAGGATTATTTAACCAAAATGTCTGTGATGGATGAATTGCTGCAATTACTTCCCCAGCAGTCAATTAGTTATTACAATATCTCAGTGATAACCATGGTAAATGGATGTTAGATCATGTCCCACAGATTATGATAATTAGGCTACAGCTCATATTCTAGAACAAGTTAAAATTGATCTGGCAGATTATTGTGTGTTCTGGGTAGTCAACTTCTTTTCCTTTGAGATGTGACCTCAGTCAGGGTTGCACATCTATCTTCCCTTCTCTGATCCTTCCTATGCATTACTGGGGCATCTCAAATCTCATGGAAGCATGCCTTGTGCATTTATAGAAGATTATTCTCAGTAAACCCGCAGTCTGCACTCAGACTGAATAGAGCTTTATATTTCTTAATGCAGCAAATAAGGATTAAAGCATTAAACCAAATATAGTTCTCACGATTGCTGGAGGAACCAATTACTGTCAGTATGCTCATGTTTTCCATTATAGGCATCTACATGCTGGATTTGGACAAATGTGGGAAAATCACAACCTTGGAGGTTTTATGTATTTGTGTTGCATTGTTTTCCAATGCACTGAATACTAATGTTGTTCAGACACACAGAATACACCAGTGTTTCAATAGTGCATCAATAACACAGTATTAGATGAACAGAAACAGTTAACAAAGCCATGAACAGTGAAGTTGATTCAAGAAGTGCTTTGCTGTGCCACTTTAACCTTATCTAACTTATTAATATCTACATTTGGAAATGTCATACACACTTGGTATTTGGAAACGGTGCAAAACAGGAACTAAAATGTCTACGTAAAGGTCTAACTAAAGGTCCTGCACTGTTATTACTTCACAGGAGTGCCAAAACTTATATGTAGTTCTATGACATAACTCATTTTCAGGTTCCACTAGTTTATGGGTCTATTTATTTTGACTTGAAACCCCAAATTTCAGCTATATGTTACATACATTCTGTAACTGCACTGACAGATCATCATTCATTTACATTATTTATGAACAGCTGATCATGTAGCATTAATGTGTTTATTGTGTTTTTCTTGATTACTTTAATGTTTGACAGGATTCCCAATAGAGCAACATCATACCCAGTTAAATATGTGAAATACAATATTATGTAGCTTATTGCAAATCAAAACACATTTTCAGTATTTATTGTAAAAAAATAAAAATAAAAAAAACACCTTCCAACAGGAGTTTGGTCTTTGTGTAGAGTGAATGTAAAGGACAACTGGAGATACCTGGTTAGTTGATATGATGGAGCTGCTGTGTTTTTAGAGTCCTTGCGCCTTATTCACCTGAAACACCAGATGGCAGTGTTACACTTCAGCTTTAACTTCATCTTCCCTCCTATAACCCTTATTTGTGAAGGCCTGCTCTGACAGTATGCCTTACACCAATGTTTTTCTACCAGGACCCCATATAGGGTCGCGTGGAATTCAAACGGGGTCACCTGAAATTTCTAGCAATTGATAAAAATAAAAAACAAAAACTTACAAATAAAAAATGGTGAGTTGAGCACAAAATCCCTGAAATACATCACAAACTGTGCTGCTGAAACTGAAGCACTGTGGTTCTGTTTATCTGTCAGAAGTTCACTGTGGTCTGTTTAAGACACTGCAGCTCTTTCATAATTCATACTTTAGTCATCGTTTGTTCAGTATTAATTTTCATCCCTGTAAATACAAGCTGGACTGACTGCAAGGAAAGTCTAACTCACTTTGTGCAGTAATCTGAACCAGGCTTTTCTGCTTCCATCCATAATAATATACATTATATAGACTAAATATCATCTGAAATTAATGTTCATTTGCAACATAATATAGCAAACTATTACATGATCAAAACAAATTAATTTTAGCAAAATAAATTCTCTGTTTTGAATGTCTGTTTGAATGATGTTAAAACGAAGTCACAATCCCAAAAAGGGCTGGGAACCACTGCCTTGCACACTGTAGGTAACAGATTACAATGAGTCATTATGGTGACATGAGGGTCAGGGAGGTTAAATCCTTAGTTAAAAACATCTAATCAGAGAGGAAGAGAGCAGTTAATTTTCCCAAACTAATGAGTCAGTGGATAAAAGTAATTCAGGGAAATGTAATAACCTTGTCCAGTGAAATGACATTTTAATGTACAAGCTCCTGGGCAGAATGTAATTTTGGGAATCATTTTGGGAATGACATTGCCTTCACATACACATGATGTAACAGACTTACTTCAGCGATAAAGTACCTAACTAGTTTCTTTACTTTCTTTTTCTTTTATAATCAAAGTTTTTATTGATTTTTCTTTCTGACAAGAAACACACAACATAGCTACATATCATTTTAACAGTTAACACTTTACACACACCCACTACAGAACCAGGGCAATTAAGCAGAAAACCAGTAATATTTCTTTACTTTCTGAGGTTCATGTAACTGATTCAAAGAAGCCACACCCTGGGACGCACCATCACATAGACATCATTCAGACACATGTGCTTCACTTGATGACTCATGTAGAAAAATCAAAAACTCTGTGACAAGTGAAAAATATTTACTCCTGTCTTGCCTACATGATGACTCAGAATGGCTGTTGGTATCAATTTATAAAATCTCAGTATTGCACAATAACCAAAGATCGAAACCTTACAGCCATTAAATATATTTAGAACTATAATCTAGTAAAAGTATGATGTGAGAAATCTGCATGCCTGTACTTGTACGGCAAATACTTACTTTTTTTTTTTCTTTTTGTACGTTTAGTAGTATACCAGCAGGCGCTAAAACCTGTTTGTCAGGAAGGTACAGGAAGGCCTCTGAACAGGCCGTTGGTGGATAATGGCAGTAACACATACAATAACGTCAAAAGGAGAAGTCAACGCCATGCAGTCAGTCACACAATTTTAAGTTACAAATCCAATTCTCAAGAAAATGTCAACATACTACAAAAAAATAAGACACGGAACCAACCTGCCTCATCCACAAGTTTCCTAGTGCTCTCTCAGTCACACAGTGAACTGGTCAGAACATACTCATAAACAGTCCTTGTCAGGTGCTACTGAAAATAAAACTGACAGCTAAGGTGTGCCAAAAAGAAGCAATTTACCCTGATAGAGATAAAGGTGATCAAGGTTTCACTGTAGTGAGGCATACATTCGGTTGCACAAGTGCTCAAATACATAGAAAACACCCCAGTGACAATAACCCATACAAAACAAATAATCACTAAACATAAAGAAAAGAATAACTTCTCTTTTTTCCAGAAAAGTGATAAAAATGGAAGTTAGGGTTACAGGTAATCCAAGGCTGTAAAGAAGAGGAACTGATGAGTTCTGATCTGTTGACTACAAAGTCCTGAAACATCATGAATGAATACACAGTGGACTGTTTCAGCTGCTGCCAGAAGTGAGTGTTTCAGGCAAACTCTGAACTCTAACAATGAGACGTAATAGTAATACTAGACCCTGCAGAAGGAAAACATGACTCATACTCACAGGAGTTTCATTTGCAAAATAGGCCTCCCTTTTTTGATGTGGATAAAAATAAACTACAGAAGGATTTAGTTAAAAAAACAAAATAGATGAATCATTTTTAAAAACAACTACAATCAATCATTGAAAGCTTCATGATGGATTTCTCACCATATGAAAGTATAGGCCTAATCTGACCTATTAATGAATCTCCTAATTACAATATAGCCTATTATATTTTCTGTGATGGAGGCTATTTACAACTTACATAGCTAATATTAGTATTGAGAAGTTTATTCAACTTATTGTGAATTCAAAAATCCATGTCTCAGTTCAATTTAGCTGTAGAGGTTTACAAAGACAGTCCGTTAGAGGCAGTTATTTTATCCTTTAGCTCAGGCTCCAGGACATTAAAAAAGTCCTAAGCTACAACTAAACAAACCTAGTCAAAATAGGCCTAGTTTTGTAAAATAACTAATAAATGAATGTTAAAAATAGGGTGTGACAGCGGTAGCTTGGGCTATAAATCCAACACATTCCTTTTGTTACACCATCAGGCTATATAACAACAAGCTATTAAGACAAAACCATACAAACACTGATATTTGCTTCTCAACTGTGAATTAAGATACAGTCAAAACATGTGCCTAATTCCGCAAATAAATAAATAAATAAAATTATAATAAATGTATCTTAGAAATAAATGATAAGAGTAGGCCTATGTGCCACAGTACAACATTCCATGTATTAAACTAGGGTAATATTAATACTATCAAAAGTTATTTAAAAACAAGTCACTTAAAGATCATAAAATTTAATTTATTTTCATCTTAAAGTGATTCCTGTTTCCAAACCAGGTGGCTCCATCTGCAGCTATATATGGTTATATGGTTCACTAACGCATTATTCTAAATAATATACACATTTCTAGAACTTAAATGAGAATGAAAATTAAAGTTTTAGACTCTAATGTAATCTACTAATGTATTATTTATAGCCTAATTATAACAAATTAGATAGAATCACAATAAAATCTGCAGATAGCCGTTTTTAATCTTCTCGTTTTTGTGTCTGGTGTACATGCACAGCGTGAGCTTCAGAAATGTGGAAAATTATGGGAAAACATAAATGTTCATATCTGTGGACACTGACATTTTCAGATACTGTTCCATAAATCCATGAATTACCTGAACTACACATTAGCAGTACAGCAGATGAGCTTTACGATTCCAAACAAATCCGTCGTGTGTGTGTGTGTGTGTGTGTTTCCGGAAAGTCTGACATCATGAAACCTCAGGTGTCCTCTCTCCTGATACGACTCATGGGTCGAAACTGCGTGCGCGTCCCCGCCCACCTGTTGAAACCGCCTAAA
This sequence comes from Maxillicosta whitleyi, assembly GCA_029822895.1. Taxonomy (NCBI): domain Eukaryota; kingdom Metazoa; phylum Chordata; class Actinopteri; order Perciformes; family Neosebastidae; genus Maxillicosta; species Maxillicosta whitleyi. The sequence continues at coordinate 17,450,456 of JAPSES010000044.1, read as the reverse complement.
AAAGCGCGTCCCCGCTGTTGAGTCCTCAGTTAAGGCGCGGCAGAGGAACAGGTGCGCGAGGATTCATCGACAGACATTTAGTATTTTATAAACTCTTCTTTTAGAACAAGTCAAAGGAATAAATAATTTTATCATAAACAACTAATCGGGTTTTTTGTTTTTTTTTTTAAGTATTTTTAAGAAGAAAACCTTTACGTCAGGTGGACGCCGCCTTTTGTTGATTCGAGGTCAGAACAGGTGGAAATGGCCAACTCGGGTTTACAGATTCTGGGATTTGCCCTAGCTCTTCTGGGCTTAATAGGACTGATAATTGGCACTATTTTGCCCCAGTGGAAGATGTCTGCATATGTGGGGGACAACATCATCACAGCCATAGCCATGTACGAAGGACTGTGGATGTCCTGCGCGTTCCAGAGCACAGGCCAAATCCAGTGTAAAGTGTATGACTCCATCCTGCAGCTCAAAGGTAAGTAACATGAGGAAAAGGAAATTGTATTTTTTTTTTTTTTTTTGGTGGATCAACTTTGTCTGAAACTGCTTTGAAGGTGATAAAATGTTTCCTTTCAAGCTTCTATCACTGGGAAATACAAGGGTACATAATAACCTTTCTTCAAGGCCTAGATATGGTTACCTCTTTTTTTTTCTTCTTCTTCTTCTCTGGTGGTAAAACTGGTTTTATCCACAATCTAAGCTGGAAAACCTTATGATATATCATGCACTCTATGATATAAAAGCAAATCCTCTTGTTCAGTTGGACAGTCCTGAGCTACATTTTCCAACTCCATACTGGCTATGACCAGACTATTGCTAGTAGTTTAGGTCTAACCGGTTCTGTCAATCATTACCTCCTTTTTTATTAACTCTGAGTGCAGGTGAGGCCTGACCAAACGCACAGTGTGCCATAAAGGAAGCATGATGGTTAATGGCCAAAAAATGAATGAAAGAAAAAAAGCCTTTACTTGAAGAAGGAATGTGTGCATTGGCAACTATTCACCATGTACTTTTTGTCCCCACCCCCCCTCACTGAAGAGTAGGATTTGCATTGGGCAGCTTAGTTACAGGTTAAACAACACCTGTTTGGGTCTCTGTTTAGTCAACACATGTAAAAACCAGCTCGACAAAAATTTAAGCTATGTTGCTTTGAGTTATAGGACATTTAAGTATCATTATATCCTTTAGATTCTTTTTTTTTTTAGCCCCTAGAAGTGTTGACTTCCCTGTTAAATGTGGCCTTGAGTTTAATTTTTTTCTAAAGGCCTAACAATGGACTAAAGTAACACCCTGCTTCCGGGCTGCAGTGGGAGTCTTCTGGGAAACTAATTCATTATTTACCTGTTTTTTCAGTAATTATTAGCAAAAAATAAATAAATGAATGGACTTAATAAATGGAAATTTGTGGGATAGATATTAACATAGTACAATACTATAAGATTTAATACAGGCATTTTAATTCTAACTGTGCTGAACGAGGTTGAATTTTGCACTCACTGTTGCTTATGTATTGTTTTTTATTACCCTTATCTGTGAGAAGTAGCTAAATGGGTCAACTGTAGAGCAACAAATAGCAGTTGGATTCATAACTAAGCATGTTTTAAATTCACTGATGTATATTTTCCCTGAGGCCAGTGACCCACCTGAATGTAGCTCTGACAAAACATCTCACTGAGCTGCTTATTTTTCAGTTTGATATGTACTTACATCCACATTTAACACAGTTTGTCATTGCAAGGCAAGCTCGAGGTTGATGAAGTGGTGGTTTCCGCTTTCTGGATTATTTATTTATTTATTTATTTTAGTTTTTCTTTAACTTATCACGGGCCTTGATAAAATATCTGCTACACAAAGTGTCTTATCGTATTCATGTTTGAGTACAAACAAGCGTACAATCCAGCTCAGATAAATGGTGTGTGACTTAAACCTGTGGTCAGATATGGAGTGATTGAACAAATAATAGCTCAGTATTCACAAATACCTGCTTAGAATCAACAATGACACCTAAAGTTAAGGAAGTGTGGGTTCTAAAAGTTGGTCGAATGATTTAATAACATTTTTTGCAGCCACTGATTAGAAACACAGGATGGCTTGTGTATCACTAAATGGCACATTCAAGCAGCGGAATTTCCACCTGTTGAGAGCAGGTAGTAGTAGATGAAATCGGGGAGTGTCGTCCTCCATAATGAAACCTGAAACCTGGTCAGACCAGTTCCTGACTTGCAGGCACCCCCCCCCCCCCCTTCTCTACCGGTTTCTGTGGCACGTTGTTATTGGGAGCGGCAGTGACACACAAGAGACAGAAGCCACTCTGTACATTAACAAGTGTTTTTCTATTCCAAATGGTGGCTACTAAACACAAAATCAGAAACACTTATTTTTAACAGCACTATTATCCAAATAGGAGCTTGATTTCAATGCTGTTATGTTTTTTGTTTTTTTCCTTTTTGTGAAGTCTAGTTTGGCCCCACCCTTGATCCATTGCACTAAGTGAATAAATATTACCTTGTCGGTTAAACTAATTGGATAACCTCATCTTGTTCTTTCTTCCAGGTTCCATCCAGGCAACCCGGGCTCTCATGATTGTGAGTATTATTGTAACTGTAGCAGGACTGGGTGTAGCCTGCATGGGAATGAAGTGCACCAACTGTGGAGGAGATGACAAAACACGCAAGTCCCGCATTGCCATGACCGGCGGCATCATTCTTCTGATTGGATGTAAGGAATCGTTTTAAGTTTTTCTTCCTTGAATGAATCCTTGGTGATTAGATTGAATATATTTGAATGGTTATTATGGTTTTCCCCCACAGCTTTGTGTGCCATCGTGGCCTGCTCTTGGTATGCTCATGACATCATCCGGGCCTTCTACGACCCCTTCACCCCCGTCAACACTAAGTAAGAACCTGCTGAGTTAAACAATTTTTTTCCCCTCGTCTTACTCTGAAAGGTCCATTAAATTGCATTCACCTATGACTAACTCTGACAAATATACCAATTCTAAATATTTGTAACAAGTGTAATGAGTGTATTGTGCATGTTTCTTATGTAAAGTTAAACTTCTCTTTAGTGTGACTTATCTTCTAATTTTATCCATCTTGTCTTTCTCAAGGTATGAGTTTGGGTCTGCTATCTTCATCGCCTGGGCAGGAGCGTTCCTGGTTATTATTGGGGGTGGCATGCTAGCAGCATCCTGCCCAAGAGGCAAATCTGCACCAAGGTACCCCAGACCTCCCAGCACTAGCAAGGAATACGTTTAAGCAAGATAAGATTCGGCCTCAAGAGGCTGAAGGAACATTTTAACAAACTAGTCCAACTCAGAGATTGAAAAGTTGTTCACCAGAAGATGGTTATCGGCCTGGTTATTATTTTGTATTTGTCTTCAGGGTTGCCCTGAATTGTTACTGTAATATTATTTTTAACAAACACATTAAAGTTTTTAATAATGGCTGTTTACTTCAAGAAAAGAATTCACTGACCAGTTCCCCCCCTGAAACCATAGTCTGTGCTTGCTCCATTGTATACTATGTGTATACCTTCCATTTAGTTGACATGTGTAAAGCACTAAGTTACGTGTAGGTGACACACCCAGTGACATTGTAGAAGTATGTTTCACATGCTGCATGCTACAGTTTATGATGCACTGGAATGTACAGTGTGTCTGGCAAAATTGTTGCACATCTGACTGGACAACTCTTTATCAGTGTGTAGGCTGAATGCAGAGAAGACTCCTCATCTGATAATCAATTTGCTACCATTTATTTGTGTTTTGTGCCTTTTTTTTTTATTTATATGGAAAACAACAAATCACTCAATACCACTGTAGACTGTTCTGTTTAATCAAATGCTGTAACGAAATTGTGACCATAAAATGCAATGTAGTGATCCTTGTGTATACTCAAGTTGCCAATCTTTGGTTGTCATACTGCATATCAACGTGGTAGTCAACTTTGTTATGTAATGACTGTGTGAATGGGCTTGGCTTATTGTGTGCTGTTGCTGCACTCATTAAATTTGCATATTTTTTTTTTAAGTCTTCAAATTGTGATTTGTGAAGTTGTGTGTGTATATAAAATAAAAAAACCTGAAAATGTATGGGTTGCTGACTGGTTTGTTTGTAAATTTTGTAGGACATGGCACCATGTTAAAAAAAAGGAGCTGAGCAATAAGTTTGTGCATGAGGGATAAGTAGTGATCTGAATAAATACATTTCACTTAAAGTGCTAGCATTTACTAAAGTATATAAACGGACATGATTGACTCAGGTGGCAGATGATTTTCCCATTACAAATATGTAGGAGCCCACCAGGGGCACACTCATCTGGCTGGAAGCCATCTTCTTATGAGTCACAGCATCATAATGGATTACAAAGCAAATGTAGCTTTGGTGTGACTGCCACCCAGTGGTCTTCATGTCAAGTGTTTTTAGTTGGCAAAGAAATTAAATTAGTGCTTATTGTCGTAGATGGATGTGACTTATTTGGATGATAACCTTAATTTGGTGTCAGGGAACATTGGGCTGTTAAACTCACTGTCAAGACCACTTTATTTTTTATTCAAGACCACTTTATTCTTCATTAAATGTTCAGCAAAAACAGACAAGAACCTGTTCACATTTACATGGATGGGTTTGAGACATGACATGTCAAGTGTTGGGTTTGATGTAAATAAATTAGCTTATTTGACAATGTAACTGTTTCAGTAAGGATTTATACCACTAAACCTGAATGAATATTATGGTTTTAAGGCAGAACATTCACATTAACAGCAGGATGTTGTGTCAATCTGATCTCATCGTCTGAAGTAGAAAACCGTTCTGTCAACATTTTAAGTTTCCATCTTGGCATGAAAACAGTTCAATGGAGTGCAAACAATTCGTTTCAAAAATTGGACAACGAACTACAAATTGCTATATATTGGTTTTATTTCATCAACATAGTCCTTCCAAATCCACATCAAACCTGAATCATACAAACTTGCACTTGGGTTTTAATAACATGGAATGATCTCCATTAAGGCCTCATGCATGAACTCCACATGATAAACACGTCACAAGCAGAATATGTGGCTTTGTAAAACTTGGTGACTGCCATTTCTGAAAGGGTGTTACAATGCAGAAGATTTCTGTAGCAGTTTGGACAGAAAATACTCCTTTGACTAATTCACGATTTCAGTCACACAGGTTCAATACTTATATTTAGGTCAGTGAAGCAGATCATTCAATCTCCACTTTGGTCAGTACAGCTGACATGTAGACGGTGCTTCACATCTTGCCGCCTTTCACTGTTGATGCAACTCTGCTTCATTTAAATTTCTGGACGGTAAGTGTTAAAAAAAAAAAGGTACAGAAAACATCTTTCCCTAGAATCTAACACTGGCAAACATTCCAAAGAACTGAAGTAGCAGTTTCCAAAAGTGCTGAGCATTCTTATGTAATGGATGAAAACTATTATTGGCAACATATTAAAGGGTAGAGTGTTGTTGTTTTTTTTAAACAGGCTGTTGTAAATGGAACAAAATGCATTGCTACTAGTCTTAACTGTAATTATCCAGTCTGTGCATATTTATTATGACTGCATGAGGCCAATTCAACCATAACTGTATACATTAAAATTAAAACAAAACAAAACCTCAAGGTAGTCCCCACACTGCGTGTCAACAATCTTGCAAGAATTTTTATTTACACATTTACAAAGATGCAAATACTAACCTGCCTCTTTAAAAAGGGGGTGATCAGAGGTGGAAAAAACACCATCACAGTCCACATCACCAACTCGTAATGGGCAGGTGGAGATTATGTCGGACACAGAATGAATTTATGACAAGTGTGAGGCACCGAGTTTGGTTTCAGAGGGTTTGGCAGGTGGTAAGGGTATAAACAAGCCATAAAAAGAAATAAAACTATCCCGATGGCTATTTTGCCTCCTTCAGCGACTGTTTCCACTTCCACAGTTCAGTAACAACCTACAAGAGAACACAATCAAATTAGCAGGTAATGTGACATTAAAATGCAATGGGACAACAAAAACTAAAAATTAACACACATAGTTTAAGATTTCATCTGAAATGAGACTAAAGTAGGAAAAAGGTGAGTGTTTTCAAACGTTTTGTAGGTTGAAGCTGGTTCTGAAATGACTGGTGAAAAGAACCATAACAATGCTGCATTCCAGGGTGCTGGGGGGTGGAATATCTTTCACTTTGAATCAACTACATCCTACCTGACCCAGGTTGAACATAAAATAAATATGGAGACCAAAACTCTTAACTCCCATTTGCTTTGTTAACGTAAAGGCTTGTTGACTGTACAGTGTTCTCAAATACGTAAATGAGACTGAAGAGGTGAAATGACAGATGACCTAATTATACATTGTGAAGTATTTTTTTCATTGCAAACTTGCACACTGCGTTGCCATCACATTGTAGTTCATCATGAGGTCAGGGTACTTGGATCTAGCCCCACTTCGCAACTCAGACCTCTGGCTTTGACGGGCGTCCCTATGCCTTTTACAGAGTTGGACGCCAGAAAATTACCACCTCCAAGCACTTTGGAATGCAGCATGAGACACAGACAAATCAAGTGAAAATTGAAGGTAATTCTTAAAAGTTTTTTGGATGAGCTAGGAACTGTATCAGAGGACCCTCAGAATGTTTGAATACAGCCACAGTTTTGTTTTGTTACACAAAAAACAAACTAATTGAAAGGTCTTATTATTTGCCAACTAAGGACATATCTAAGGTGACAACACTAAAAACAATAAACTACTGTCACTGACCTTGCCATCTGTGACCCTGTAACTGTTCTTCACAAAGTTCTCAAACTTGGGCTGAAGTTTAGGTAACGATATTCCCTGTAAAAACAGAAAAACAAAAACATGTAGAGTTTTGTTTGCTTTAAATTACCTTTTATCACAATGGTATATCTGACTCAAAAATACTCCAGGTCACCAACCTTCTTCATGGCTTCCATCATCTTTTCCTTAATTTCAGGAAGTGTTAGAGGAGTTGTTGGGGTTTTAGGTGATTTCTCACCCTTGCCTTTAGGAGTTTTTTCCTGTAATAAAACACCATTTCTTGGGCATTAGGAGAGAACATTACACAAGAGCATAAAAAAAACAAATAATAATAACCGTAGACAAATTGAGTATTTGAAATGCTCATTACCTCCTTTTTACCAGGAGTGGTTGGCTTAGGACTCTTTCCATTCTGAGCAGCAACTTTTGGTTTTGATGGCGTAGGCTTGGCCTGTAGCAAATGAGCAACTGTTAGACAGACCAAGTTCAGGTAGCAGGAACAGCCAAAATCATATCAAAGACACACTCACCTTAACAGGTGTCTCTTCCTCCTCACTTTCTTCCTCATCTTCCTCATCATCATCTTCCCTAATAGAAAATATGGGGGGGAAAAAACATTGAGCACAAAATAAAGTCAGATTATAAGAAAACAGTTCTAATATATAAAGGATCTTTAGTGGAGCTGTTTATCTGAGTGGGTACCTGCTTTGTGTATTTTGGACATGCAAAGACATGTGGTTGCCTCAATACACAAACTACCAATTATGAAACACTTTCACAATTGACAGGTGGTTATAAACACATTAACATGCAGTAACAGGTTAACAAAGACACAAGGATAAAGAAGCCCAATGAGCAGAGATTAATTAAAAGGAATGTAACCATGTTTTTCAAATGTATGAATTGCAATATTTTTTATATTGATAACTAATTATGTTTTTAAAATAAATCTTAAGAGATCTGTAATCAACAATGAAACTGCTATATTAACACAACTGTCTCCCCCGTTTATGTGCTTAGTAAATGTATGAATTGTAATACTTTATTATTGGGAATGGACTCCAGAAAGAACATTCATCCTTAAATGAAGAAATAAAGAAGAAAAAGAAAAGAGTTTAACTACTTTATAACCGGATTGCCAATAATGAGTAAAATTTCATTATAGATGATTTGTGCATGTTTGAAGTTTATGTTGCAAGTTGTTGTCCTGGGAGCTGGTTAGTTGACATTCAGGGTTCTCACCAGAAATTTTTTCACAGCGTGGGGGTAGCGGGCATACACGGATAGCAGACAGGACGTACACGACTAGCAGGGGGGGGGTATAGCAATTCCTGACATGGGAGCTCACTACACTGGTGAGAACCCTGTCATTAAAAAACAGTTTAGCAGCCGAAAAAAAATAATTAAAAAAAATCACAGCAATGGGCCGCTACGCTCAAATGTGCTGGCGAGACCCATGACATTATCTCACCACTTCTGAGCTAAATTTACCCTGTGATAAAAAGAAAGTAAAAAGAACTCAGGCGTTAGCTAGAGGATTTTGTCGGAAAAACCTGGTGCAACTCTGAAAGAAAACCGTGCACTGTAGCTAGTGCTGGGTGATATGGGGAAAATAAAACAATGTTGATGTCAATATGCATCACAATATAAATCAATTCAGAATTATAGTCAAGCTTAAATTTTCCATTAGTTGCCAGAGAAGAGTGAGAAATTAATATGTTGTGGTACTTTACAGAGAACTCCCTCTCTGCTATTACAATTATTCTCCTGCTTTATTGTTTGTCGAGCTGTGTGTACCTCTATACCATACGTACCATAAACCAAATGTAAAACAACATGCTTTGAACGTCTGACTCCCGGCTTCTATGTATCTGTTCTATATCAGAACGGAAACAACTCGCACCCTACTTTTCAGTAAACCTGTCACCCATGTTCTTGGTCATTTTCTCTAACTGGAATGTTATTCTCCCACTGCAGCCCATACATTAGCATGTGTGCAGCGGCTGCTCTTAAACCTGTGCTGTGTGCATCAACCTAACATGATGTGGCCTTAGTGTGATTGGTCCAGTGCGGCACTACTTAATTATGATTGGCTGTTCTTATGTCTGTCAAACGAATTAATTCTATTGAAATTTTAGTCGAGCATGTCTCATATTTCTATTGAGGAAAAAGTTCTACTTCAATATATATAATTTTATTACCCAGCCCCAACTGAAGCCATCATGCATGTAAACAGTGGAGACAGATGTGAGCTCAAATATGAACTAATGACTGGATTCCACCACAACACAGCATGAACTTGAAGTACATAAGCACATGCCAGTCTTTCATATTAACCTCAACCTCAAAAACCCCTCTATTTACTATGATTTTTGAACAACCGAAAATGTCTCTATTGAGGTTATGCAAAATTCACTGTTCAGTAATCAGTACCATGGTCACGGTCAGTAAATACAGTCAATACAGCGGAGAAAACTCATTAAATTAAAGCATGTTTCATTAATTTAGATGATGGGTGACCAACCCTGCTCCTCGAGAGCTACCATCCTGCATGTTTTAGATGTATCCCTCTTCAAACACACCTGAATCAAATGATAAGCCTATCACTGAGCTCGGCGGCAGCCTGAGAACACCTGTCAGGTGTGTTCCAAGAGGGAAACATCTACAACATGCAGGATGGTAGCTCTCGAGGAGCAGGGTTGCTGACCCCCAATTTAGACCGAGATGCATGTTGAGCAATACATCCACTAGAGGGCAGCCAGAAGTAAAAAGTATCTCAATTAGCTACTATAGTAATACATGTGATGGAGGTCTTTTGATTTGCTTCTTTGTTGTCTTGTGAAAAATCATGGTTCTATGTACGACTGGCTACACTGCTCCTGTGTTTTCCAGTGGTGCTCCTTGCAGAAATGATCCCATAGTACAGAGAGAAAGCCAAGTCCATATCTATATTTTATACTGAACATAAAACAAGCTGTTAAAGTGACAGGTTCACTGACAGCTGAAATACCATTCTAGAATATATGTGCTACTAAACAGTTTTAACAGTGTTTAAATCTGTTAAATTATGCATTTCATTTTAAATAGTTTGCCATCCACTAACAGTATTTCCAAACAACTTTAGTGACAAGCTGCGTACCAGTTCCATCTGAAGTTATTACCTGCAGGCAGTCAAACATTTACATGACCTGTCATACATATGGAATCATCTTTGAGCAGACTAAAAACTACTTCGGTTTGATAAACAATTAAAAGTGTTGATGGTTAGAGAAGCTGCTGACACTCACATGTCCTCATCATCATCATCCTCTTCATCCTCATCATCATCACCCTCCTCCACCTCTTCCATTTTCATCTTTTTCTGCAAAGATATCCAAAGTAAATCATGGTCATCTGGATATTCTCAAACTGACATACATATTTTTCTACAAATTAAATAAAACAAACCTGTGATTTGACAGCAGGAGAGGAAGCTGGTCTTTTCTTTGAATTTTTTACTTCTTCCTCCTCTCCTTCCACATCCTCATCATCTTCATCAAAATCATGATCAGCTTCCATCACTTTAAGAAGTTTAAGAATGTTAGAAGGACATAACTAAATAACTGTGATAACATAATCCAACTAAATATATGAACTTAATTTGGTGTCTTCCTCAGCATCTCCTAGGATTTAAGAAGCATCTTTCAGATACTGATAGATTACTTTTTGCCAAATACTCACTGACAAGGTGTTGCCCACTGATATGAATTGGACCAGAGCCTGCCTTCAGACGGAACACTGCTGGGGGTGTGATTGTAAAACCACCAAGACATACCTGTAATAAAGCTCAAATTAGAATCATTGTTCTTCGTGTTAACTGGATGCTGCCTTTTATAATCAATCACACTGAAAAGTGGAATAAAGACCCTGGACAAAAACAGATGATTACTTACGCTAGGTAGAGTGGAGGGCTTTAGTGAAACCAAGGCTGCCTTGATTTTTTGACCCTCCATATCCTGTCCTTCCACTTCCACTGTGTGCATTTCATCTTTGGTGCTTGGGTCCACACAGGCCTGAAAATAAAAAAGACAAGAAATCATTATAGTGTTTGTCCATCAAGCCTACAGTCACGCTGATATTTAGGGTGAGTAGTATGCTCCGACAGTTTAGAATTAACAGTAGTTTTAGACAATTGTGTAGCCTACTATTACTCACTGTTCCCAGATATAAGGCAGGGAACTCCGATGGCTAGACGTTTACCACAAGACAAAACTAACACACAGCAACATTTTAAGGCCTAGTATTTTTTTGCCAGAGAGAAAAGCAAAAATGCAGTGAGAATTAAAGCATTTTTGCAGTGTTTGAAAATAAAAATGCATGCAGTTTCATATCCAAACTTTGATTTAATATTTCTTCAGTGTTCCCGCTCTTTCCCTGTAGGACATTATCAGCCACTACTGAGACAAGTTATCACGTCATACACCAATACATTCCCTTCCACCTCATTCTTTGGAAGTGTTTTCTACCATTCTAACTTGCATTTACCCAGATTTTTTGTTTGTTACTCAGACATTTCATGTGCAATCTATTGCTATAATTTATCAATGAAAATAATGGTAAATGTATCATAGAATAATGCAAACACAACTAGATTACAGTGTAGCACTTCATTAGCATGACAAACTGGAGTTGGACAATACCCAAAAGGAAGTTTCTCTTTTCTCTTACCTTCTCTCCTGCACTTCCTCTAAAAATATTTTATAGACTTTCAATAAATCACTGAAAAACTATTTCCTTTGTTTCACCTTAGTTTAGACACACATGGTCACAAAGTTGAGGGAGAATAAATAATTTTCAAGGATGATGTTCCATGACTTGAAATGTAATCAATGATTTTCTTGGTTTTCCAGGACACATGGGTTCACAGGTTCACAATAATCGTTTTGAACAGTTGCTATGCATAGTGTTTATTTTATCAACACTAGCACAAAAACAAACACAAAACTATACAGATGCAGGCCCTCAAAGAAACTAACAAAGCAAAGCGATACTAAACTGAATTTCTTATACTCTACAAAGGTTGTTCCTTGTAGAACTCACCATCCTTATGTCTAGCTGATGTTCAAAGTCATCATCCTCAGGATTGAACACCACCTCCTTACCAGCTTCCAGCACACAACCTGACAGAAAAGCATTAATATAGTTATCGAACAGCAAACAGTGCACTTCAACAGGATAAGCACAAAAGTTTTATAGTCTCGGCTGACATTAAAAGTTGCTTCACTGCAGGTTAACTGAAAGTTATGGGAAAGCCCCTCTGAACACATGCCATCTGACTTGTGATAATTTAGTGTAACATGTCATTTGTTGCCTGTACACAAGAGGGAGCTCCAGAGACTACTCTTGTGAAAATTTCCACATGGCTCTCTGATAAAGAGGCAGAATGGAAATGGAAAAAAAAAAATCCTATTAAGACAAATGGTGACTTTTAGTATGCGATATATACTTGCACAGCTTTAATCTCCAGCAATTGAGTTTAACTTTGAGCTCCTGATTTTTAATTTAACAGATCTAGAATAATGTGAATGTGTAAACGTTTTTCCGCTTAGGCCAATAATATTTCTCATAGATCTTAATATTTGTCAGTCTTGTATGGAACACATTGTATATTCACTGTCTCAGGTTCATTTGGGATTATGCCCCATTAACATTAACGTAAATATACCAAATATCTCTATGTTTTGGGTTAAATATCAAAAATGGTTCTTGACTTCTTTTAAAAGAGCATATACAAAATGATAAACATTAACTGGATTCAATAATATAGAAGTACAAGAAGGTCTTGATCGTTTTTTCCTCATTGCCCTACATACTATGGGGTCACCTGAGGTTCATTTTTTACACATGAGGTGTAAGGTTACAGGGTGATACGTCCAAAAAGAAGTCAAACACATAGATGCTGCTTTAATAATTTTCTAAGTATTTACACCAGATATTTATGGAACGGATGTGACAGTTAACAAATAGAAATCGGTCTGAAAACGAGGATGAAATATCAGCTAGCATCAACTTATGTCCGCGTGCGTCTGACTGAACCCACGTTGTTAGCGACCTAGCATTAAGCTAAAACATACAGGTACGCCAAAGTTCACTTTTAACGGGACATGTTCTACCATTCGAATGTAGATTAAGCTGTAACTGAATTTCTTATCCCCCCCGTCGATAAAGTGTGTAAATACTAGCTATGTTAATGAAATATGGGCGCCGCCATATTGATACGAAAACACGTGTTGGGCAATTTAACCCGTGCTGATAATTCTATGAACAATATGTCACCCCAAACAAATAATGCCTAGTTATACATTTTAAATACTTCACGAAGAATAAGTATTATTCTGCCTTAGTGAATCCAATGTCTCGCTAACTTACAGCATGTCTGGTTCTGACATTTGCTGAGGTGCGAGATTTCAAACATGTCGATTCTGGTATACATCCGAAATGTTTAACTTTACTCACCGTAAAGAAATGTCTGTGGCGCCATTGGTTCTTCCACTAAACCGTTCATTCTTTTTAAAGATTAAAAAAAGATGCCACCTTCTTGTTGCGCTGCGGTAGAAGTATAACCAGCTACTAGTAACAGACACTCTTGAACTAACGTGGTTCTCCGCCTCCTCTTCTTCTTCTTCCCTTATTCAGGCACAATAAAATATTGAACACCGCCCCCTGCTGCTCCGCAAGGTGCACAGCAACATGTCTGGCTCTGAAGGCAGATACAGTATCACAACACAACGTTTTTATTACCAGGGAAAAAATGCCTGTTTTCACGTTAATGAGACATGATGATTCACAATCTGAAATCAAAAGTAATATAGACAATATAGTGCCGCCACCACCATAAGTAATTACATAAGAGTTCTACATTCCACACAAAAACATATACAAAATAAAAAATAATAATAATAAATTAAAAATAGGGTAAAAAAAAAAAAAAAAAAAACTGTAAATGTCAGTTTGGACTGTTTTGAAACGTAGGCTGAGGAGTAATTGTACAGTGGTGGAAAAACTTTTTGAATGAATTAAGAATCTCTTGTAAGTCATTGAACTCTTTGCCACTTTCTTCCTAACCCTGCTTCACCTCTTTACACTCACTGTCTGCTCCCTCCCATTCCCTCAGCCACACCCACCTCATGAACCAACTCCCTTCATCTGTTCACACAGACTGTTAGTACATATTCACTTATCTACTCTCAATTCCCTGCCTGATCATCACTCTCCAGCACCAACTGTCATTCCTTGCTCCATACCTGTCTCTGACGTTCCTGTCTCCCATATTCCTGTTTCATACCTCTACCTGACATACTACTATGCCACAGCACCTGTCTCCTCCTTGCCTGTTCCCCCCTGGTTTGCCTGCCTGCTTCCTTGCTCCATCGGACCCTCTTCTATTCTCCAGTTCCTTACTACTGTGGATTTTCATTAAATAAGAACATAAAAACGTATCCCTGCTCATGAGTGTTGCATTTGGGTCCGAACCAGCCCAAGCAGTGATGTAGAAGATGACACCACAGAGCCTCTGAACATCCAAAAGGGTCATATGTGATGACCATGAAAAGATGACAAATTGTATTTTACACCAATTCTTTATATGTATTGAGAGAATTAGTGGATCACTAGATATTAAACAGTTTATATCAGTAAATCATTTTGATGTTTGGGTCTTTATGGGTTAAAGGCTGATCAGTTGCAGTATGTTGCTTACAATTCATTTCCTCCATTCACACCTTGACTTTTTTCCACCCATGTTGTGTGATGAACGTGATGAGCACGGTCAATGATAACATCAACATATTTCAGAAATAGACACCAGTTACCAATTGGGGCTTCAATCCAAACATGATGGGGATTAGGCTCCTGTTGATTCCAACAGCAGGAAAGTATCTCAACCTTAAAGCACAAGAGCAAGTGCACGGACCATTTCAGAGTGATTTCAAGCTGAGCTGATGAGCTCTGGTACTCAGGTTTATCCTCCATTGAGCTTGATGCGTATATGTGTATTTGACCAGTTTAGCACATATTATCTTCATATTTTGAACACAAAATGAAAACTATTATTGGAAGATTGGAAATTAATCCTTTTTTGTGCATATTCACATGGCTCAAAATCAAAACACAATGGAGGAATTTCTTGATTTAGTCAATGCATGGGTTCTCCCCAGCTATCCCACTATCCAAAGACATGCACTAATCGCTTAATCTAAATTGCCCATAGGTGTATAGGTCTATATGTTCAGCCTTGTGATAAACTGGCAACATGTCCTGGGTGTACCCCGTCCTCAGCCTTAAGTATCTGGGATAGGCTCCAAGTGACCCTAGGTGAGGGTAAAGTGGATTCAGAAAATGAATGGATGTAGCTATACAGCACTGTCCTTATACCACCTAAAGAAAGACCATAGTGTGGAATAGACTACAGAGTAATTATGAAACCATAAAAATACAGCAAAGAGTATATTAGAGCCTATTGTTGGTGAAACATTTTGCATTTTGGCGCTTCATTTCACCTCACACCGTAAGTTTTGTGTTGTTATGCTCAGTGTATAAGGTTCTTTTCCAATTTTTGTTGTCGTTTTTTTCAAAATGTGGTCTAAAATAACAGGAAAAACAACATGGATTGTTGAAAGATGTTATCCAACTGGCACCATGACACCGATATGATTCATGCTATTTTCATACTGTGACACATCTGCACCTGCTTTTCCCTCAGATATTACCCTCCCATCCTTCCATCCATCTCCTGTTTGTGTGCGATAGAAATAGAGGTGGAAATAAGTAAAGAACCAGTCAACTTAAAAATCCCAATCTTTATTTCATGGCTTCAAATATGTTGAATTTTCTGTTTGTGACATTAAACAACTCTGATCCAAAGCAAAATATCCAAGACAGAGAACCCAGGCTGTCATGTCACGCTGATGTACTACGCAACAAAGAGCGAGTCCACTGAAAAACAGTAAGTAAAAAAATACAGTCGAAAGAAAAGTGATAAATATTTCAGTGCATGGACTTCTGCTTCCTTTTGAGGTTTCTATTATGGTGGTGCTTTAAGACACACCCTTGAACATGGAATGAAATTGGGTGACTGCATGAGTCACCCTTATTTTGTCCTATATCTGTTCATCAGAGTGACATCACAGATTAGGTTTGGATAACGGAGGCAGTGCCAAATGTTCACGAATACACACAGAGCTGTCCTCAGTGGCATCAAAATAACACATTCCAAAGCTTACATTCAGCAATATTTCTTATTATCACACCTGGAGTCATCACAATGTGTGTTTAATGGCAATTACTACCTGAATGTTTCTTGCAATTACATGCCTACAAAAGAAATGAATGCACCTTTTATTATAAGTTTCTATTCTCACGATTGTTAACTCCACTTTTCACCTGTGCAAATACAGATTTTAGATTCACTGCAACAAGACACTTTCTAATTAATTTATCAACTATGTGTGGCACTTCATGAAATTTTACTTTTCTGCACATTTTATTTATTTATATTTTTACCAATACATGTTTAAGTATTGTCACCACACCGATTTAACCACAAGAAGCTAAGCTGCAGGTGAAAATATAAACAACAGGTTCAGTTTCCTCTTTATTCATACTAAAACTTATGTTTCCACATTATAGACAGAAAGACAGACCATACCCATACACAAATGTACAATATAAGACCAATGAAATGGTTCTGATTTATATGACTTTCCAAATACAATCATCAGACAGACTCTGACAGCAAGCTTCAGGTCAATTCAGCAAGCAAGCGACAGCCAGGCCCACACAGAAACACAGGGATCGAAATTAACACATGACTCATATTTCATCAACTAGTAGATGCATAAAATATGCAACTCCTTATGGCCAAATTCCTCTCATATACCTAAAGAAATGGTTTGAGAAAAATTAAAAGCTCTTGCAAAAAGCATGCAGTTTTATTCTGGCAAAAAATAAATAGATCTGCTGGTTGAACAGTAGCTCTTTGCTGGTCAGAAGCAGCCTTTTAATGTAGGAACATTTTTTATCAGGCAAACCTTCAAGAAAGGGCAGAGAGTGATGTGTTCATGTCCACGTCAGTCACAAAAGTCACTCCAAATGACTGCTAAAAGCATAATCTGAGGTTTTAAAATAGAAATCAGTCTCTCAGTGTAGTCTCTTCATTTGAGTCACTGTGGGTATTCTGGTTGATACCAGACTGATGCTGGATAACGTAGCAACAGCAGGAGAGACCGGATGTATTGCACATACGCACTCTAACACACACACTTAAAGCCCTCTTATTTTCTGGTCTTACTCTCCCCATCATCATACTCTTGTTCTACATGACATTTTCAAAGAGCTGCATGGATCTCATCATGGTTTCATCCTGGAGAGAAAAAA
>JAPSES010000044.1:17420153-17433164 GCA_029822895.1 Maxillicosta whitleyi | reverse complement strand
ATAGATAGATAGATAGATAGATAGATAGATAGATAGATAGATAGATAGATAGATAGATAGATTGATTGATTGATTTACTTAACTGATCCCAAACTGGGAAATGTGTTGTAAAATGTATATACCATATATTTCATACAAATCTACTATATTCTATATGCTGTAATGGTGATTGTTTTCTCATCTTTAAATATTGTTATATTCATTTTTTAATCATAGTGCCAGTAGAGCTAAGATTTGTCCAAAATGCACACACTATGTACACAATCTTATGGTGCTGTAAATCTTCATTAATTATTGTTATGTCAGTTATTCTCCCGAGTTTATTTTAACATAGATGGTTTAAAAAATAGTTTTTAAATCATGCTTTTCTATTACTCTGTTATATGTTCCTTTATTTATTTTATTAATCTGATCTTATATAAACACATTTTTATTTCCCTCGGGATGTTCCCTTTATTTATTAAATACATTGCATTGTGTATGAAATGCATTATATATTACATCTACAAATGTATATTCAAAACCTCTGTTCCACAGTTCATTTATTTATTAATAAGATATTTCCAGCACTAGAATGAGTTCAATGATCTTTGACATCTATATGAATCTAACCTCATTAATAACCATCTTCCAAGCAAAGCAGACAGTGTTAAAGTTTATCTAAATCATTGAACTTTATTAGCTTATTTTTAAGTTTAATTGGTTTTCAGCCTTTTCCTGATTCAGAGTATTGTTCTAATTCAGGCCTTTGGATACTATATCTAGTCACATATATGTGTTTTTATGTGCTTGTTGCTGGGCCATTAAATGTGTTTCACTACTTTGAATGTTAGTGAATGGATCTTTGAGTTCAGATTATACTGACTGGCAGAATATATTCACATTTCCAATATGACTTAGTATCATTAGGTAAAGTAATACATACCTCTTGACAGGCGACAATAAATTCCTCCAAAGTCACCACACCATCTTTGTTTTTGTCCATTTTCTGTGGTAAAACATGTGGTATAAGTATGTTTTTAATATAAAAATCCATATAAAATGTAACAATAACAGAACATAACTGCAGCTATGAAGCATAAGAATAGTGTAAGGTAGAAAAAGCCATGCATCTGGTCTTTTACACGAATAACACATGTGAGGGTTATTATGCTGGTATGGAAATCAGCTGTTCTATCTTCCTGTCCTGTGTCTGTGTTGCTAACAAATATCATCTGTTATATGCTGTACCTGAAAAAAGGCATCCACATGCTGTTGTGGGACGTCTCCCTTTAACGCTGGGTAGGTGTATTTGCCCATCATGTCATAAATGGCCCTCACAATCTCAGTCATTTCCTGTAACAAAAAAAATATTTACGTTTCATTGGGATGCCAAGGAAACACAGCAGAATATGTAACAGTATATTTTTACCTCTCTGTTTATGTATCCATCTCGATTGATGTCATATAGGTGAAATGTCCACTCCAGCTTTTCTCTCAGTGTTCCCCGCAGCAGTATGGACAATCCCATTACAAAGTCCTGCCAGAAAAAGAACGAGGTGGAAGAAGGAAGAAAATGAAGATGTGCATTATAAATGCAGTAACTATGCACATAAAACTAAATTATGCAAAATGTTTTTTGCTTTACCTTAAACTTAATGGAGCCATTGTTTGTGGTGTCAAATGCATTGAAAAGATAATGCGCATACATACTTGCATCTACAATACAAAGGAGAAATGGGTGTGAAGTCCACTTTTTAACAGAACTTAACAGAATGAAATAAAATAAATAGGAATACAATCAATGAAAGACAATCTGAAGGATAGCATTTTACCTCCATGAGGGAAAAACTGTGCATAAATGTGTTTAAATGTCTCCTCGTTTACAACTCCACTTGGACATTCCTGCAAAAAAAAAAAAAAACATGATACACCATTACATTTTTGTTCTTGTATTTGTAAAAAAAATATTTAATAGAAACTTGGAGTTATGATCATATTTGTGAGTGAAGTATTGAATAGATAGATAATTCTCTTTAGATTTGATGGATTTCACTTATACGGTGTCAAAAATGTGTCAAGGTAGTTGATTTAAATGTGAAAACAAAAAGTGTGAGCGTACATTTTTGAAGCCACGGTAAAGGATTTGTAGCTCCTGTTTGGTGAAATTAGTCTGGGCTTCCAATTGCTCAAGACCTTCAGGTCTGTGGCACACCATAGTCATCTCAAGCTCATCGTCTGCTTTATCTGTGTTTAGAAGGAGAGAGAGAGAATTTAGACGGATTTATTTTTGTATGGAACAATTACAAGACATCTGTAATCCATGCTTACATGACATGATTGTAACACAAAAGAAACAGACAAGTCAGCGAGCACAAAAATGGGATTCGCCAGCAGAAAAGAAAGCGTGGAGGAGTACTGACTATAACAGCAGGGAAAATAAGGGAGGAAGAAGATCAAAAGATGAGGAGGAGAAGGGAAAGAAGTGTTGGACAAATTAAATTTTGCCTTAGGAGTCGGAGGGTTTTATTAACAGCGGTGTGGTTCTGTGGAAATGGATGGTGGTTAATGATGTGAGGGTAGGGAAGTGTTTGTCAGCGTGGATGTCTCCAGCTTTGAAGCAATATACTGGCATCCAGAAATCTCACAGTGGCTACGGTCCACCCACCAACGACTTTGCAAACAACGTGAACAAACATCCATGAGAAAACACCTCACAGAAAGCTCTCTGGAATTATTTATTGTATACCTACGCTTGCAAACTCTGGAAAAACACTGAGCTGGAACTGGGAAAACAGGTCATAAACACAGAATTCATACAATAATAGAAGCACTCTCATAGGTGACGCACACTCTACTATACTCTGAATGAACCCTGACGTATAATGATTTCAAAGAGCAAATTCTATTTTCACTTTATACATGTATAAAACACTAAAATCAATCCCTTACGAGGCCAATAAATGACACAAGGCACAGATCCACATCCATGAATGTGAGCCGTGCTGTGTCAGCATCCGTAGGTTCAGGAAGACTCACAATAAGGTTTTCAGAATAAGCTCTCCTGCTTTTTGGATCGCACTGACTCATTTAATGCATATCATTAATCTTGGCAGCTCTGCTATGGTTTCTGTCATGCTTTATGTGCTTTAGCTGATTACAGATTGAATTAGTATCTTTATATCAAACATCCCGCTGGTCATTCACTTTTCCAGAAGCATAAACTGTGTGTGATAATACGCTTTGAGAGTAAGCGCTAATTAACTGCTTTTTTTTTTTGTCTACCATGATAATTAATTATGCTTTAATCATTGAATCATGTTCATTTGTATCTCAGGTTTTATATATATATACATATATAATAAAAATCCTGTGTCTCCCAGTGTGTGATGTTTCCTAAAATTGTGTGGTACGTCATTATATGCAATTTAGAATAAAAAAAAGAGAGGAAAAACAATTTTTTTTTTTACCTACAACCGTCATGTAGTCCTTTTAACATCCATTACACCTAATGTATAAATGGTAAATAGACTACATTTATATAGCCATATACATTATACAGTCAGTCAGGCACAATTAAAAACATAATAATATATATAATAGAATCAGATTATTCTCATTGCAGAAAGTTTTATTTTTATGTTACATTTTTACTCTTTGACAGATGTCTCATATTTTATTACAGGTATTTTCCTTTTATATTAATACCTTATGTTTTGTTAACAAAAAAAATCCTAACATGGCAAAATTAATAAAAATCTGATGTTATTCTATCTCATCCTTTTTAACATAGCATTAAGAGAAAAATAACCAATTATTCCAGTAACAGACTTGTAATTTGCACTTATAAAGCTTACTGTGATGAACAGCCAGCAAAGTATTATTGTCAGTACTAGTGTAAAGAGCAATAATATTAATATATGAAAAACATTGTCTATGGAGAAAGTCCTGGGAAAGAGATAATAACACGCCTAAATTAACAATTTTAAGCATTTTATCATGAAGCTGCTGAATTATTACGTCCTATCCCTTCAATAAGTGTTTGCTTTGCTGGGATGTTTGATATATATTATAGTAGTGTACCAGCTGATAACTGACTGTAGATATAGGTGGTTGGGAATAATGTAACACTTTATCTTAATCTTCCCTCCATCTTCCTCTGAGCTTCTGGTGCAATCTCGCTCACTCGCGTTGTCATGGAGATAGACAGCCATGATAAATGTGATCCATATAGCAGATGAACTGAATAATAATAATGGAAAAAAAAAGTGTTGAACACAATTTGTACTTCCCTTTTCAACAAAAAAAAAAAAAAAACCTTCATTGATTTATGATTTCTTCTATGCAGCTATAGAGGTGATATTCATTTTTCCACCTGTATACACAGTATGTATTATTTATCATTTCTATTGGGGTGTTTCAACGGTCCTCCAAGTGTAATAGCGTGATCATAAACAGATGAAAATCTGAAAGGCAAGAAGAGGAAACACGCTGAGGTGTTGATTAGGGGAGGGGAGAACTGAGAGTGAGAAATGTGAAGGGAGGAAAACGAGGTGTGAAAAAAAGCTGAGATTTACAGATGGATGATGTGTAAGACAAACATGAAGCTATATTGATCTCAGAAACATGATGAAAAAATGGACTTGATTGATTTTAACGTAGGCTTTACATATCAGTATCGAATTACTAAGCCTCTAATTGCCCATGGGACATAAATCCTTCTTTTTATTTCGCTCCAACAGATGGAAACAAAGGCTCCTTATTTGTTACAGTTCTGAGAATATGCTGCAGACGTCTACCCTCACTGGTGCTGAATATGATTTTCAATGTGAATGTAAATGTGGCTGCGTATAACAAGCACCTAGACACATCCACCTTTACCAGGACATAAGTCTTACTTACATGATCAAAATATGGAGATAATTAACCCATAAAGACCCAAACATCCACCATCTACTGATATAAACTGTATAATTCATGTTCTTTCACTAATCCAGGTAAGTAACTGGTGTAAAATATAGTTTATCATCTTTTCATGGTTATCAGATATGACCGATTTGGACGTTCACAGGCTCCGTAGTTACCATGGAAACATCGTCATCTTCTACAACATTGATTCACCAGTAAAACTTATGGAGCTGGATCACCGGCAGTGGATGAATACACTCAATTAATGACAGTTTTTTCCCCCTGAAAAAGTCACTTTTTCTTCAGTTTTCTCTATTTTTGACATAATAACCCTTAACTTTACACAGAGCTTTTAGGAAAATTTACATAATTAGTGAATTAAATATAGGAAAATACCTGATTTCACTGAAAAAAGCACAAAATGCAGAAGATAATATATAAAGAATAAATGGTGATTAAAAAACAAACATAAAACTTTTCATTTGGAAACTGCCACAAATGCAACACTGGGTCCTAATAATAATAATAATAATAATAATAATAATAATAATAATAATAATACCTTTATTTATATAACACCTTTTAAAAAATGAGTTTACAAAGTGCTTCACAGACATAGTAAAAAAGGCACAACAGCAGGGAGCGAGATATAAACAGAGATACTAAAAACAGAAACAACAAAATGTCATATAATAACAATGGGTTATGGGTTAATGTCAGGTGTTGGCTGAACCACAGTACTGTCGTCATGTTTATGTTTGTTACAACAGCTCCAGATGCTTCCGCAGCTTTAGCTCAGCATCCTCACAGAAACAATAGTAGTGATTGGTTAAGTGCAACAAGTAAAAGTGTAGATTTTTGCTGTCCACAACACATTGGATTTGCTTTTATGTTGTCCATTGGGGCGGCATCAATTTTGTCTTATCTCTGTTGTCTCGTGCTATCTTACGCTGCACGACTGGCAGCAAATGAAACACTTTAATGGATCCGAGAGTGAACAGATTGACCTCTGCACATTTCCCTATTTGTTTCCAGCGCAGACGTTTTAACAGTTTACACAGATTTCACCCGTGAACGTTGATTCTGTCTGAGACAACAAAAGCTTCATCGCTTTCTAACAGCAATTCATATTTACTTTAGTTACATATCACGCTGCCATAAATTCGTCATTCATCCAACAGGCATGGCTCAGTATTGTTCGTAATCTCTCTTTTTATGCCCCTTCAACCCAGTCTCCATGACAACAGGGTTCTCAAGCATAAGGCCAGGGAGAGGTATGATATGTGAGCTGCGTGTTAATTCACATGCTCCCGTCTGAGCCCCCCCAGTTGCTCCCCCCTTTCTATTTCATTCGCTCACTCACTCACACATCTAGCCATGCACACACACACACATACACACACACACACATACACACACACAAACACACCACACACACACATAATCATAGAGTCAGGGGCAGTGATTTTGCTCTCCGGGCTTTTTCAAGGGCATTTTACTTCATTGCACATGGTAATCTCTCCATCATGTCCACAGTACATACGTTGTGTCCCACATTTCCGCATCAGTGGAATATTTGCATCGCCCGGCGTATTAAAAATTCAATCTCTGCCTCACACCTTACCAGTTTTCTTGATTTTGATTTACCGTATAGGCTTTTAAAACAATTCAGCATTAACACTTTTCATACATTACTTTATGGTTGTATACTGTAGTAGTAAATCTGTTTTAATGCATCAGTTGGTCTATTTCAGCAGTTCCCTGACTTTGCTGTTAAATAATTCAAAATCACTCTATATGAACAGAGCAAGTATATCACAGTTATATTAAATGGAAACACACAAATATTCTGAGTTAAAACTGGTGCAATGAATGTTTTTATCATTTCTGTCTTTGATCTGTTAAGCTGATTTTTCTCTCTCTCTCTCTCTTCCTGTTTTGTCTAGTTTTTTGTAGCTCTTTTGTCTTCTCTTCATCTCTTTCAGAGTAATGTTGACGTACCTCTGGATGGTCTCCTCTGCTTGGTTTGCATGGTCAAAGTGCCCACCACTGCACCCATGTTGTCACCGTGGAAACCAGTCTGGTCAAACAACCCTGAGAGTATAGTCCTCTTTTTATTTCTCGATTTTTGTCAGCCTTTCGGTCTGTCTCTATCTCCTTTCAGAGCTCTCTATCTTAAAGGGGCTTTGCCCCCGTTATTTTTCTTCTCTGCTTCCAGTCCTTGTTACTGATGGACGACTGTCTTCTTTGAGCTGATTCTTCTGAATT
Source organism: Maxillicosta whitleyi (assembly GCA_029822895.1). Lineage (NCBI taxonomy): Eukaryota > Metazoa > Chordata > Actinopteri > Perciformes > Neosebastidae > Maxillicosta > Maxillicosta whitleyi. Next base: position 17,426,009 of record JAPSES010000044.1, on the reverse strand, counting down.
TCTGATCTGTTTTTCCAAACACACAGTCAAGCTGCTCCTTCCTTTCTGCGCCACTCCCTCCGGTCTGTGCCTCACTCTACTCATCTGTCAGCCTTTCCCCTCGTTCTAACTCCCTGCCTCCTCATGCTTTCATGTTGTTGTAGAGACCTGGTAACTGATGTTGTATTCAGTGACAGCACTACTAACAAGAAAAGGGGAGCAGGTGAAGGACACGCAAACACATACATACACACACATACAAATGAACCTTCAAGTTAATGATCACTGCCCAATAACACTTCAGCACCAATAAATTAGTCCTCTGCCCCCTGAAGCATGCTTAGTAGCATTAAGAGCATGTTAGTATACACCATATTTTCAGTGTTGATTCACTCAGCTCTGTGTGTAAAGCTAAAGGTCTTGGATAATGTGATGTGTTTTATGTTGTATACTCACACAAACAAGAACGTTAGTGTGTTTAGTGGTACCAATGAATACCGGAGCAGCTTCATTGTAAGAAAATTAGACCGGGTGCTGTGGGGAAGGAAAGCCACAGGAGAGAGTAATGGTTATTACCCTTCCTGTGCTACATACCAATCCTAGTTCTGCTCTGAAAATAACACAGGCTTGCTTTCAAAAGGCAGTCAAGTCTGTTTCGATTTTTTTCCCCTTAGACATGATTGACAGCTATGAAAATGCACAATCATGTGAAAATATAAGTATGTGATGAAGTAACTGAGCTGTTATGTGACATAAATCCAATAAGAACCAGATAAAGAATTGAATCATTACTGAGCTCAGCAGACAATCTTTATTTATCTGTATTTAATATAAGCAAAGGCAAAGAGTAGAACAACTGACAGTAAAAAAGTGGTTGTTTTAAACATTCTACTAGCTGCACACCAGATCCCCTCCCTCTACTGTATGTGCCTGCTTCAGAAAACCTCTTTCAGCTTAAAAAATTCATGGACTGCCATTTTTTTCAATGCAGATGCAGCTTCCTCATTTACTTGAAAGTTACTGTGTTACTCTTGAGTGAGATGACGAAGAGTCAAAGTCATGTGAATGAAGTAAGTTGGCATTAATTTTAAAAACTGCAGTAAATCAGACTAGGTCAGCATGTTACGTCACATATTTTGAAGTCTTTACTGTGCCATTCATAAATTGAATATTTATTGCCTCAAGTGTTATGTAAGCACTGCAACTTGTTCTATCATCACTGCGCTTGTGTATGCTGCAGAAAACTGCACAAAAGTGTGTACAGTGTCTTATTTTTATTCAGTCCAGCTCTTTCGTGTGAGAGCATGGCCATGTGAAGTCCTGTGATTGGTGGAGCTGAGATAAAAAGTTAACATGCACTGATTAATTAAATATGAATCCATGCATAATTCTGTTCAACATACACCTCACTCACGCTAGGTGTCTTACCTTTACTGTACAGATGTCTTTGACTTTGAATATCCTTTAAGATTCTGTAATCCAGTCTAAAAAAATAAATCAGTGTTCTAATGTTTCCAATTTTTGCACTAAAGTTAAAGATATATTTTCTAACATTAACATTTGGTTTATTACATATTGCAAATGCCAAGCCCTTAATAAAACTTCAAGTTTCATGGTTTTCTTTATCACTGAGCCAGTTCATAAAAGAATATTGGATTAATGTTTTATTTGCTTTTAAAGCTTGCATTTCATGGATTAGTAAAAAGTTGTTTAAGATGGCATCTGCTTATTGCAGGAAACTTGAAGACTGACAGTTCTGCTCCTGCATGTTGGAATGGTCTTTAATTGCAGATGCATAATAGCAGAATGAAGATCTCATTTCCATATTCGTGCTTCTGAGATAATGATATTCAAGACAGTCTAATTATTTTGCTGAGTTTAGGGCTCGATAACATAAGTACCTCATTATGTTTTACTCCTTAAACACAGAAATAGAATATATATACATGGAAGACGATAATTCATCTTCAATAAAACAATGTTTCTATTTTGTATAGAGTATGTACATATATTGGAATACTGAGCGTCTTTAAGATTATACAAAGTTTGAGTTCAAGAGTCCAGAGTTTTCAATATAAAAGAACAGCAAGAGTAGTTTTTTTTTTTTTAAATTCTGGCATATTTATATGGGCGTATTTGTTTATACAGCAATGTTCATAAATGTACGAGGTACCTATTAAATACATGAATAAAATAAAAATAAATATGTTCAGTGTACAACAGCACGATCAATGAAACCTACTCATTTTTTAAGTTTTTTATGGTGTTTTTAAATGGATTCAAATGATTCTACACGTTAAATATATGAAAAATACACTAAATATGAAGAATCCATCATCACAGTGCAAGACATATATTCTATAGATGGTTTTTTTTGTGACTCTTATTAGACCTATGCTTCAGACCAGTTTTTGTGTTGTTGTAGTGCTGCATGCTGAACAACAGGTGGCAGCAGAGTACAACCATTGTTCAGAGAAACCGCAGCTTCTGTCGCCATTGAGCATGTTTTGTTATTGACTGAACAACATCAGTACAAAACAAGATGATAACACAAAAAAGGAGCATGCTGTCAGAAGCTGCCGCACATTTCCATTTCACATGCCCTGCATCACTGATCTATCGGTGCGCACGTTCTGCATGTGAAAGGAAAACAATGAAGAATAGACAGAATAAATGTAGAGAAGGAAACACACAGAGAGGAAGCAAGAGATAAAAATAAATCTAGAAGAAGGCGGTTACATAAAAGTGTAGTGAGGTGATTTAAAAAATTAAAAGCAGAGACACACACTGTCAGCTCCAATCCACTGTTTTTAGAGCCACAGAAAGAGAGAAAGAACATAAGAGGAAAATAGATCAGAGGGACATTTTTTAGGGTGTAAGATGTGTATAAATGCAGCACTAATCTGTCACAGATGTGGTCATAGTAGAGGTGTGTGGTCCATAAATCTGTCTCTGCAGCGTGGGATGTTGCACCTGCAAGGTTATTCATTTAGAGGACACATACGATTTGTAATACAGAACGACAGGTGCAGCACGAAGGCAGACAAGCTGCTTTATCTCTTCAGTAGCACTCCTTTAATCTGACAGACTACAGAGGAGAGTGTAACCCAAGATAATACATTATGGTACAGAGTCAAACTTTTATTCATAAATACGTTAGTGTCGGGCATTAAATGAGTTTCCTGCATTTGAATCTCCAAACACAAACTAACTTTTTTTTATTTATTTATTTCCTTTTCCAGTTTCTTTTTTCATTGCATTGCATTGCTGCTAGCTTAGACTTCACACTACATTTATCAAGTTCTATTTTATATATACACCAGACCTACTGATGAAGGACGAAGTATAATAAGATTGTAAAATATATGACCTAAAACTTGAGGCTCTGCTGCTATGTGCCTAAGAATAACACAATGAATTTTAAGGAGTGTCACTCAACCGAAGGCCCAAGGCGTATAACCAAGTCTGTTTCCCTATCACTGACTCTATGTAGCGTTTAAAGGTCTGAAGATGAATATACATGCTGCTGCATTTCTGAGTAGAGCACTTTAAAGGTGAATGAGCAGAGTTTTACGGTTCATGTGTTTACACAGTATATAGCCTACTGTATATAAACTATGTGCAAGCAAATAAGCATAACAAATCAAATTACAGGAGATACATGGTGGTTTCAGTGAGAGGCTTCTTCACTCTGACTAACAAGCTTGCGTGTCTGAAGCTGTGTGTGCAACTTTTCCTGTCTTCTTCCATGCATATGATAGGACATGTTGATACAGTGCAACTTAAGACGCACACAGAACCTCATTTCAGCCGAACTAATGTGATGGTGGAGGATGATCTGTCCTTCAGAATGCATTGTGAGCAAGACTGTGTTTTAAAATAAACTCTAAAATATATGTTTGATCCAGTGAATGTAAATATGGGCACTTCTATGAAATTACATTTTTTAGACCCAATAATAAAAGAGAAATTTAGACATATTTCCCTCCAGGATATACCTAATGATGACCTCAGATAAATGCAAAAAATTTTTTACTATTGCTCTGAGCCATCCCAAAATTAATGATTTTTTAATAAAAATATTGGACCAAAATTAGGACAGGAAAAGCTATCTTGGTGTCAGTGCATTTGATCTAGAAAACATAGCAAGAAATGGTCTTATATACCATAATAAATAAAGCCACTGTGTTAAATTTGATGATCCTAGTGGTTTTTCTAATCCACACATGTGGGTTTTTCATGGATTGGCAGTCTCATTCCAGATTTTGTGCGTAACCCTTCGTGTCCACTTGTGTTACATGCAGAACCTACTCATTTAAACACATATAAATTGTGAATTATCTTGCAACAGTGGCCACTTTTGTGAACTACTCTTACATAATTAGTTCACTTCCCAAAATGTGTTCTTTTTATGGTGTTACAAGCAGATTTTGGGGTTAAAACTAATGCAAAATAATATAAAATTGTGTTTTTATCTGAAAAAAGAATAGTTTCTCTTTTATCTCAGTAAGTACTTATTTTTAAAATGGACCCAAAATGCTTCCAAACTTGCTTCATAACATTAGTCTACACTAGTTTGGTTTGCATTTTTAGTCCCCATGTCCTATTTTTATGTAGCAGTTTCATGATTTGTTCAACCTGTAGGAATTGGTTAATTTTGCATTGAGGTGCGTTAATCCACCAAGTGTTGCTATTATGTCTGCATGTTGGATATATTTATTCTAAGACATTCTAGTGAGAAAAGTGTGCACAAATCACACTTTAAACAACACACCAGCTGCCCATACATCCTCTCACACTCTTACAAATCTCTCAGCTCACCCCCCACCTTTTCTTTTGAGTCTAATCAATGGTAAAATTACAGATAATTTATCTCTCGGTATTTTGACTGGAGGCACTTCATTAAGCTGGTAACATTCAATTATGGAATTAAATGGGTACGCGGCCCCTGTGCCACCTCCTGCACAAGCATTTTAACCTTTCTCAACTGTACAACAGCAATCATAAAGCATCAAAGGACATCTGCAAGCAAATACAGCGAAACAGAGAAAAGCTCCAATAGAAATGATACTTCATTGCTTTCAGATGGTACAGGTCAAGATTACTGACTCTAGAAAAGAAAGATCACTTTTAACAGTTTTTCTTTTTTTCTTCTCAACATGTTCATCCCTAGTTTCATTATATGTGTAACTGACTTTTTAGTTAATACATGGAATTGAATATTACCCACCCTATTACTACGACATACCTCAATAGGGTGAATACTGCACCATGCTTTAGTTATTTAGACAGCACAGATACACAACTGCATAAGATGACCTAGATTGTCAGTCCATGCAGTTATGAGTAGGTTGTATTATTCCTGGAGTAGAACAGTAGATGACTAAGCCAATGGTTAAGTACACATAGTTTTGCCCTCAGGTGAAAAACCTTTTTTTTTTATATCCAAGGAATAGATATCTTGCCGTGTTTTCATTTTAACCATGAATATTGAACACCCTGTGGAAAGAAACATCCGACCTAATGTGACATGAGTGGTCCTGTACCAAGAGAGAGCTTGAGAGATTGAATATCAGAATACACTCTGAGGCAAAAATCCTGCTATTATATATTATAAAAGATGGCATTGCTTCAGTTCTTTTCTCACAAAAATCTACTTTTGAAAGCAAAAACTACATTCAAAGGTTTATACTTTCAGGGAGTGGTAATGCTAAATGCTACATAGACGTACACACAGTATATACACTACCAAAAAAAAAAAAAAAAAGTCACACATGCAATATTTGACCTTTGGTTCTGTTTCCAGGAGACATTCAGTGGATTTAACTGCACTAATAGTTCTGATCCTTCCATGGGTCAGTACTGCAGTGGTTCATA
>JAPSES010000044.1:17385098-17403167 GCA_029822895.1 Maxillicosta whitleyi | reverse complement strand
AAAGGCTAGTCTGTAAATTTAAACAGTTTTGTGTAATTTCCCTTTTACAACAATAAGAAATTTTTATTATTTATAGGTTATTATGATCATATTTTACTAGTCTGATCCACTTTAGATTGAATTGACCTAAAATGATTTTAAAATCCTTGATTGTTAATATCTTCAGTATAATTCTTGCATTTCACAAATTCCTCCCAGGGGCCGGATTGAACCCTTTCAGCTGGCCAGATCTGGGCCCCGGGCCACATATTTGACACATGTGCTTTACATTGAACCTTTTATATGATTTATCACCATTTAGTACAATATTGTCCATTGGATGTTCCATGTTTCAGTGAAAAGTAGATGTTTTCCAATATCAAATTTGCTTAAATGTTATAAAACCGCAGAACAAAAATGTAAAAGCTATTACATAAAAGAAAAAATGGAAAACTGAAGATGCATAACATACAATGAACATGAAATAAAATGTCTATAACCACTGTTATTTGTCAAACTACATGGGTTTGACTGGTGGATAAATAATCACAGTGTTTTCATGTTCAGTATGGAGCCTCTGAACATCCAAATGTGTCATATCTGATGCTGCTGAAAAGAAACTACACCATTTTACATACTGTACATAAAATTATTTAAATGTATTGATAGGATTAATGGTTCAAAAGTAATTAAACATTTCAGATCAGTAGATGTAGCTGTTCCCTCAATGACATTCAAGGTCAATAAATTGTCTGAACTCTATCAGCATGAATAAACAATCCTATTAGACATTATATACAATTTGTTTAATAAATTATAATTATTATGCAGTATCTTGTTAAAAAAAATACAAAAGTCTTAAGAGTAGCTTTTTATATGTAACACATGACAACACAACTGCTCGTCGTAGCTTAGATGCTTAGACTGTCTCAGGTATGTGTAAATATTATATTTCCTGTTGCAGTTAATGTTTCCAGGACACAAATCCACTTAGGGTTTTCTCATGGGGCAGTCAAAGTATACATACATTTCAAATCATCTCTAGTCATTTATTCACTTTCTTTGGCAGGGTGACAGGAACAAGAGAAAATGAACAATTGTAAACTTTTAACCACCTGTGTCCTCGTGCAGCTGGCTGTGAAACTTACTTAGTCATCTATTTGTTACACTATGAATTTCACTTTTTCCAATGTGCCCACATTTTATACCACTTTATAGCATTGGCATTGTTTCAATCTGGGAATATTTTATTGATTAAAAAAAAAAATCTGGTTTAGCTGCTAAAACCATGTGACATACAATGTTTTTGTCTCAATGATGAAAAATAAAAGACATTAAGAATCACAAATAACACAAGTTATTAACCCATAAAGCCCCAGTGCTACTTTTTTGGAAGTTCCCAAATGAGTTTTTTCTCTCTTTTTCTTAAGTAATTTATCACCAATTCCAGCGACATCAGGTATTTGCATATATTTAATTCACTGATTGTCTACTTGTCACGCTGAAATTACATTTGAGGGTTTTATCAAAAACAGAGAAAACATTTTGTTTAAAGTGATGCTTTCATTAGAAGATATGAATAATTGAACATAAAAACAAGCATTTATATCCCGTCATTTATTGATGAATCAGTATTGTAGAAGACATCTATATTTAACCTTCATTTGTTTTAATATTAGTCCTTTGTATTTTGTGTTTTTTCAGAAAATACAGAAATACAGAAAATCATGTATTTTTGTATTTAATTTAATTCACTGATCATGTCGATGTTCATTATAGCTCAAAGTAAAGATGATGGGTATTATGTCAAAAACAGTCACTTTTTCAGTAAAATCTATCATTAACTGAACATAAAACCACTGTCTCCATCCACTGTCATTGATCCAACTCCATGGGATTTACTGATGAATCAATGTTGTAGAAGATGACAGTGTTTCCACAGTAACTATGGAGCATCTGATTGTCCAAATGGGTCATATCTAATGACCATGAAAAAATGACAAACTGTATTTTACACCAATTATTTACATGAATTGTTAGGATTAATGGATCAACAGTATAAAACACTTTACATAAGCAGATGCTTTTGGTCACTGGTGGTTTTTTGGGTCTATATGGGTTAAAAAGTGAAAGCCTAAAAAAACTAAAATATCTATATACAGCTTTACATTGAAAATCAAAATGTTTTGGCGATATTCATTCTTTCTGTTGGTCCCTCTCATTAGTTAAAGTTCCAGCACTGATGCAAGAAGTCCACATGCTTTTCACTATGACTTATCATGGACACCATTTCTGTCAAATGGGGGGTGACTTTTCTCATCTGTTTCTTTATTAACTGTATCATTACGTTGGTTTGTCTGATGCAAAAGTCTTGATCCGTTACTTAGGGCCAGTGGTTTGTGCACAGATACATAAGCAAGCTGCTGTTTCCTGTGCGATGGCCTTCTGCAGCGAAGCAGCTCCCCGTAGGACCTACGAAAATCCCTGTTGAAGGCCGGATACAAGATGGGGTTAAGCGCCGAGTTAAAATAGCCCAGCCACAGGACCACTGAATGAAGTGTATTAGGGGGGTTTGGTTTTCCTCTCATTCCCATGCAGGCGAAGAAGGTGAAATAGGGGAACCAGCAGATAATAAAGGCCCCTAGTACAGCTGCCAGAGTCATCGTAGCCTTGTGTTCCCGGGCTATGGCTGCAGATGATGGCGTGCGTGCAAAAGATGGCGTGGCCGCTCTAATACGTCGAGCCTGAAAGAGTCGGAGGTCAGAGTAAAACAGATCAGAAACGCAGATATGCATTTATTTCAACAATACAAGTGAACATCATTCCTGCATATCTGTTTGGTTTTACAACAATTACTGCATTTCACATCGAAGGTGAAGTTATGAAATGTTAAGCCTCCCCCCATTTCCATAGCCCACACCCCTTTAGGATGTTTTATAAAATAATAATGAGCACTGACCTGTTCTCGTGCCACTCTGAATATGCAGAGATACATTCCGCACATTACTATTAGAGGCAGGTAAAATGTAAGAGAAACATAAAAAAGAACGTAGTTGTTACTCCATTCGAACTTGCAGTAACGTCCTTCCTTGTCCTCGTCTCCCATGCTCCAATCTACGTGCTGCACCATGTAGTCAGCTGTGTTCCAGCCCAGGTGGATGGGCACGAAGGACATAGCCAGTGACAAGGCCCAGATGGCAGCTGTGGCCAGGGTCATCCTTCGGGGGGTAACTCTCCGGGGGTAGCTGAGGGGATTGGAAATAGCCAGATATCGGTCTACGCTGATGGCCAACAGGGTCAAGATAGAGGATGTACACAGCATGACATCCAGTGAGATGTAGATGTTACACACGACTCCTCCTAGGGGCCATTTCCCGCTGCGAAGCTCCACGCTGGCAGAAAAGGGCAACACCAACAGGCCTAGCAAGAGGTCCGTCACCGCTAGTGAAACCACCAAACAGTTAGCAAGGCGCCACAGTCGACGGCTGAGCCCCACAGCCAAACACACCAGCACATTCCCTCCAATGGTGAGGATTATAAAGGACACCAGGACCAGCCAGCGGAGAGTTGTGGGGATCATGGTGGGCCTTACCCTCTACCTCAGGCACGAGGTCAGTGAAACAGTCTGATCTCAGTAGCAGCACTTCGCACGCAGCTCCTCTTGGTTTACATTTCCATCAGACAAACTTCTCATATGTTTCTCCTGTTTAAAAATGTAATCAGGGTCACCTGTAGATCACCCACCATGTGATGACCCATGTCTTTTTTTCACAGTGCCACTGATGAGGCCACTGAGCTGAACGTATCCCTGTGAAATAAAAGAACAACTCGTATTACTTAAAAAAACATTTCTTCATAATTGACATTGTTCATTTTTTCCCCTTCTGTTACGTAATGTTTGAACTTATGTTGCATATTAACCAAAATAATCTACTGATCTAAAGTGTTGATTCACTATTTCTATCAATAATGTAAATAATTGATGTAAATTTCAGTTTTTCGTCTTTTCATGCTCATCATATATGACCCATTTGGACGTTCAGAGGCTCCGTAGTTACCACGGAAACACCATCATCTTCTACAACATTGATTCACCACTATAACCCATGGAGTTAGATCAATGACAGTGAATGGAGACACTTGGTTTATGTTCAGTTAATGATAGATTTTACTAAAAACGTCACTTGTTCTTCTTTTTTTTTTTTATGTTTTGAAAACCTCTGACTTTACTCTCAGCTTTAATGAACATCTACATGATCAATGAATTAAATATGAGAAAATAGATGATCTTCACTGGCAAAAAAGGCAAAAGGCCGAGGGAAATGTTACAATAAATAACACTTAGGGAGAGGACAATTCATTTGGGAACAGCCACAAACGTCACTCTGGGTCCTTATGGGATAAATATCACAAAACTAAGTAGAATCAGTTGGACATATCCCACAAACACCTGCGTCATCTACTTGTTTAACACAACGTCTGACGTAGACAAACACATCTTAATTTTACATTTACTATGAGAAACACGATTTGTCTATGTGGCTGAAAACCTTAATAAATCAACTGATCGGACACTTTTTCAAAGCATGTGACTTTGCATATTAAATGACATTTCTGCGGAAATGCAAAAACAGCTTCTTCAGTTGAGACTTCTATTATTGTAAGTTCTGCTATGACAAATTACACAAGACATCCACCCTCTTATTTGTGTATTCGACAAAGTTTAATATATCAACTTTCTCATTTTAGGAGTAAAGCTGTGTCATATTTTCCATATGCTATAAAAAGTAACATCCATTTACAAGTTTATATTACTGGAACTTTAATGTACTTCCACAACCCTGGTGGTCCTAAAGTAAATAGTATACATATATTTGCTGAAATGATTGATTTTAAGGATCAAATTAGTGCCAAAAATATCTATTAACAATCTGAACAGCAGTTTCTGGGAGAAGAAAGAGTCATACATACATAAGGTGTGGACAAGGGAAGCAGCATACAAGACAAGATCTTAAAAACATCATAAAACATACTGTCATACTGTCGGAGGAGTAAAGTAAACAAATCCTAACCAGGAGGGTTTTTGATGTATTTAAAGAAAAACATGCCTGTCCTTTCTCATACTGTACCGGACATGTGTGTGTGTGTGTTCCATTTCATGTGTTCCGCTACCATCTCTTATAAATATACATGTCATCACACATTAGTAAAGCTTCTCAGATAAAAGTAAGATGTAATACTACAAATACTAAAGGTCCATGTCTGATACCTGACAATGTATAAATATTGCATGTTTAACTGTGCTGCTTTTAATCTGCTATCTGCTTCTTTATTTGGAAGGGCCATCTGATGTACCCTCATAAAATATAAATGACTTGGAGTGTGCACTAGTGGTTCTCAAATTCTCTAATTAAGGTTGCATAAAATTAGAACAAAATGATCTTTTAAAAGCTCATGGTGACGACATCACTGCTCATTTTGTTTCAGTTATGCAAATGTCAATACACATAATGTTTGCATTATTTATGTCACACATAGACACAGTAGTTATGCTGATGATGTGTCTGTGACGACTGTGGAACCAATAAACTCACTGAGTCAGTAAATGGATTTTTTTTTTTTTGTCTACAATTAAATAAGGCCACAGCTGACATTATTGTGTTTGGGCAACAAAGGAAAGAAGGTTAATGTCAGCAAACACTGTTCCTTAGGCCATAAAAACCAGGGGCCAGGTTCACAACCATTGTGTGTTAATAGACTCAAGTCTGACCTTCATCAGGCAGATCCAAGCTGTCACCAAAAGAGCAGTAATGTAAACAAAAATGTAAACAAACTTCAGTGTTCAGTATCCCCAAAAGACCGAGACTAGCCCATCCATGCCTTCGTTGGGGTCTGCTTGAGGTTCCTGTCTGTTAAAAGGAAGTGTTCCCTTGTCACTGTCACCAGTCACAAGTGTTTGTAAACTGGCTCAAGAGTCTGGCTTTGATCAACTTTATGTAAAGTGTTATGAGATAACTTTTGTTTTGATTTGGTTGGCTCTATATAAATAAAATTGGATTTGATTGATTCATCTCCAGTATAGAGTTAATCAGTGTAATTCTGTTACAACTGGACTTGCAAAAAAAAAAAAAAAAAAAAAAGGAGAAGCATTAAGCAGCTGTAGCTCATTCAGAAGCAGAACTAAAAGAACACACACCAGGTCTAAAATATTCACACTCGCCTCCAGTTTGTAACAGAATAAGTACTGCTAATAATCAAGAAATCACAGAATGGTTCAGACCCGGAGTACATCAGTGATATATTTAAGGAATATAAACCCAGGAGGACCCGTAGATCTATAGTTTCAGGTCAGTTAGTCGAGCCCAGAGTCAAGACTAAACATGGAGAGACAATAATGAGCTGTCAGAACTGTCAGTCAAACTTAGATTTAACCCAAATGCAGACATTTTTAATCAAAATTGAAACCAATTCACTTCTCTTGTGTCTGTGAAGTAGTTCTATGTCACTCTGGGAGTCTTCATTCATTGTTATTTGATGTGTAAGTCTGGAGGACTGAATATTCTAATTATTTAATGCAGATTTGATCAAATTAATAGTTTTGTTAATCCTATATTTTCTTCTAATTATATGTGTCTTATATATGTGTGTTATATTATATGTGTCTTTTATTTATGTAGCTCAATGAATTTGTCTATGTGTGTGTGAAATGCACTACTGTATATAAATACAGATGTCTTGCTCAGCTCATACTCCATTCAGTGCTGTTTGTCATGTCTTATAATGTCCTTTGTTTTCTTGCTTCTACTTCCTTTTAGTGCTGCACTGCACATGCATCTTGTAACCTCTTTATCTAAACATGACTGTAACAAGCCCTCAAACAATATTTGATTCTAGCTTAGGTCCACACATGTCATATCAGGATTCATCCGACTTTATGACACCCGTCTCACTGATGATAGACAGCTGATGCATGTCCTCATTTCAGACAGGAAATGTAAACCAATCTTTTGCAAATTTGCAGTACACTTACAGGTCACAGGTTTCCTCTGATGCTTTATTGTTTTGGTTTTTGTTTTCCGGTAAGATTGACAGTAAGTGTCATTTAGGGCTTTTCCCACACGGTTTCATCCTGCTGTGACACCAAACATGATGATGATAATGTTTACTATGCTGTTGATAAGAAAGGGGGTATGATAGTGAAGATGGGGTGGAGGAAATTATAATGGTGTTCAAATAATTATTTTTAGAATGATATCTGATGAAGTAGAATTAAACATTAACTACATTTTTATTATTATTATGATCACAAACATCACATGTATCACAACAAGCAAATTCTTGGAATCAGTCACAGGTTGCATCTATGTCCAAGTCTCTCATGTACAGATAATATTCATGTTACTTTAATTTTATGACAAAAATGATGTGTGATTCTTCATGAAACTTGGTGATTTCTTGATAAGTCAAATTTTTGTGTGTTTACTGCTTGATATGTGTCTTATGAGACTTTTTTCTCCATAGTGATCACATGACCTCTTGGATTTAGTTAAATGGCTCATCATCTTTTATCAGGATCCCAAACTGAAGCCTTTAGTTCACCTGTGCCTGACCTTTGACTGAATGTACAGTCTCAATGTTTTTAGCAACGTCAAAAGATCCCCCCTCAGGGATAAACACTTTCTTGTTTCCATGGTGACATTATTTGTTCAGTGCTGGGCTTCTCTATCTGTAGCTCTCAATTAGTGTGACAAAAAACACTGACGACCATTGCTTGGTGGGTCGTAGAGTCAAAGATGTGATGGAAGAAAACTGAAATAAAAGCTTCTATGTATTCTTTCATTTTTCTGTGGCGCTGATGTGCCACATGACAGAGGTAACAGGCGTAACGCAATACTATCGCTCTATAATGACAACCACAGATCATTTTACACTTTATTACATAATTAATTTGGTTGCTTTCTTGACAGTCTGGGAGAAATGGTTGAACAAAAGGCTCCTTTAATACATATCCATGTCAAATGGACATATCAAAATATAGACTATAGACTTGATATATATTTAAAGAAGGCTACTATATGACCCTATAATATAATAATGGATCCATTTGTGATGCACAATATGAGTTTAAATTAGGTCACGACAGACATGTATGATATGTGTTACTATTATATTACTATGTTTAACTGGTAGAATGAGGGTTAAAATTTGTCACATAATGTTCCAAGTCACTATGTGACTTATGAGTCACTCTAACAGGGATGTGTGGACTGACAAACATTTTTATTGGCATGCTTCCATATTTCAATTGGAATAGTGGGCCTGAACCAGCAGAAGGGATACACCTGCTCTAATATATTTTGATGTGTTGTGTGTAAAAATCCACTGCGTCGTAGATCAAATTAAATATGCCGGGTAAGGTAGGTGAGTCAACAATGTGCGTAGATAACAAGATCAAAAAACATCCGGCCCCAGAGTTCACAAACTCATGTTCATGAAATGGTAATTGATAATGGGACAATGTATGATTTGTGTTGTTAGTTGTAAATTAGTTTATAATAATGACTATTTCTATTGAATTAATCAAACTGGAACACTAAGGCTTACCGGAAAACTCCCACATAAGACTTACACTATCCACCAAATACACTGTTGTTATATCTTGAATTGCTATTAAAAGTCTGTCAAGAGACAAATAATTCAAATGTAATGTAACACATGCATGGCTGTGTCATAAAACACTGAATTTATGATACAGTTTTACCTAACTTCATATTAGTATACAGCATGTATGCACACAGTTAAGTTTATTATAGAATACCATATAATCTAACATATAAAATTGTAACAAAAATCCAATTTCCCATTATATATTAGTAGTTAACTTAGTCTCCTTAGTCCTGCTGCTGCTCAGTAAACCCAAATGGGATAGAGCAGTTTGAAATAGGTAACAGACCATCCAAAATTACCAGACTTGTGCAACATTAACTTATTCAGGTTACAATTTAATATATAGAGAGAAGAAATTCAATTCAATATAGTTTGTCTCCAGACGGTTTCAAGGCACAACAGTGGGCTCCTGAATCTGAATCATAATTAATCTGAATTACTCACATCTGAACTAGCTATCCATACAATTACTGCTGTAAATGTGTAACAAGAGCAAATGAAACATACATGAGTCATGAAATGAACTCATACCCTATATAAATATATGTGTGCATGCGTAAGTACGTGAGGAAAATGCCTGTAACTTACCTCACATGGTTTGCCTTAGAAGTACATAAGATCCAAATGTTCTTTGCTGATATAAATCTACCCTCCACTGCTTCCTTGATCCTGCTTATGTGTAAACTTCATTCCGTCTCTGTCTCTCATTCTATCTCCTCCCTCGTTCTCTCCCTGCCTCTTTTCCCAGGCATGTAACCTAGCCTATATACACACTTCTCACTCCCTCTAGTGAATTCATCCAACATTTGATCACCATCATTATGCTTTCAGTTAGTCAGACAGACAACTACAACCTGGCTCATTTATATTTAAGTGGATTTTAAAGCATGTATGTGCTTTATGTTACATGACGCTGCTGCTTTTGTAGCTGCTGTACTGTACTTTTGGCCATGTATAGGGTAACAATAATCAAGAGTAGCTTAATATCCAAAGTTATACTTTAAATTCTTTTGGTTTTCTTAAAAGGAGTTAGAAATTAACCTCCTACTCCTTCATGAAAAGTTAACAATTAAAGCATGAATTATCTCAAAGCCTAAAGAGATTAAACAATAACCTGTACTATCATGTCCCTCTGAGAAAATAACCCTCCACAAAATGCACATGTGAAGTTGTGCATATATTAAGCTACGTCTTTCTTTTTCTCAGTGCCTTTAAAGAAATAAAAAACAAAACAAAACAAAAACAAACAAAAACAAAAAAAAAATGCCATGGGCTCAGGAGGATCTGTGTGGACTGAAATGATAACATCTTCAATCCAGGAGGGAGTCATAAAACAATGTAAAAAAAAATGTTAAAGAAGGGAGGAGAAGGACCAGATTGGCTGGAAAAACTGTTTGCTGTTTCAACCAAAAATAGCAGCGTGTTATGCTTCATAAAACTGACCAGGTCACCAGGGGTAACAGAGATAAATGTCTTTAGAGGAATAACTTAACGTTAAGAATGTCATCAGTGGCTTTGAGGAAACAATGAGGAAGATAAAGAGGAACGAGGAACATATGCATATGAGGCAACTGTACTGTGAGTGGAATTTGAGGCTAATGTACGTGTTTCAGCAGATTAAGCAGGATTTAACCCCTAAGGACCTGGTACTCCTTTTGATGATGATGTTGTACTTTATTTATCTCATTTTTGAACAATTTACATTCCAGTTACAACTGAGCAAGATACATTAAACACAGACAAACATGGGAATACATATACAGTTGAACTGAGAACCGCAGCTGTAACCAGCGCCTTGTTTATGCAGAATGAAAACGAACAAACATAAGGGAATGAATGTTCTTTATATTTAAGCTTCATTTGTTTTAACCCTTTCATGCATGAATGAAGAACCTTAATCAAGATTCTAGGAGTGTTTTTATTCCTCTTTAGGCATGAAAAAAAGAAACAATGTGATTGCATTTTTTATTAAACTATTTTTCATGGAGTTGCAAAGATGTCCGCTCAGATGGACACTATAGGTTTCATTTTTGAAGTAAAAAAAAACGTGTATTTATTGATATACTGTGTGAAAATTATAAAATAAAAACATTTTAATGTTGCTAATCTGATGTTTTCTCACATTTTAGCATACTCTATGACTCGTTATCACTCACTTCATAGAGATAATTAAAAAAAAAACCTGTTGATAACAGTCTAATAGCAATTAGCAAATGATTTACACTCAAACATGTCACTGCAGATCAGGTTTATTCAGGTGATGAGGAGCAGCAGTAATAATGGTATGAATTATAGTGTATGGGATGATGCACAAGTCCACTGTGATGGCTGATATGGAACTAAAACAACACAAACCATGAATATATAACTAAGCTTTGAATAACTGTCCACTATGCATGAAAGAGTTAATATTAGTTATATTAGTCTTTTTTTGTTTTGTGTTTTTTTTTTTTCAGTGAAAATCATGTATTTTCCTAATTTAATTCACTGATCATGGAGATGTTCATTAAAATTAAAGAAAAAGTGACTTTTTTCAGTGAAATCTATCATTAACTGAACATAAAATAACTGTCTCCATCCACTGTCATTGATCCAAATCCATGGGTTTTACTGATGAATCAATATAATAGAAGATGATAGTTTTTCCACAGTAACTATGTAGCCTTTGAACATCCAAATGGGTCATATCTGATAACCATGAAAAGACAACAAACTGCATTTTACACCAATTATTTACATGAATTGTTAGGATTAATGGATCAACAGGTAGTAGACATTTACAACAGCAGATGGTTTTGATTGTTTGTATCTTTATGGGTTAATCACATCTATTGTCTTATTGTCTTTGTCATTCACTCATGCTTGAAATATTGATTGAAATATCATTAATAAAAGATTAAAAATACCTCAGAAGGAAATTAACAGTAAAAATGTAAAACCGTGTGACACAGTATAGCAAAGTCACATTATTCTAATCAATAATGAGCCAGTTTACGTGACAAAATGAATCTGATGAACAGATAATTGGAATAATCAGATCCAATGCACTTACATACACTTAAGAAATAAAATAATCAGAAAAAAAAACCTGGTTTATATGTTTCAGTCCATTATTAGATTTCTTTCAGCGCACTCATGTAAGGATGGCCAACTCAAACATGCTGTTATTTTCCAAACGTCTGGTCTTGTCTTGTTGAACATGATGACCCCGCCTTAGGTCTACATAGACTTTCAGCTTTTGCACGGCATGTTTGTGGTCTCTTGTCTTTCCACTCACGTTGGCACTGTTATTCCTTCCATTTTCCATGTTTTCATTATTTTTTTATTTATTTTACTCATACACAGATGTAAATGTAAGAGTAAAATAAATCATATTAATAGGTATACATGCACAAAGACATCAGAGTATTGGGAAGAGATCCAGGTGTGATATATGATTTATTGATTTGATTTATTTTGCACATATATAACATTGATCAAAGACATATTAAAACAGTAAAGGTGAAGGAAGAGACAGAAAGAAAGCTAGATTTCCACTTTATAAATACATATCTACCTACCTACCTACAAAATATACATGCATACAGTATATACATACTTACATAATTGCATACAGTACATACATACAGTATATACATAAATACATAAAATACAGAGCATACATACATAATATACACGCATACAGTACATACATATACATATATGTTCACATGATCATTTGAATGAAGTGAAAAGTCCATAAATCAGGTAATAATTGGACTTTTGGTATTCATGTAACATTGCTCACTGTGTTCTGAAAGCTGATCTAACCACTGCTCCAAAGCTTGTAACCAAATGGTAGATTTACTCTGGAAAACTTTTTTTTTGTCTTATTTTGGGCCATTGCTATTTATACCTGCGTGTCCTTTGCCAACAATATAGTTTCAGTTAGAGTGGAAAAACATATGCGTTTGTTTACCCTCAACCTGGAGTATACAATGCCAGATGCTATTTACACCCATGTGTCCTTAGTCAACCATACTATTTAAAGAGTTACAACTATATGATATTTGCAGCCAAATGCAATGCATTCTGGGAGAAATGCTTTCTAACATGTTTATATAGTTATGAACATTAAATATTGATTATTATCTTACTCTGTACCAAAGTAGTTTTGGTATCTAAACCAAACTATTCATAAATGTACATAACATGAAACATTTTCTTTGTACTTTGGTGGAAATAGAAATGTTGCTGTATGGCTTTGCAAATGAACATATTTTACTTTAATCTCTGACATATAAGGATTAGCCTCAACTAGACATAACCAAACAAGGAAAAAACAGAAAGTTAATCATAAGTATTAGAATGGACTGCTTAATGTTTATCATATATTTGAACACACTGTTAACCCTATACTCTCCTGTATATCTGTATTCTACACATAATGTAACTGGATGAGGCTTTGTGCTGTTATCATGCCATTATTCTATATTTTAATGAAGTGACTGGATGAGAAAAAAATAGTAATCAACTCTTTTCTCCCACCTGCTGGATATGAGTAGGTACTGAACTGTGGAAGTGACTCAAATATGTTTTTTTTTTTCCCTATATATTTATCACAGCAGGGAAAAAGCACAGCGCTTCCTGATATCATTAACAGTGGCTCTTTTTCTGCTCAAATGATTATAGCATCACACTGAGCTGTCACCCTGAATGTGAGATTAAATATTTTATGCTTTCCCTATTTTGACATTACAATAGCTGGCAGGTATATAGAATATTGCCTCCATGTTTGGCATTTAACATTTCTAAAATAGCTGTTTCTCTGCATATAATTAGGTCATACTACTCTAATGCTTTGCTTGTTAGGCCACGCCCACAGATAACATCCATACTGATAGTTATCTGAGCATCCTAACCACATGATTCAGTTTAATTGCATACTACTATAATTGAGAAATTGAGATGAAGTATTTTCTGCTTCTCTTATTTTGAAATTACAATGTTCAACTTACTCCTGTTAAATTGAGTTTTTTTTTTTTTATTACACCTGTGTTTCTCATCACTAAAACAAGTAAAGGCAATTATATACTTATATTTTGAAAAGCCATTGCTAAATAAACTCACTTAGAATTTCACTTTGCCTTTTACATAAATCAAATGATGCAGTGTAATTGTATGCAGGAATAATTTATCTGTGGATATTAACAATTCAAGAGACCAGGCTGTGTTTGAATATCCTGGATGCAGAATATGACTGAATTCCTCTCTGCCTATAGTCGGACGTAAAAAGGCCTTCCAGCAGTGTTGTGTGTGAATCGTCCTGACTTGCACTGGTGTGCTAATAAGAAGTGAGTGAGCTTCAAGTGATTTTTCAGACTAACAAGCTTTTTCTTACTGTTTCAAGGCCACTGATCTGACCTGCTTCATGTTTCTGCACTTCTAAATGCAGGCTTTCTTCTATCATCAAAGCTATTTTTTTTTTAAAAAAAAAAAAAGAAGAAAAGAAATCAGTCCCTGAAAAGTGTTCATGTATATCTAACAGACAGGCTCCTCCTTATATAAACTGTCACATGATTCAGTAGCTACATAGTGTTTCTGGTGGTATTGATATTTTTTAGGAAATAAATGGATTCTAGATTCTAAAATAAAAATGTGTTTTTTATTCATTTGGAAAAAAAACCCATAAGAATCCTATGAAACCTAATGTCTTTCAATGTATGTTATATTTTAAATTTATACAATTGTATGCCGTTTGTATTTTTTTTTTTTTAATTCTGTGCTTTGGTGTGAAAATGAAAAAGGAAATTTATGATTTGCACAATTATACAAGAAAAAAATAAACATTATAACGCTATAAGTAACCACTGAATTGATCATTAATTGATATTTTCTGATTATTTGGAAACTATAACTATCTAAATATATTGTAGGCTGCATGTGTTTACTTCTAGATTATATAGAGTATGTTCAGGATGCAATGATCCATTTTACGGCGTGTATTAATCGGGATGATATTAAAAAGGACGATGAATGGACCCAAGCAACCAAGCAACATGGTGCATGAGGAAAACTCATTATTCCATTTATTTATTTGTTTCCTTACAGTGCCATTTATCTTCTCTGTCTTTCCATTTCTTTGCTTGCATTCTGAGTTTGACGTCAGAGTATGTCACGATCCTTGTCAACGAAATAAATTACCTTCTTGGGGCAATGGCAACAAAACTGATCAGCAGAATCCGGCATGTTTTGTTTAACAATAGAGGTAGTACATAACAGAGAGAGAGAGAGAGAAAGAAAATATGTCTTTGTTATCGTTAAAGCGAATGTATACTTTAAGTGTTTACTTTTCTCAAGACGTCACGAAGTACAACATGTGTAAACAGTTGATAAATGTTTTCTTGGGCTCTGGAGGGAATTCCGGCAAACAACATCACACTTTAAAATAATTTTATGAAAGGTGCTACAATACATGAAGGGGAATCGAAAATCCAGTGTTATCAAACATTGAAAAAACTAGAATGGCACTCAGTAGAGCGCAGACCTCCGCCAAGTGCAACATTCCCCCACCACCACCATAAATATTAGTCCCTCATTTATTTGGACAGCATTTTAAGATTCTTAAGTCCATGGACTATATGAGAAAACATGAGTCGCCATCTAGTGGTCATTTGTTATTATTACTACAGCAATGCTAGAATCCTTAAAAAAAATTCCTGGATCCAGACAGTGATCCGGATTACCTCCGAAATTTAATCATCTCTTCCTTGTCTCAGAGAGAACATTTCCTGAAAATTTCATTAGGTTTGGTCAATAATTAACCGAGATACTGAGAAACTAAAATTTTTGGCCCCATTGACTTGAATGTTAACTAAAATTTCAAAGTGATCCAGAATCTAGGATTTCTTCCGGATCACCCCCAAAAGTTAGTCATTTCATCAAAATCTGTCCATAACTTTTCGAGTTATGTTGCTAACTAACCAACGGACAAACAAATAGACAAACAAACCCAGGCAAAAACGTAACCTCCTTGGTTAAAATATAAAATATGGTATAAAAAAAAAAATCATACAGGACTGCAACATATACGAACATTAACACACAGACTCTCTTATCAACATGGCTTCACACAGTGTTTAGCATCATAGATACACCAGACCGCTGTATCTTTTGTTATGCAGAATGGTTACACCAAATTGCGACAAGTTGAAGGGCATATAAAAGCCCCAGGCAATTATCTTGTCCGCTATATGGATACTCAGCCACTATTCTCGCCTTCCTTTTGCATTGTACTCTGTCATATTATATTTCTATCCCAGGGGAAGCCAATCTCGCACATCTCAATGGATTACGGCTCCTCTAAAGACCCACTGGAGGACACTCGACCCTGAGACGAGAAGGAAGAGTGAACCCTAACTACCCTTCTCTGCCCTCTTCCACCCCTCTTTGTCCCTAAGGAACACTGCCAGTGAGCCTGCATGTCAAAATGACTCATTAGTTCTGTCTGTGAATCAAACCAGCAGCAGCGTTTCCATATATAGAGGAGAAACAGGAAAGAGTCTGTGGTGTTTACACATGGTGGACCAAACAGGCGCACATTTATCAAACAAGTTAATGAAAACAGAGAAACAAATAGTGACATGGGAACTAGAATCAGCTGATAATTTATTACTTAACAGCACCTTGACATATGGACTATTTCCTCCATGTTTCATTTAACATTTCTAAAATAGCTGTTTATCTGCATATAATGAGGTCATAATACTGTAACGCTTTGCTTATTAGGTCATGCCCACAGATAACATCCATATTGATAGCTACTTCATAATTCAATTTAATTGCATTGTACCGCAAAGATAAAAAACAATATTTATTTATGCTAGCATATCTGTAATCAGTGTGCAAACTGTATGAGGAAAGATATTTTTTTCACTTTTTGTGGCCGGAAACTGTATCTAAAAATCCCAGGTCTATAAGTTTGATTTGCTCTTATTAATAAGAATGTGAATAATAAGAAAACTATTGAAAAGTAGGGTTGATATACTTTTGCTGGCATCGAGTGTGGAAAGGAATGTGAAAGATGTTCATTTCACTCCATTGTTGAGGGAAAATATGTGTTTAAAGGTGAGAAGGGAAGTCTGTGTGCCATTTCTGAACAGAAAAGTGAGAATAAATAATATTATTTCTTTATTTAAATCAAGAAGTTATTTTACAATTTTCTTATTTTTTTCAAAATCTGTCTTTCAATTTTTTTTAAAATATATTTTTAATGGTAGTACTGTGATACTGGTAAAAAAAAAATCATCTTTTAGATGTTGTAAATGTCATTAGTTAAGAATCACACATGACTCAATTCCATATTAAAATCTATTTAGAAAAACACAAATGCATAGAATGCAAAAAAAAAAAAAAAAAAAAAATAGCATATTATCAGTATTTTAAAGACTCCCCAAAATGTCATAAATCATATTTTCATGGTATTATGTCTTATTAATAGAAACAAAGGTATAAGCTCCTCCTGTTTGTAAAGAATATTGCCATAAAATAGATTTCCGAGCCCTATAATGTGCAGATTCCTACTCCTTAGTGTTCATCTTTTCCCAATATAAGCTTCTACAATTAAAAAGGGGTTAATTAATATGTTCAGGAGCTGTTTTAATATAAATATCTATAAGTGTTTGCAGGTATATTGTACATTTTGTACAAGTAAATGCAGAAAATCAGCTCTGCAGCTAAAACTATTACAAAAATCAGTGTCCATGAAGGATGTTTATCCATACAGAAAGGAGAGAGATGGGGGCGGGGGCAGGTCCACCAATTAACACATTGGGTGTGTAAGGTGAAGAGTCTTGCATTTTATAGTGATAAACATTATTATGGTGACAATGTCAGAACAAATTTACAGGAACAAACTGTGGAAGTAATGATCTAAACTGATATCAAACCACTTAAAATAGTAAGGGAAGTTCACATGACTGCCAAGTTCTGTTTGTTGGCATTTCTAATCTATGATATGGAAGATATGGAAGTCTACATTTATTTCTCTATTTTCTACATGCATTCACTCACAGCTTGCTTTACTGGAAAGTGGCTGTTTGTACAGACAATTAGTTAATAAAATGTCTGTCACTGTGCAGCATGAGTCAAGTAATCAGGGTCTCCAACATAAAAACAATAAAATCTGCTCTACCCCACATTGTTGAAGCTGTTGGAGCTTAATAATTTATCAAGTTTCTTTGCATTATAAGAGTTTTCCTTCAAGGAAAACATTAAAAATCTAAAGGGAATCCTGGGGCTTTAAAATGCATATTAAAACAAGTTGTTTCACTTATTTAATAAGGACTAATTGTTCATGTGAACTCAGTAGAGTAGCACGCTCTGATATTTATGGCTCTAGTGTCTCATGTTCGGCCACCAGAATCTCCCGGGGGGGGGGGGGGG
>JAPSES010000044.1:17351323-17384998 GCA_029822895.1 Maxillicosta whitleyi | reverse complement strand
CGGCCACCAGAATATAAAGCCCCCCCCCCCTCACTCAGGAATAAGTAATGCATAACCATTTTAATTTTATTTAAAAAAAAGGAACCTTTTCTGTCACTTAAAAGGCGCTGTGAAAAGTGCCTTTCCTTTTACCAATACTGCAATGTGTGACATTTTATGCAGTAGTGCCTTGTTGAATGATTAGCATTTGTGTTACAGGATTAAAAGTCTGCATGAATCATTTGTGCCACATACAGATTATGGTGGTGCAAAAATGCAAAGCAGCATCAGTGGTCTTTTAAGGTGGAGAACCTCAAGGATTTTCCTCATGTTTTTTAGTTCACCCGGGAGTATAGTCGCTAGGTTTCATGGTGGAATTTAACCTTTTGAAATATTCCATCTGAAATGTGAATATTCATGTTTCTTAAGGTGAAAGCCCCCACCCCCCACCACTGTAGCATACGTGAATGTTTAGCTTTCCTTGTTTATTTCACCTTAGCCATTCTGTTTGTGCACAGGTATAGTATTTAAGTCTGCTATAGCTTGTGAGTTTGGCAGCTGCCCATAGCTTTTTATTGCAGATGCTGGTGAAGGTTGTTGGACCTCAACCAGACGGACCAGTGAACCAAAATAATGAGGCTGAAACTGGCTGAGGGCTGCAGAGAGCTGCAGAAAAAGGTGTTACTTTTCAGTGGCGTTGGCAGTCCCAGTAATCTTTTCACCTTAGAGTGAGTCATTTGATTTGGAGTTAATACCAATACGTTGCTTAATGGAGACTGACGTGTTGATTTATCTACTTTACATCATGTCCTCACACTTAATTGACAGCATAGGCTGATTTACAATGCTTCCCAAAACCATGAATAAGCATGGCATTTACACTGCAGATAGCATAGCTGTTGCCTTTGGGTTTGTGACAAAGCCCCGACTAAGGTTTTCTGAGGTATAGGAACAGGAACAGAAAGAATTTGGCTAAAGGAGAGATGTTCAGCATCGAGTTATGCATTTTAAAACATTTCCCTGTGGTCTACATAAACTGCAAATGCTCTGCTTGGGTCTGAATTATTTGTTAATTCAACTCCACAGGTCCATTTTCAAGCCTATTTATGAGTAATAACACCAGAAAGGTTGTTTTGAGCACTGGCCCTTTAAATGCAAATGAGCCACTTCATGCCCCGCCCCTTCAAGTTGTTTCTATCACTTGTTCGTTAATACAACCATTTCAGGTAATCAGCTTAAGTTTGGACATATTTTCAGTTTTTACTGTAACTTCTGCTGCTGATAAACAATTATGTTGAAATGTTCGTCAGAAGTTTTGACCTTATATGTGCAAATGTCATGACAATAAAATAAAATAAAATAAAATGTAACAAATTAAGCAGGAATTAAAAAAGGTTGTAGAATTGCCAGAAATAATTTAAAGATAGCTGTGCAGCATCTGGATTGTCCAAATACACAAATAAATGAACCAAAGCCTAATAAAAATAGGGGTAGAAAAATATAGCCTCTTTTAGGAACTTTACATAATGTCTGATATAGTTACAATAACAAACACTAGAGTTAGATTTAGACATGACCAAACTTTGTTAGAATTAGAAGGAAAAAAAAAGTCAGGGAAAGGGCTAAAAGAACCTACAGTTAAAAAAGTTTGATGACTGACAAGTGCGTTCCGATTTTAAGGGTGGTCCTTATCTGGGTGTTGAGTCATGGTGTCACTTCCTACATTTATCCAGTTTTTTTCATCACTCTATATTCAACATATACTAGTACTGTGTCCCTGTGCCCACAAAAAACATCCAGCTGCCAATCTACCACTTTCCGCCTGATGATGAAGAGCAGAAGAAGTGGATAAATCTGATAAATAAAGTTACACATCTTAATTGAAGGAGGAAATAATTTATTTTGGTGCTAGATAATGTTAGCATGTTAGCTAATGTTTGTGCATCTGTCAAAACAGATGTTTATGGATTCCACTGATGGAACATCTTCACACTTTTATATTGGTTTAATCTGTGTTGTTCAGGTCATGATGAATAAAATAAAAACTTATGTTAATACATGGCTCAGTATGTTGCATTAAATGGACCAAGAGCTTAAACAATATGTAAGATAGTAAAAATTACAATCTACTCCAGGTAAAAACTGAAATTACACAAAAACTTGTTTAAAAAGAAATGCATTTAGTCCCTACTGAACCTTAACCGATGCTTCACTAATGAAAGAAGTTTTAGTAAACAAGCATAGACACTCGCTGTCATAGACTGTTTGGATATAGAAATGAGTTTTATGGCACCGTGACATCAAACTTAACAACCACATTTAATCGCATCACCTAGCCAGCATCACATTTTCTTTATTCCTGCACCTTTTTTATACAACCACAAGAGGTCATAAATGACTGAGGGGTTCATAGACAGTCCATGTTTTAATCCCTTTCACTTCTCAAACAGTATGGTCACTTTTATGATGTGGCCAGTATGGGATTTTGCAGCTTTTAATGTGCATTAAATGAAAATGCAGAACTGTTCTACAACATATTGTAGCAAACTGAGTAAGGATTATGGTGTGGGAGAGTTTATTGTGTTCTGTCAGTTCTGTGTTACCTTATTGTGAAGGACTCGGGGGGAGTGGGGTTGTGACCCTGGTTCCAGGTCCAGGGTCATGTGTTGAACGACTGTAATACTAGTTGTGTTAGAATGCGTGGGTTATAGACGACAATAGCCCTTTCATTAAAGAGTAAGAAAAGCATCTTCCTTCTGACTGGTGTGAACCACTAGCCTACAATATAAAGAAAGTGAGACTGTGATAACTAATATGAAAAAAAAAAATAAAAAAAATCAATGTTTAATACTTTTAAGATTTTCAGAAAGTTTGAGCCACAGAGGCTACAGACTTCCAGGGTTTTGACCGTATCTCTACACAACCTAGTGTCGACTTGGTAATGAAACTCTTATCCTAGAACTGAGAGCGGTACGCTTACATTTTATTGTGGACCACAGTACAACACTAACCTCACTTTTCAACAGGATACTGAGTGATTTCCAAATCTAAACTGCAGGAAAAAAGTGATAGTAAAACAAAAAAAGTGGTCTCGAATAGAAAAATGGTGAAATAAAACCAATGAAACACTTGCGGGTAAAAACGATACTCCACGGAATATCAGCACTTTCATAAAAGAGTGGTGCAGAATCATCCTCTGAAGCACAACAGCCATGAAGGTCGTGATTACTTCATTTACTTTAATATGTGCCTGCAGGTGTAGCCAAGTACCACACCTCAAAAGCTTTAGAATCATATTGTTTTCCTGATTATATAACAACAACACAGTAAATTGAACCTCTGTGTCTGTCAGATTTACGCTGATATTTTTACAATTGCAAGAGTCTGAAGTGATTCTGCAGAAGTGCTTGTCTATCTGTTTTAAATTTAACACCTCAATCTTCTCATAGATGACAAGTGGTTTCATTCACTGTGAAAAATGTTCTCTAGTATGGGCAGCAATAGAAGTACAATTGCTTAGTTTTGTTTTGTAGAACATTTTATCTTTGGTGCAGTGCGATGCTGTTTCTGCAATATTGATGATTTTCTATCCCTTTTTAAAAACTGCAGTCTGATGTTTAGAAAACTATGGTATCATAGGCAAACATTAAAGGGGCAAGATTAAAATTCAAATAGTCCAGGAGCACACAAACACACACACACACACACACACACACACACACACACACACACACACGTATATACATTATATATATTAAAGAGTTTAGATGCTTGGCATGTTTCAGAGATCATGTGAGTTGGTGTCATAGCCTTTAATAGTGAATACAAAAATTTATGTAAAAGTTAATAAACATAATTAAAGTTGTAAAAAATAATGAATGACAGAATCTGCAGAAAGATCTATCATGTTCAGGTGTGATTATGATTTATATAAATATTTTAATCATCTATTGATTTATTGATTGATTGAGTTTTGTTTTTTGTCTGTAATTTGGCAGTGAGCTAAAATTAAAAATTGGGACAAACTTTCAGGCCAAACTCAATATTTATTGAAACATTTACTGCAATTGTGCATGTTTCCCCTCTTTCCAGGTGTGTAATGTTAAACATTTTCATATGGAAATAAACTTTATGTTTGCTTTAACATTGAATCCAGAACAAGCAAAGCTTAATATTATAATAAAAGAAACAACAGCAGTATGTTTCTTATTTAAATACATGAAAAAAAATAAGTCTACCTGAAGCCTTTGGAGTTCCCTTTAAATTTAAGTAAATCATTTTTCACTGGCCAACAACAAAAGAACCAAAAATCGTAATAATTTCCTTCAATGAAAATCCAATCTTTCTACTATTAACAGTCCATGCCTTGGAATGGAAAAAGTCATAAAGAAAACATTCATCCAAGCTCAGTTTGCTGCTCTGACTTGCACCAGTGAACATCAGAGTAAATCACAGACACCTGACATCTCTTAGATGCAAGTTCATCAATGTCTGGGGTCAGGCTCTGAGCCGAGGAAATCCTCAGGACTGAATAAAGGCGTTCGTCAGTGTTATGACTCTTGTGTGGTGTTTTGTTCATCAAAGGGAAGAGTTGTTCACATAGGTATTTGCTGCCAAACATTGGAAGCATTTGAGCAGCACAGGCACGGAGTTGGAGCAGTGTGTCGTGGAGGAAATGTGAAACTGTGCAGCACCCACACAGTCATACTTTGACTTGAGCGTATCATTACACTGGAGCTCAATCAGCCCCATTTGGAGGTTGGTTGGATTGCTGAGCAGTTCGAATCTACATTTCTGGGCTTCAAAGTAGGCAAATCGTTGGGTAAACTTGGCACACAGTATGCTGAGTTTTTTTTTTTTTTAAGCAAACTGTGCAATAGGCAACACAGCAGGAGAGATCTGCTCTTTCATGGTTTGGCAGCACAGAAAATAACTCAAGTTTCTCTGCAGCATCTGAGTGTCCCACAGACACAACTTGGTTTCAAAAGTCCTCATCGTACTGTACATGCCAGTGATGACATGGCCCCGGCCCTGAAGCTGCAGGTTGAGCACATTGACATGGTTCAGCAGATCATACAGAAATGCAGGCTCACCAATAAACTTTTTGTCCCTGAATTCTGTTGTGTCTTTCCCTTTGCTGTCCACAAACTGACAGATTTTTTTTTTTTCATGTAGCTCAAAACATCTTTTCAGTACATTTTGTCAGCTCAGCCATCTCACCTCTGTGATAGGGCACATCTCTGTATTCTGAACCAAACTCCTCCAGACTTGAGCTGGCGGTGATTCAAACCTTTGGCTCTTATGAAGTTAACTACTCGTTTTATGGTGCTCATAATATGTTCCATTTTTATGTAGTGATAAACTGTGAGCTTACCTGCGTCTTTCTCCCGAATTCTACCCACCAATCCACTCTTCACGTTGGCACATCATCTGTTGTCAGTCCCACAACTTTATCCCAAGGTAGCTCCATTTCCTTCATTTGGATATTTGGATACCTCTTCAAAGAGTTATTTCCCTGTGGTTGTGCCACGCATTGATTTTAATCCTAAAAGTTCCTGTCACGCCCAGATTGGAGTTCACTCCACAGATGAAGATTGACAGCTGGGCAGTATCCGATGTGTTTAAATAAATTTAAAAAAAAAAAAAAAAAAAAGTATCCGATGTGTTTTTTTTTTTTTTTTTTTTTTTTTAAAGTATCCGATGTGTTGCTGCTTTCAACCACAGCAAGAGAGTATGAGATAAAATCTTTTCCCTTTTCCCTCAGCTGTTCTTTTAAATTGGTGGCAAGTGTAGCCAGGTGTAAGAAAAGGAAACAAAACACGTACAGTTAACTAAATTCGTTAAAATAAGAGAGTGTTTATTTCCTGTATCTTTATTTGTTCACACCATTAGGTTTTAGTTGTCCTATTGCAACTGAATGCACCATATAGTTCACATAGCACCACATGGTCTTGCGTAGTCTCAGCAGCCAATCAGAGATTACGCAGGTCACGCACAGCCTGTCGCCGCGGAAACGAAGTGCGAGCTCGTTGTCGGTTGTAGTTCATTTGCAATTCAGCCAGAGGTGCGGGAGCAGCTGCGCGTTAGGAGTAAAAGAAAAAATAGGAGAAAACTTGAAAATTACCTTGAAAAAGGAACAAAGAGAGTTGTAGCACATCCACTGGAAGTCTGAAGCTGTGTGACGGAACGAAGGAGGAAGTTACAACGGCTAATCGCTTGCCTGTCACTTGGAGAGCTGCTACTAAGTCCAACATTGACGTGTTCCGCCTTGATACAGAGCAACGGTCAGGTTTTTTTTTTTTTTTTTTTTGAGGATGAAGGTGGTCCAGGACAACCTTATTGCTGACACTGATGGCGAGCCAAGTACAAAGTGTGCACACTACTTTTATTTTTCAAACTGTTTTTTCTTATCTTGTATTCTGTCTATTGTAAACAATATAAGAGTGGCTACTCAACCGTTATTCTTGTGTCTGTTTCATTATTGTTGTTCAGTACATTGTCTCCTGTCAAATTTAGTACCTTCTGATTCTGGTCTAGATTTCATTATTAATTTAAGTCATCATTACACTGTAATTCACTTTTATATATCTTATATTTTTAAAATTGGTTACACAAGCTCATGTGCACGCTCTGCCACGGTGTTTCTGCACAGGCTCACATTTCATTCACAGGCTTGCTTTCTCTCTGGGCACGTAACATTGCAAACTTTGATCATACTCATAATTTTCTCTCCTTCATTAAAAGGCTGTGCTGATTTTGCGATTTCTGCCACCACAAAAAACAAAACAAAAAAAAAAACTAGCCTTTACAGAACCCTCACTTTGTGATTTTGCTTTTCATCTCCTCTACCTTCTGGAACTCCAGATTTGTGTCCAGATTCTTATACTTGTAGTGTATTCTTTCATTACACCTATTCCACACAAGACAAACAGGTCTGTCCTATAAAATGGTGAACATATAATTGGTCTCCCACCTGTTTTGAAAACACATGTTTCCTATGTTTTGTTTGGCCATTTTTTAGGAGGGGTGGATTAAATTTGGTCTGCGATGGGGAACAACTCCCAAATTTTGATCAAGGGCAACACCAAAGGAGAAGATGTTGATTCCTGAGGTGGAGGAGGAGCAATATAGGATCAGAGCACTCAGCCAGCAGCAGCAAGTATGTTGGACAACCTAGGAGGGAGTAGTCGACAGGACCATCAAGTGGACAGACATATGGAAGATACCCTAGACAAGGTTGAGCTTTGTCACCTGGGCCACCTACGACACCCTCCCCAGTTGCAGCATCCTGTATTGGTGTTATGGTATTGAAGAACACTACCCACTCTGGTCCCAAAGCTAAGCCTGCAGCACATCCTGTCAAACTGCAAAACAGCTCTGGATCAGTGTCGGTGCAGGTGGCACCACAATCCGGTCCTGCAGAAGCTGGCAGAAGTTCTCAAGGCACGCAGGCTGGAAGCGGCCCAAGACCATCCTTCAACAGCACAGAAGTGTATCCTTTTCATTGGACAAGGGGCAGGGACTCAGAACATCGCCCAAAAAAAGAGAAGATCTCTATTAACACCAGGACATCGATCAGCAGCTCAAGGTCTCAACAGAGATAATCACAACCTCTCTGAGACCAGACATCATCATGTGGTCCCGCTCAGCTCAAGCAGTGATCATGGTAGAACTCACTGTTCCTTGAGAGGGAGGAATAGAGATATCTTATGAAAGAAAGAAGGACAAATACACCGAGCTGGCAGCTGGGTGTCGAGAAGCAGGATGGTCAACCGTCATCTGCCCGGTGGAGGTTGGCTGTAGAAGGTTCACTGGAACTTTGATCCAGTGGCTCCTGAGGAAGTTGGGAGTAACAGGACCTAAACTGAAGAAGGCTTCCAAGAAGCTTGCAGAAGAGGCAGAAAGAGCAAGTTTCTGTCTCTGCCTGAAAAGAATGGATGAAGATTAGGGAAAACAAGGGTCCTAGGGGTAGCAGTAGGGAAATGTCCATACCATTGGCTCCACCACCATGAGATGTTCCAGGAATAATGGAGCGAAGCATTAATAAAGGCTGACTGCCAGCTGTTGACCCTGCATCTATTGCACCCCACAGGCACTGTCACATGGTGCGTCACACGGAAACACTTTGCAGGTAGTTCTTGCATGTGCCTGGCTCTATACCTTTATCAGCAGCAGTTGTAGTCCATACTGAAATGGACAAAGTTTGAGCCACTTACCTAAAATATTCAGTTGTTCGTTGTATTAACGAAAACAAGGGGCTGAACAGGACAGAGCAGCATTCAACAACCTGGAGGGGGTGGGGTATGAAGTGTCTCATGTGCATTTAAAGGGCCAGCACTAAATACGGCCTTTCTGGTGTCATTACTCAGAAATAGTGTTGAAGATAGACCTGTGGAGTTGAATTAATGAAGAATTCAGACCCAAGCAGAGCATTTACAGTTTATGTAGACCACAGGGTACTTTTTGGTTTTTTTTTAAACCTAATACTACTCCTTTAAGGCAGTGTTTCCCAACCAGTGTGCCATGGCACATTAGTGTGCCGTGAGAAGTCAGCAGGTGTGCTGTGGAAAATTATCCAATTTCACCTGATTGGTTCTGTAAGCCCACAGTGTGGTATAGATCCATACGACTGCACACCAGAGTGATCCGGTCTATAACAACAGTCTGCTGCTTCTGTTTGCAAAATTAAATATAAAAGTGAAGAGACTCAGAGTTGTTGAGGAAGAATATGAGATTTGATTCCAGTTAAAACTGGAGATTTTATATCAATTTCCATGTATGAGTTTTTTTTTTTTTTTTTTTAAACTTTTGATACATCAGGTCTCAATGCTCAAATATTACATTATATTTTGAACAAAAACATAATACAACACAAAGAGGAAAAAATTGGGTCATTCATTTTCAAAACCAGCAAAGTTCTGCCTCATTAATGACAATCTTGTATTGTCACTGGAAAAGCATCTGGTGAATGAATTCCTCCCCTGGTGGATTATCCATGTATTGCATACCTAATTGTATACATCAACTATGATACATTTAGTATTATATGGTGAAGCATAATCAGCTTTAAAATTAATGCATTTTATAGAATTACTAATATTTCCTGTTTACAGTGGTATGGTTGGATACTATCGTTGTCTTAAAACGCAGTGGTATGGTATTAAATATGTCTTTTTGAATACCCTTTACTTCACTACTTTGGTGAAATTATCCACTTTGTTGATTCATCTGTAGTACTCTTATGTCTATGATTCTCTGCATGTGCACATGAAGATTTTGCCTGTGACTCATGCTTCATTGCAGCCTTTCGTCATGTCATTGTTTTATTCAGAAACCTTTTATGAAGTTCCGTTAGGCTTCAGATTGTTTGGGGATTTTGAGACCACCAGCACAATTGAGAAGGCATAATGAGCGTTTTCCCTCTCCTGGCAGGTTTGCAGTTGTGCCAGAATTTAGATGCATTGGATCTTGTTTGTCACGGCTAATTTTTGTTCAAGTTTAGCTGTCAGAATCAAGCCATGGAGGAAAATGATGAAACAGATTTACAGACAAATCACAGTGAGTAAATCCATTTTATTTTTTTTGCAGTTCAAAATGATTTCATCCAAAAGCTTATTTTACACTGTTGATATTGGGACAAACATATGGGACAGTTGAAGAGGAATGGGAACAACAACTAAAGCTTGAAGTGCAAGAGAGTAATTAATGGAATCTTATTATGTAAAATTCTATTAAAATGTACAGCCATAGATACCAGCAGACACATTGACATCAAAATAACATTTAGAAGTGAAACAAATTATTCCACATGGATGATACTACCTGGAGGTCACAAAGATCAGAGGCTAATTTAAGTACAAAATCCTGTTTTTTTGAGCTTTGACAATGTGCAGGAGAGTGAAACTGAACTGGGTAAAAGCCTCATTCAGAGTAATCTCATTCTACGGTAACAAGGGAATAATAAGAATCCTCTGCAAAGGCTTCTGCTGGTCACTGGTACACAGACAATTGGCTGTTAAACAACACACAGGTATTAGTGTGAGGTCTAGACCTGCTGGGTTTTCCTGGGCAGCCATTTGAAGAGAGATTTGCACAGCTTTTTGCTTTTCACTTTTGATACAGTCAAGTTCTTAATTATGCCATTTCTGAGCAGTTTGAAGTTGAGAGTCTGGGATGAGTGCATGGCGAAAGCATTATTGCCCGTGGTTGAATGATTCAGAACCTCCAAGAAGCGTCTTTCCTGCTGTCTGAAGTCATACTCCACACTGGACAGACAGACATTCAGCCAAAAATGATTAAAACCCCCCAAAAAATAAAAATGTCACATCACACAAAAAAGAGAAAAAGTCAGCTCTTGCCAAGTATAAATGAATGTTTAAATGTTTCACACATCATTATATAGTCTGTGGTTGGAGTTTGCTTTGCTACTTCACTGTTAAAATTCTAAGTGTGATTTGTTTTAGCAGAAAGACTTTCCCATTCCTTTTTCTGAAGGTGCACCAATTTTATATCAATATTCTTATCTTCCTCATGGCCCTTAAGAACCAGATACCAACACTCACCTGCTGGCTTATGTAATGTCTTTTTTGTCATGCAAAGGGGGTATTGAAAATAAGTCGGTCCAAAGGAGTGTTCTGAATATTTCAAGATAAAGACGTTTCTAGTTTAAGCTTTGTAGAGCATAGAGCTTTATTTCAAAGATGATGACAACACATCTAGATGCCTTAGCCTTTCTTAGCCTCATTTCCCACGTACAGTATTTATGGCTCAATTGTTTGGTTTTTTCATTGTTCTATTGATTCCACCTGATGCAATGTTTAATCTGGTTGGTGCAAAGTTTCAATTTTGGATGAAACTACCTTGCATAATAAGCCTAAACACTGTATCTCCAACAAAAGTGAAACTGTTTGTCTATATGAGAAGAATCAAAAGCTCAAAAGTTTTTTCTTTAGAATGCATCAGATATCCAAAAAAAAAAAAAAAAAAAAACTGCACCACCCTGTTTCCAGATACTGCCAAAAACGCAGTTTGTTTTGTTTATCTTTGCCAGTTTGGAAGTCCATCTCAATCTCCATAAATCTGCTGTGTGAACAGATTGAAGCACATACAGTAAGCACTTAAACTGACAGTTTTCTCCCAAAGATTGATGGTGTCCCCTGAAAGGAAAATGTAATCTTCCTATGTATTCTCAGCAAGAAACAAATGAGCACTTCTGAGTTTTTCATTTGGTAAGATGCCAGTAAAGCTGTTATTACACTAAGTGATTAATTTTTACTGAAGGAAACTGCTTGGCAACATGAAGTGGCAAGTGGACTCTTGTTGAATTGTCTATCTAATGCACATTAAATGAAACTGAAATTAAAATGATATTGACATGGGATGGCCTCTAGTTTATTAAATGAGCGATGCTACCAGCAATGTAAATGCTTAAAAAAGATGCTTTATAGATGTGTATATTGTTGTGATTCACTGGGGTTAGAGGTACTGTACTGTTTTTCACCATTATAAGGTGTGTTTACTAGTTTTCTAACTAATCCTGAGGTACTATAGGTGAATCAATTGGATTTTTATTTAGGTTTTAGGAATGTAAATTTAAAAAAGTATATATATATATAATGTAACATATGTTAAGATGAACAGGAGGGTTTTCAGTGTATTAAAACATGTTTTTAGGTTAGGAAGGAATCCAATGTCTTTGCATTTTAAACATGCTTTTTAGTACAAAAGCAATAGGAATTGCATGTGTAGATGCTTTTTTTTAACTGTGGTTTTGACATAGATATCCGAAAACAATAATAGCACCACACATTCCATTACCTGATGCATACATTTGTGTCTTTCTTCACACAAATACAGATATTCCTGTCTTAAACTGATATGGGAAAAGGCATAAATAATAAAATTCACCAGAATGTGGGAAATGATGTGTAATTTCCTGGGGTGAATCCCCAGACCCCCTGCTGAATGTGTTACCCAGTGTGCTTATCAAGTAGCAGTTCTTAATACCTAATAGAGTGTCAAGATCCAACAGAATCAGCCTTTTATAGCTGCAGGATCCAAAATCAGAGGGAAAAAAATAGCAGGATTTGAAAATACACATCTTCCTTTTGCAGTTTTTAGTCCATATATTACACACACACACACACACACACTACAAAGACAGATGACCTGATGACATGTCATGCTGTTATGGAAGTGAAGCCATTTTTCTGTGCTGAAATGCGAAATAGATCTGTCAGAATCTGATGATATTGACTGGTAATTTTGTATTTTTGTGTTTTATTTAACTCTGCTACCTGTCTAAAAATGCCTGTGGTTAAGCAGTGCATCTTGTCATAGGTTTTCTACTGCCTGAATACACAAGCAAGGAGTAGATTCAGAAGACTCAGGCCACATCAGATTCCTCTTGTCTTAGCTTTCTGTTACCATCTCTTAG
Source organism: Maxillicosta whitleyi (assembly GCA_029822895.1). Taxonomy (NCBI): domain Eukaryota; kingdom Metazoa; phylum Chordata; class Actinopteri; order Perciformes; family Neosebastidae; genus Maxillicosta; species Maxillicosta whitleyi. The sequence continues at coordinate 17,372,583 of JAPSES010000044.1, read as the reverse complement.
GTTAACGGGTCAGTTTTGACCCATTTGTTAAATCAGCTGTAAAATACACTCAAAACAATTATCTACCATCCAGTTTGTTACTCATCTCTTGATTACTTTGTTAGGCTTATTTATCCATGAAAATATTGGTTTGAATATGTTTGATGTGAGCCTCTGGGCCTGTTTTTTGTCAGTATACCCCTTTAGTGTGTACTCTTCAAATCACCTACTCTGTACTGATGTGACCTCATGTGTGTGGACATGCCTGTCTTTGCTTTTTTTTTGTTTTTGTGCAGGTATACTGGATAACGAGGCAAAATGAGACTCCCCAAAAGCTCTCATGATTGTTAGAGGAGCTGCTGTCAGTGTATTGGCTGAGTGGCTGCATGATTTCAGTTTTGGCTGTAATTATTGCTTTATCATCTTTTTTTTTTTTTTTTTAAAAAAAACAACAACAACAAAACGGTCATAATTTCAACCAGAACATTTCAGAATTTAGAATTTATTTATTTTTTTATTATTTTTTGCTGAAATAGAGGTTCAGGACAAAGTCAAAATGCCTTGCTGCAGTACACACTTTTTATGTGGTTCTTTTATGCATTTAAAACCTAAAGTGGGTCAGTGCTGACCCTAAGACAAGCTGAATGTTAAATTATCAGGTTAAATTATTATTATAGGCAATTATGGATTTTTTTCCCCCTAGTGACGCTACAAATCTACCAAATGCTGCAGATTTAAATTTAAAGTCTTTCCAATTTGCATTTGACAGACAGTGTTTGACTTTACTTTAATGACACCTCTTTGTATTCAATCACAGCAACACAGTGATACGGGGATATTATAACGTGGATTTAGACTAAATTATGTCAGACATTTATATTTGGGCAAGAGTTGAATTTTAAGGCTTATTTGATCATTAAAAACAAACCTCACCTGTAAACGATACAAGCAGTCTTCTGGCAGATGGAACAGTTTTTGAGATCCTGTCCACTTCTGTCGCATTGTTGACTGTAAAATAAAGGAAAATAATAATTTCCAAAATGATCTTATCTTTTAGAATTCAGGTTGTCTTTGCTCATCCTCTCATCTGTCTGGTATTCATTCGGACCGCTGCTGGCAGTGATGAGCCATGTAACATGCATTATGTCAGACATCAGCCGCTTATTAGGAGTTGGTTATTCTGAAACATGACCTCAGAGACCGTCACAACTTATTAGCACACTACAGTGGATGAGAATGATTGACAGAGACACGTTGCCAGAAGGCTGTTTTAATTCCTGTTATTTGTCCCAGAAGAGTTATAGCTAAATAAATCTCTTTCAGACATGCCCTCTTGAAATGCCCAAGTAGGTTTCTGTCACGCTCTGGCACATAATCACAGACCTGTTTGCAAACTTGTAAGAATGTTAACAATGACTTGACATCATCATCCTGATGTTTATGATTTAAAGCACTATAATATTAATCATGTCCAACAATCAGCTTTGTAAAATCTCAAGCATTCTAATGTTTAGACTTTTTTTCTTATAATATTGGTGCAATTTTTAACATCTTGGCCTAATAAATGATCCAACTCATTATCTATATTTCTCTATTTAAGCTTAATTGGGTCAGCCAGAATTGATGGTCATCTAAAAAAAATGTTATTTCAGATCTAAGTTTATAGCGCTAAATAAAGATTCTCCTATTAGCAACAAAATAATTAAGTTGTGTAAGACATTGTTACATAAGACACTTAAGTTTCAGAAGCAGAGTAATGCATGATTTTCTGTCAGTAGCATCCCTATAAGCTGTAATAAATATTATAATCATACATATTTAAAACCAAACTCTTGCATTTGTTAAATGAGTCACCAAGCAGCAGCGATGACACGCAGGAGGGCCAAAGATGAGGACTGCAGGAGCAGGACAGCTTTTAAAGTAATTATCTTGGCTCAGTTCTGTTTCTTGAGAACTGAAGGCGAAGAATATTAATGATTTATTAAAAGTTTTATATGGACTTAGTTTTCGTACAAAATGTCTCCCATAAAAGTGAACTATATCTGCTGTACATACATACAGTCAAAACCTCACCTATGCTGAAACAACCATTCAGACACATGCATCCTCTTACCCGCTGGTGGGTGTGTGGCACATCTCCAGGTCATGGATAATGTTAAGCAGAGTGGTGATCCTGTCCTTGTTGGCTGCCAGGCTGGCCTCCACAGTCTCGAGCCTCTGCTGTAGCGCTGCTGATTTGCAACACTGTGGGGAAGGAGGCAGCAACAGGGCTGCATCAGCTGGGTGGGAGTGAGCCAAGCCGGTGTCCTCTGGGTACACCTGAGGGGGAGCAGGGCTAAACTTCGAATCTGGTCTGACTATTGCCTCTTTCTCAGTGGGCTGGAGGCGGGGAATGGATGCCAAGTGTATTGTTGATGACGGCAATATGGAATTGCATTCAGGGCCAGAGTGCAGACAAAGCTGTTCCTCGCTGTAGGAAGGGACTGGTGCAGTGAATGAAAACACCGGACCTATGTGTGCCTGTGGCAGCAATGATACATCTGAGTCAGAGCTGTGGTGAAAGGAAGAGCCACTGTTGGGGCTGACGCGTGTAGAAGTATTTATCACTGCTGTGCCGGTGTGCTCACTGATTTTTTGCTCGCTGACAGAAGTTTCTGAGCAAGTGGGATGTGTCTGTACATCTGCATTGGATTTAAGCTGAATATTTGCATGCCTGGTTGATACGCCCAAGGCAAAGTGTTCTGTATTTGAATCTTTCCCTGCCACTGTTTTTACTGGTGGGCATGTAACGCTGTGTCCCTCGTGTTCTGTTCCCATGCATCCTTCATAATGTGCTAGCCTTTGTTGTGTTGAGTTTATGCGACCCTGCAGACAAGAGCTGTTTGATTTAATTAGGGAAATATAGTTCTGAAGGTCAGTGACCTGTGCGGGACTTGAGTTTTTATGGTCTTGTGACTGCTGCATGACTAATTCATTGATTAGATTACCATTACATTTGCGTTTATCAGTTTTTGATAGATTAACGGAACTGGAACTGGATGGATCTGTATGGTGATCAGTAGCTTCTGTTTTACAGTTGTCATTGCGGTTCAGTGATGCATGTGAAGCATCACTGACTTTACTGTGATTTTTTGGCACGGCTTGCATCGCATCTAAAATATCTGAAGATGATGAGTTGTCTTGTAAATCAGATCCATGACTAGCAAGATTATTAAATCCTGTTGGCTGTACATTTAAGGTTCGATTTGTGTGGTTCATCTCATTATAACAAAGCATTTTGTTGTATTGTGTTGCGTCTCTTGATTGAAGCACTGATGTTGTGCCTGACACACAGGTATAACTGTGGCTTTCTGCCAGTGTTGAGGAAGAGGCCGTAGTTAAGGAAGGGGTGGAGCTGAGGGTCGTACACGACGACAACTCAGCAGGACCATCACTGAACCTAGACTCACTGGGTGTTGTGTTTAAAGACGCTGTAGACACATGAGGTGTAGTTTCAAAATATGAAAAGTCAGGTTGAATTTGATGACTTTGAGTAGCCACAGACTTAGCGGGAAGCTGTTTATCATGAGCATGTCGACACGGTGCGTTCTTTGAGTTTGTTGTAGTGCACGGTGTATTATGTGACATATTTGTGCATGATTTCAGTACAGGGTCTGTAAAACTTGCTGATTTTCCCTCAGTTTTTATAGATGTATTTTCTTGTAGTTTATTGTCTGGATCAAGTGAAGCGTAAAGTGAATTCATAGTCGCATTTGTTTGTGATTTATGACTGGAGTCAAATACACTGATCCCTTTGGAAATGCCAGTTGCTGTTTTTATATGTGTAGTATTTGCTGATTGTTGGGGTGTAGTTTTGTGTGGAGCCTCTAAAACATTAGAAACCGCACTTTTAATGATTTCTGTATTTGCTATCGTAGGCGAATTGGAAATTGCGAGATTCTTAGGTATAGCATGAACAGATACACAGACATTTTGTGGTGCAGTGTACTGTGTAGTATTTTGTTGTGATGTTTTAAGGTGCATAGGATAAGTGTTTAAATGTGGGTTGTGTGGTTTGGTAGCTGTGGCCATTAGTGGAGCCAATGGGAGACTTGTTGGTCGGGGAATTTTTTTGTCCTGTGACTGTTTTTGTGGGGATTTTAAACAGCCACCCCCTTGTCTTGTTTCTATAGTTGCCTTTGTGACAGTGATAGTCTTTGCATGTAAAACGGCTGTTGGTTGTGTGGATAGTGTGTCATTAGTGGCAGGAGTAGGTAACGTATGGATCAGACTGCCTCTACAGACTGAATGCACCGGGCACGCAGGGTGTGGAGTGTTTCTAGATTTTGCATCTTCGTTGAGGTACAGTATTTGCTGGTTGACTGAAACTTTAGTACTCGTGTTCCTGTTCGATACGGTCTCAGAGTTTTGATGACAGCTTGGCCTGAGGGCTCTGTTTTTCTCGGTAAGAGGCGCCTTTAAGTTTGTGAATGAGTTCAGCCCTACATTTATGGGTTTCTCTCCTGAGCAAGCACGAGCGGCAAGGCTTTTCCCTTCCAGTGTTCCGACTAGTGTAGCTACAGACTGTCTCCCACCGCAATGGCTGCATATTTTTTGCTGAACGCCGGCAGGTCGGGCAGCAGATAGTGACAGTGTCTTCCCAGGCTGCTCTGCATAATGACCTTGCAGTCTGTTTTGGTCTCTTCGACATGAGACTGCGCCCTTTACCGACACTGATTCATCGTTATCAACACTAATGCCACCAATTGCCTCGGAATCAACCACACTGCCGTTGGTGTAGCGAGCAATAGATTTTAATTTGGGCCTGACATTGGCTGCACTCCCTGCCAAGTGTGGGTTGGTCTTGATTGCTCTGGCATAGCAATAAGTCCCACTGCCGTTCCTCTGACTACAGGTCACATCCTTAGAGACCTCACCTGCAGGCGCTTTGAAAGTGACTTCCTTTTTGATTTTGGATTCTCCACTTTTTTGTTTTAAAATAGCCCTTTTGTCCCCATCAGTCTTCATGAGCTGTAGTATCTCCTTACAATCAGATTCCTTGGTAAAATAGTTGCTAGGTGTTTGCGTGATGCTATCCGGCGGCGTGGAAAGTGTATCGGTAAGCTTTGCACAATGCACGATAGGTGGTCTGCTTATCCCTGGGGATGTTTGAATTCCAACACTGCAGTGAAGGCCACACGCCTGCAGCAGGGCTCCTCCGGTTCTGTCTCCTCCTGTTGTCTTCCAGCCTCGCACTCCAACCAGGGCAGGGACACCTAAAACTGGAACCGGAGTCGTCAAGTCAGCGGCTCTTCTCCCCATCCCTTGTCTGATTGACTCAAAAGTCTGATTATTTAAGAGAGCAGGAACTTTTCCACACCATTACATCCACCTAAAAGTAAGAGAGGAACAAGTTTACAGTGAGTGTCATTTGAATTGATGCTGAAAGAAATCCATGAGTAAGCAGGACCAATCCAACCAAAGAACACACACACAAAAAAGTCCTTAATATTGTGGAAATGACAAGTAACTACCATTGTCCAAAATTTGTAAATCTGTGAAAAATATATTTCTAAATTATGTGTTTATGTGTATATATATGTATAGTTTAAAACTGCTCTGAATAACTTTGAATAGACACAGGAATGTCATTTCATCAATGCAGATGAAAAGCAGATGTAGCTGCTATGTTCCATACTGAATTAGCATTTCAAAAATACTGCAACGATACCCACTCCTATGTGTGACTGCACAAGGAATAATTTATTTAAGAAATACAGTTCAAAACATACTGTAGCTCTTGTAGTCAACTCTTTTTTTTTTTTTTTACTTATTCTAATGTTTGCCATAGCAGGCAGCGTCCAAATTCAGCTCACCTTGGACAAAGGCCATAATATACACAATGATGCTACAGACTTCATTAGGCTTTGTGTACACAACACCCTGCACAGACATTTTAGTTTATGTGCGTGTATGTGTCCTTATGTGTTTGTTTTCTTGTGCTTTCAGAGTAGCTCACTGATTTAGAGAGACACCTCAATAGTCAACAATAGGGTGATAAAAGTCAGGATTCTTGCATATAAACAGGAATTTGATTATACTGTACAGTGACATAGTGTGAATGCCTGAGCCGGTGTGCTTGCAGGCACTGATTAATGACAAAAAATTTCATGCAAACACATTCTGACAGGGCTCCCTTCACTTTTTCCTCCTCCTCATCTTCCCCAGCAGTCTTTATCCACTGATGTCACAATTGTAGAAAAGAACATTTAGTCATCTATACCTGTAGGGATTATTACTTGGGTTGTTTTGCTGTCTAATGGGACCTTAGATCAGTCAAGTGACCTTTGTCTTTGATGAATATCTAATCCTAAGAGACAACTGTCCATAGCCCCGTTAATACACTGTTAAATCTCTCTGCATAAAAAAATAAAAAAAGATCTTGCAGCGCTCCACACTTTTTTACATAATTAGAAGTAATGACAAAATGATGTTTTGTAGCTTCAGCAGAATCACATCCTAACTGTGTAGTACGCATACCTGAGCATTTGTTTGATCCGTCTGTGCAATCTTGATTCCAGGTCTCAGAAGTGAGTATTCCTCTTTCTTTTCCGTGTCCTTATGAGCCCTTAAGGTTTGGAGTGACTTTGTTTATAAATCTTATATCCCTTTGTGGTGCAGTTAAAACTCCTGGGTTCTGCAGGCAGTCCATTCTGCAAAGCAATGCTACTTAACAAGACCTGTTTTCCAACGTTCAGATTCTGAACTCATCTGTCCTTTATTGATCCTGAAGACAGCCAGGCTGTGTAATCACTGTATCCCTTCTCTTCTTGTTTTGGTCCTCTGGTTCCATGCCCACTCCATAATAATAACATAGCAGTATGCTACACTATGCTGCCCTCCAACACTGTATGTTCTACTATGTCTTGCCTTTTTACCTCCTCCTCCTTCACTCTCTTTCTCACTCTCTCCCTCACTCTAATTTCTACCACTATCCTCCGTCCCAGTATCCATGCATCCTGATCTCCAGCTGGGTGGAGAAAGAGAAAGAGAGCAAGGGATGGAGAGAGAGAGAGGAAGTGACTTGCATCAGCAGGGTAGGGACTGTGTGTAAATTACCTTGCAAGTTAAAAGCAGAAAATGTACAGCCACCAGGTAGTGACAGAAAATTTAATTTAATTTAATTTAATTTAATTTAATTTAATTTAATTTAATTTAATTTAATTTAATTTAATTTAATTTAATTTAGTCATTGAAGACCTAGACCTAAATGTTGCAAATATACCCTCTGTATTCACTGGTGTTTTCTTATATTGAATTCACTAATTGTGGAAATGTTCACAGTAAATTCAAACATTATTAGAACAGAAAATCTCAAAGCACAGTGACTTTAACTTAACTCGTCACTGTTTACTCCTTGACAACAAAGTCTCTGTGAATGAAACGAGACACTGCTGAAGATGCTGTGGAAATTCTGAAAAACTGTAATTATTTAATCATCCTGATGAGTTAAAGTTATTAAATATTTTAGAGTTATAGATGTTTTTAGACACCAGCGGCTGTTTAAGCCTTTGAGGTTGAAAGTAAATGTATGTTGACTATTTTATCTTAGACTTCATAACTGTAAAGTGCTGTAATGACAGCAGCTCAGTTGGTGATCAGTTCAACAGATAAATAAAGCTACGCTGGGAATTAAGCAAAAACAAACAAACAAATAAACATTCTTAGTGTATGAATCAGGATGCAAAAAAGCTTTTATGCTGTAGAAATAGATGAAATAAAATGCATTAATATGATAGACTGCATATAATTAATGGACAGAGAAACTTTGATGTCACCCTCTGGTTTCTGAACTGTCAGTTTAAAGCCAGTTGTTTGCGATTTATTTGGCTGTTGTCATGATGATGCCTTCTTGGAGCAAGAAATATGTTTGTCCTGAAGGGCAAATGTCAACAAATTGCAAAGCCCATAAGAAAAAGAAAAGCACACATAAAAACAAAATATACACAAGAAAAAAACAGACACACAAGAAAAAATTTACACACACACACAAGAAAAAAAAAATCATACAAGAAAAGGTTCTACCTGAAAAGGTAGGTGAATGCTGATTGGGCAGAAGCACTGTCTCTCTTCCTGGTCACAGCAGGTACCTATGTTTTCCAGTAGGACCTTTTTCTTGTTTGCGTGGTTTTCTTTTTCTTCTGTGTGGAGTTTTTGTTTGTTTGTCTTTTTTTCTTGTTTGTTTGTTTGTTTGTTTTTCTTGTTTGTGCTTTATGATCAGTCATTGTTGTTTGTCCTTTAGGGCCACCATAAAGAAGTGATAAAGGGGTGGAGCTACAGGGCCATAGGGGTTCAGAGTTGTGTTCTTTTGGGGTGGGGGGTTAATGCATTAACATTTGGTACACTATTTGGTAAAATGCGATAGCGGCTGGGTAGCATAATGGTTTACACTTTGGCTGGATGGCCAGGTGGGCTGTTGGGAAAGGCCCTTTATGCTAATACATACCCATAGCCTGTGACCCCTTATGTAGCCATAAGGGGTCAGTGCCCCATTGTGTCTGTCCCAAGCCCGGATAAATACAGAGGGTAGAGCATCCGACTTAAAAAACAAACAAACAAACTAAAAAATGGCGAATCTGATTTGATGTGGCGACCCCTGAAGGGAAAAGCTTAAAGAAAGGTAGTAGTAGATACTTGGTAAAATGGTAAATGTCATGATTACAGTCTTATTAGCGTAAGCTGTTGGTCAAAATCTTAGTAACACTAGAAACAAAATTAAAGATTCACTTGATTACTTCTTAGACCATCCACTTAAACCAGTGAAACCAATATGACTCAAAGAGTCTATAAAAACTGATTGAGTTCGTGTCTTTAGAGAATCATTCACTCTAAGTATGTGGAAGCCAGGCCTTCTGGCGCCTCCCTAGAGGCCAACAGGAGTATTACATCTTTAAGATCCTTCTGCACACAATTAAAATAAGTGAGATCATTTCATGTCTGGGTCCACCTCTGCTGAACACAAATGATTATTCAGATATGACATTTTAATTAAAATTTGAAGTAATAAACACTTAGTTCAGAACTTTTATGCAGACTGCGAAGTTTTACAATGATAGAACTTCTTCTCAGTGTGTTAATTTCACATTAAACAAATTGCCTGGACAGCGTGGAAAATGAAGTTATACTTTTTTTGACACTGTGCTCATCTAAAGGCTTGTCACTCAAAGAACTCCTGATTAAAGTGGTCAGCGGTGAAAGTACGGCTCCAGCAAACATTCCAATGTTGAGCTCTGTCACATTCGATTGGTGTTCTGTCCAGAGCAAAGAACAATGAACACTGGAGGCTGTTAAACTCAGTTTATCAAATCACTTAGCGTGATAAGATGTGTTTCATTTTATGCAACCCAGTTTGCTTTTACAGGGACTGATAAACCTTATTATTTTTGGGAACCCAGAATTGAAATAAGGATGTGCAGAAGATTCTCATCTTAAACACAGAATTCAAAGGGAGGGAATCTTCTTAAGTAATGCACATGTTTACTGCTTTCACCACTGTATATACAATGAAACTCAAGTAGTAGGTGTGTTCCAACATTTGATATTAGGTAGAAGTACTTCATCAAATTTAATGTTCCCTTTGCTGCATTGAAGTAGGTGTAAGCCTGAGTGTGCTGCGTTCAGAGGATTGCGCTCATATTCCATCACTACAGCCCAAGGGGAAAATGAAGCTGTTCTTTATGAATAGAAAATTATCTCAGTGCCTCAAGGTGATTACACAATACTGTACAGTGAAAATGCCTACTGTGCCTTAATAAAGGGGAACAACAATTTTACTGTTGCTGTAATGGTTTCATGTAACCTACATTTAAATTTAATAAACCCAACAGTTGGTTCTTCATAAAAGGAGAATAAATGTTGGTAATCAGTTTCTTTCAGTTAATTTTTTTTTTAATGTTAGTTAGAACAGTCACAAAAGACTGAAGAGACAAATTCTCTGGGAAACTGAATATTACTGAGCAGTGAGCACTATAATGTTACCTTGAGATTTTTAAACATATTCTTTACACATGCATCTATACACAGCATTTGTGGAAAAGTGCATATTTACAGTTTCATTCGTTCATTATCTGATGTAAAATAAAATAAGAGCAAAATTAAAAAAAAAAAAAAAAAGTGAATGTGTTGCTGAGTAGAACTGAGTATCATGACAAAATAACATGGTTTTGCATTTGTACAAAGTTGCATTAAACAAAGTAGCCACTGAGGGGCAGATGAGCACCAAAGAACAGCTTTAGTTTGTGTGTTTTTAAGGAGGAAACAGTTTATGGATGACAGACTTTTTCATTTAATGGAGAAAAAAAAAACAACTACTTTACAGGCACAAATGATCACACTTCATATGAGGGTACACACAGTGACCACTACCTGTTTATTAGCACATCATAGTAACAGGAAGGCACTTTACATTACATATGCATTCATACATTTGGAAGATGCTTTTTTCCAAAGCGGCAGTAACAGTAACCAATAAAACAATAAAAACTAACTAAATACCAAATACAGAGTAGAACAATAGAATAAAATAATAATGCATTCAAAACAGTGCTAGGACAGGAAGTGCTCTTTATTAGTCACCAGCACATCAGTCTAGATGTGGTTGATAATAAACTTACCTCTGATACAGTTCATTCTTTTACTTTCTTAGAAAATTCCACAGACATTTTCAGTTGAATAACCTCTCAGCTGGCATGTCTGTTATCTGCACATGACATTTGACACCACAGATCCTATTGTTTATCTGTTGCTAGGTAACCTACTTCAATTCTATGATTCTGGGCAAGACTATTGTAAGGCTACTGTACTTCAAAATTACTAATGTCTCCCAAAAATATTGGTTCTATCAACTTGTCATTTTCACTAATCTCTTCCTTGACCAAAAATACATAAATGTACCAAACTGTAGCGCTCAGCTCTGTCTGGATTCTGTGTGATGCTCCAGACACACACACACACACACCCAAGTGCCCGAATCCACTTTCCTAAAATAGATTTTTTTTTTTTAAATTTAATCACTTATTAATGCTTTTTTCCCCCTACATGACCAACAGATACATAAATTGCAACAGTTTATATTAATAAAATATTAATCAATTCTTATAAGTACTAAGTAAAGAAGCTGTTGTTAATGAATTATTCACAATCTTACTATACTCTGAGCTTTATTGGGTGAATGAAAAGCCTATTTATTAAGATTATTTGTATTGAAATGTTATGGAAAATATCCTAGTAGCAATTGTTGGATATAGTTAGGGAAAAATAAACAATAAATACTACTTTACAGTAACTGACAATAATATTAATATGAATTATAATGAGAAACTAAATAATGGTGACTCTATATACCTCAATATATAGTATTAGAAATTCATGTTAGACAATAATATGATTATGGATGTAACTGTGTTGAGTGGTGACACGTTCAGGGTGTCTCCCATAAGTAGCTAGGATAAGCTCCAGTGACCCCTGTGACCCTAGTGAGGATAAAGCAGGTTTTATATAATAAATGAGTGAATGTACATGAGTCAGTATGAGTACCTGTGTTACATATATTTATAGAAATCCCATTTGATCCATTTGTGTTTTTTTTTTTTTTTTACCACCGCTGTTACTCTTTTAAACATACAGACAAATGAGCCTGTGTTCCTTGTAAAATGTTATTTTCTTGAATTATAAGTGCGTAACTACTACGAACATTACGGCTCAGTTGACATTCTCAGTTTCCGTCAGAAGGGGTCCCTGTTGCAGAGGGGATGTGGAGGGTGGTGTTCATTAATGACTGTTGTCTACAGGTAGATGGAGCCTGTGGTACAGACATGAACAGATGTGCTGCCAGACCACACCACCAGAAGAACCCATTGACCTCATTGTTCGAATAGAGGAGACCAGTAATGGGTTAAGAATAATGAAGAACTGCAGCTGCTTTTACGGGAAAGGCAGTGTAGGGGTTTTTTCAGTCATAGCCCAGATGCAGATGAAGCTCTCCCCCCTTGGGTTAGTGTTTCACAATATCCCTCCTCTTTCTCTGTTACACAACTATAAACATCTTTCACTGTTGTTTACCAGTTCCGAAGAACCAGGATTTGGCTGATGTTTAGAGACATGATGGGAAATAACGTTAGGAAGTGTTCCATCGTTCAGTGATCATCCCTAACACCGTTTGTCAATGTAAAAACAAAACTAAAATTCATTTACATGTGATGTTCATGTGACTTTACCTGTGATTTTTGATATGCGTATTACTGCTAAGACATGGATAGTTTATCCTGATTTGTGTATTTTTAGTGTTTATTTTTGTTTTTAATATGTTTATTATGAAATGGACAGTTTATTTTTGTTTTTGATATGGATATTATTACTGCTACGAAAGGGACAGAGTTTATTTTGATGTGAAATATTGTTACAAAATGCACAGAGTCTATAATTTATGTATAGCATTTTTGTGTTGTGTTTTTGTGTAGTCAGAATTTTGTCTGATATATATATAGGATTTCAAAGTTACTTATGGGATCTGACAGGAATTTAAAATAGGTAGAAAGATGGGGTAAGGGGCGGGAGATTATAAATTAAACTTAATCACACTCCTTTTCTAATGTTTTCCTTTATTTTTATACTAATGTTTTTGTGGTTCGGTTTTAAACCATAAAGACCCAAACAACCACTGGCGACCAAAATCTTCTACCAATATAAAATGCTTGATAACTTCTGATCCATCAAACCTATCAATTCATGAAAATAATTGGTGTAAACTACAGTTTGTCATCTTTTCATGGTCATCAGATATGACCCCTTTGGACGTTCAGAGAATAAATAATAACATGGAAACACCATCATCTTCTACAACATTGATTCACCAGTAAAACCCATGGAGTTGGATCAATGACAGTGAATGGAGACACTGGGTTTATGTTCAGTTAATGATATAGTTTGTTGAAAAAGTCAAAATTTCTTTATTTTTTTTTTCTGTTCTTGATATTATGACAATTAACTTTAATATGTGCTTTTATTAACATCTTTAAATGTGGGCAAATACATGATTTTTTATCGAATAAATGCAAAATACAGAGGATAATATTGTGATAAATAGTGACAAATCACTTGAGAAAGGTTAAATAAAGACAAAAAATATTTTGGAACTGGTTCAAAAGTCAGACTGGGTCTTTGTGGGTTAATGTTATATTCAAAATAATAAACAAACAAACAAAACATAGACAAATCAGTGTGTTATTGAAATTCCAAATTGAGAAATTAGGCTTAAAAACTGTTAAATAATATGAGGTTATGACGCAGGGTAACATGTTTCAGTTCATGCATCACTATCATTCATTCTTTGTCAATTTAACAACAAAAATAAAATTAATTTACATAATATTTGGACTGTGGAGCTAAACTTTTCTGAATACTTTCCATAGTGGGATATTTCATGAAACACAATTCTATTTAATACGATTTGATTGAAAATACTCAACATTTTTAGACTTTATTAGTCTTTGTTGCTTCACTTTCTGGTTGAAATGATCTGAACATTAACATATTCACACAATATCTTACATTTCAAAGACACTGCAGTCCATTTAAGATATTTAAGAAAAACTTTATTTGTGACTTATTAACAAAACACATTACCAGTTTGATGAAATCATAAGAATCACTACTATCACCTTTACAATGATAAGCAGGTGTACAAAAAAAGAAGTTCTTAACAGATCTGCACTGTCACAGTCGACCGGTATGTGCCACTCACTGCCACACCCATAGACTGAGGAACATTCACTATACACAAGCAGAGAATACATCAACTTCTGTTTTTTTTTTTTTTTTCAACCATTTTATGTATTTTGTTGTTTTTTTTTTCTTCCTTTTCTGCTTATTTATTCTACTGGGCAAGGAATAGATATGGAGGGTGAGTAAATGATTCGATTTCACAATAGTATTTGTTTGATCATCATTTCGAAGCTTAACACAAGTTAAAGGATTGATTTCATCTATCAAAATTATAAGGGTATAAACAAAAAAGGCATTTCATAGCATAACACAATAGCATTATGTATATCTAGAAGATTAAATTCATTTTCAACAGGATAGAAAATGTGATTCTTTTAGGATTTTCCACAAATTACTGTTGGCAATAGCGTATATGTATGTATGTTTGTACAGTATGCGTGAATGACTGTGGATCTTTCAGCGTGTTTTGTCTTTGAGAATGTGTATTAGAGGTATATGTATTCCAATACGCATTTCCCAGTGGAAAAACATATCTATGTATATATAGTATCTATATAGTATCTGTTTCCTTTGCTTATAACATGCAAACAGCCACTTGGTGATCTGACAGCACATAAGTACACCTGAAAGGACTGGGCAGGGGGGGAAGAAATGTGTGCATGGGAGGGGGTCGAGCCTGACAGCAGTACCTCTCTACCCCTACTGTGACTGATAGTACGATGGTCTAAAAAAGGAACACTGAGGTGAGATTTGTTGACACTTTCAATCGTGACGATGCTGTTTCACAATACTGCTCGCGATATTCTTTCTCTACCATGCTACACTGGGTTTTCATGACGTCACAGCATAATAAGGTTCATCTCTACCTAAGGTTCATACTTGAATCACTGCAACTTTTTACAGTTCATTACCGGGTCGCTGCAGTTTTTCAGCACAACCAAACAGCGCTTTGTTGGTTTTTTTGATCACTGAAATGACTAATTATTGCCAAACTTTGATTGAATTTATATGGTCGCCTTTCAATCTGTCATTTCACGGCTGCTGAAGTGCATTTGCCTTGTTTTATAAGTTGTCTCGGTCGACCCTGTGTAATCACTTATCACTCATAGCTGGCTAACAAATAACTGGAATACCTCTGCTTGTGCAAAGTGGGAAATATTTGCCTGATTGTATTTGTTATTTTCTGTTGGAGCTACATGACACCCAGCAATGGCTGCGTTTCCTCTGACTTCAGTTTCCTCATTTGTCTCTCCATCTTGTCTCACAGTCTCGAATTCAGTACAGCATTATCTAAGTTATTGCTAACTTGTCAGATGTCCTCACGATGCAATGTGTTGATCCTACGCTAGAGATGACAGAGCTGTCAACAACGAACAATCGAGAGAGAAAATCTGGTTGGGAGTGCCTAAGTACAGTTGAAGTTGAACCAAAGACGTGTGTATGCGGTGTGTTGTGTGTGTGTAGGCTGTGTTTGTGTATGTAAAAAATGTAAAAATACACACACACACACATATTACTGTGTTACAGCAGCACAGTTCATTGAGGGAGAGTGACTTTTAAAATGTCTTCCAACCATGTTGATCTGAAGAAACAGGAGTAGAGGGAGGAAACAGGCAGCGGGCAAGCAAATCCTACAAGCACTGAAGCAATCGAGGCAGTGGTGCAGGGCTTGAAGAACAACTACTTAACATTCAAAGACAGAAGTAGAGGATCAGGCTTGAACAGAAATGAAGCGACAAGCAACTTTCCTGCGTTCCAGCCTTATAATACACTCCCATGTTAAGGATGGCACCTTCAGTCTTGGAGTTGGAGCAGTAAGTGTTAAGCTTGTATTCTTTTAGTACAATTTTACAGTTAATGTGTTGTTATGTACTGTATGTCTGTTGTGTGTAAGAGAGCAAGAGATAGAGTGTGTGTTCTTGTTCATGTATAAGCAGAGAGGATCATCATTTGTGTACAATAATGTATGTGTCAGACTGGGTGTGCTGATACACAGTGGGTTTATGACCCCATTAACCTGTGCCATATTCCACAAGAGGAGGCAAGGTCAGGGGCCGGTTGCATCAGCTGCACGTAGGTTCCCTATTATTATTATTATTATTATTTTTATTTTTTCTCCAAAGTAGCCACTAATCCCGAGTCACGCATTGCTAAAATACAAGCAGTAGCACCACAAAAATCTGTTACAATGTAACCTTAAGTAACAACTAAATAGTCAAGCAAGCAATAAAGCGGGTGCAAATGATACAAAGTCACAGAATTGCAATCACTAACAGTAAAGCAGGATTTTTTTCTTTTTTTTTTCTTTTTTGCACACGTATTTTTTTTTCTTAATAATTCCATATTGTTTGCAACTTAAAGGAGCATAGTAGTGATTTTTGATGTTTCTGACCCGTTTCGACAAATTAAATACTTAAATCACTGCTAACCATTATACTGTTGAGTTCTATAGGTTTTAAAGTGTCTTTCTTCTTTTCAGGCAGTCTCATGTGTCCATTCATACTATATCAGTAAGGTTTATTATTGGAATTATGTATAGCACGTTTCTTTCTGAACTACATTTCCTTGTAAAGGAAATTAAATGCTGTCTAAATAATGAAAGCAAGTTCTGTGTTAATTTTAGTGTACAGGTAACAGTTTTGTTTTCTGTTATACAATAAACTGCTGCCTGAAATTTTAGAAAAACACATTAAAAGCACAGAGGCGTTGTGTGCTGCAGGTTAGAGGTGATGAAAAGTATACTTGATTTTTAGACAAGGACTGAAACATGCAAATACTAATTTTGTCCTTTAAGAGTCAAATATGGATTTTTCCAATCTTAATTTTTAAGCCAATCTAGTCAATCACAAATCCATGTGGTTTGTACCCATCAGCACAGTGTTGCAATCACAGATTGGCTACTTTTCCTAAATTTTTATAACTAGCTACAGCTGTAGGATTACCCCTTACCTTCCCATGGTACACTTCAATTTTGAACTTTCTAATTACAAATGAAGCCACTACTTTATACCCCCATCTGGGAACAAACTTGCGCATAGTTGGTGCAACCCAGTCCAGGTCCTCAGCCTCTGCAATGTGCTATGTTACACTGAAACAGAGCTTTTTATAAGAGTGTGGTCCTGCTTGTTTTGTTCACCTTATTTGCCTTAAAGGTGGTAATCTCATGGTACACATATGTTGTGACTTTTTCATTTTTCTTTTTGTTTTTTTTTTTACAAAAGACCACATTTTCTGAATTTCTACAAGGCCTCCATGATATTGAAGACAAAAGCATCTGTTTCATTTTTTTTTTTTACAATGACTTCCTTTGCACCTTTAAGTAGGTAATCCAAAAGGAAGGGGGCTGCATAAAGACAGAGATGCCAACATGGACAGCCTCAGCAGTGCTTAGATACAAATAGTACACCTTTACAGGTGTTTTTATTATACAAAGGGGCAGCAAAATTACAGAAAGGGTCATCTAATCCAATAGTATCCTTCCTTTCTGTTAATTCAATTTGGTCCAACCTTGTCTCCTTGATGGCGTGTAGCTACTCAGTACAATAGTTTACCTTAAACCTTAAACGTTATAGGCCAAATAAGCCAAGAAGGATTTGTTTAGTATGTTCACATAGTGTAGGGAGCCAAGCGTGGTCTTAGGTTAGGGTTTGGCCACTGTACAATGTCTATGCAAATATGGTGCAAAAAAGGCTCCCTTAATTTTAAAATGTGCATTTGGCTTTATTCTGGCTCAGTAATTGAGATGGGAGTTTGTTGGTAGCTCTGTTTTCAAGTCACCCCCATTCCCCTAGTCATCCCCTCCATCATCCTTTCCTTTATCTTTCTTGTCCTTCTTGTCCTTCTTCTTCTTCTTCTTCTTCTTGGCCTCCTCCTTCTTGCCAAAGCTTATGAAGTCACCCTTGTCATCCACAGGGCCTGCGTCATGGCGGATAGAAATGATGGCTGGGGATCCAGGGATGATGAAGGCTTCAGGAGGGATCTCTCCAGGCTTCAGGGGCTGCGGCGGGCCATAGCCTTGCCCAGCGCCGTATCTGAAGTGCCAGCTGTTGCTGTTAACTCCAGCGCCCACTGGGGGTGAAAGCTCTCCGCCACCCTCTCCATCTATAAAGGCATTAAAAAAAAAGTGTAAGGAAAACATGCCACGTCTTTCCTATAGCAAGTCTTTAGAATGTTACAAATTTATAGATTAACCTATGTTTTTTACTTGAATATTGGTGCTCATCAGATTTCAAGTGTAAGTCTGTAAACACGTTAGAAACAAACCCACTTATAATTAGACCTTTGCTAAGATGAGCAGAACCGTCCATGTCAATAACTACAGTGGTTATCTGTTTATTATTAGGTCTTTGGTTCATAAACCTGACACACAAGGATAAATCACAGTCAGGCAAGAATGAGCAGAGCATTTCAGTGAAGGCATAGCCTCAGATAGTGGATATTTTGAAGACATCAAATCAGCCGAGACCAGAGAACGGAACACTGGAGGGGACTAACCTTTAAACCACAGGGATGTTTAACGTAGCAGTGTGATAGTATTTGGATTTGGGTGATGGCAACAACATATCCCTGTTCTCAAAGGAGAACAGAGACAGGCATTCAACCTTTAAGATACAGAAACAGATGAGATGGAAAAAAGGGACCCATAGAGTAACCTGATGGGGTGGGGGGATCTGACAAAATGTAAAAAAATAAAATATAATAAAAAAAAAGAGAGCTATATATAGCATGGATATTATGTAAGGTGAAAATAGGAATTATTAAGGTCAAAAGGTTAAAGCTGCCAGAACAGAAAGCAAGGATGATGTGAGATGAGAGCGAGTGAGAGAGAGAGAGAGAGAGAGAGAGAGAGTGAGAGAGAGGCACTAAGAAAGATGGGGGTGGGCGTGTTTTTGCAGTCACGGTGCTCTCAGGCCCACACCAGTTCCCTCTGCACTGACCTACTTTCGGTCTGGATTTTATTTAGATCAAACACAGGCCTTGCAACAAGATTCTGTTTGATTTTTCTTTGTAGGCTATTTATGACATTGCTGTAGCACTGAAATGGTTTCAACCATTGTCCCAATGGGAAGTACACTATTTTGAAAATGCACGCTGTCCATACACACAATGTCCCAGTGAATTCTGAGGAAGGGTTCACAGGAGGATGATAAAATAAGACGTATGGACCAATGGTGGTGGGGCACCGCCCACTTCTAATTATTCAGATAAGAAAGATGGCTCAAACATTATGCTGCTACTAAACATTTTTATGAAATAAAAACTGTCTCTGTATGTATGTGTGTGTGTGTGTATGTGTGCACAGAGTACAGAAAACACATCTACTCATTTGATATGTAACACATTTTTTCTTTGTTAATTTCTGACACTATGTTAAACATAAGGCATGATTGGGATGAGACCTTGAAAGACTAGGATCAAAATACATTTTTATTTAAAAAGAACCGGACCCTTTGGCAGGCCGGTTTTGGTCCCCGGGCCGCATGTTTGACACCTGTGATGTAAACTATCTGCTGATGTAGATTATAAGGCACAATTCTATCTTGACTTTCTGGGTTTTTGTTTCAATGTATAAACGTCAGTATACCATAGTACAGATGTGTCTAAAGCTTCACACTTCACTCAATGGCTTGAATAGATGAAATAATAATTTTGCAATTTTTTTTCTTTTTTTGTTTAGGCATAAGAGTGCATAAAGAACAGTAAACCTGTAACCTTATCTGTCACATATGTTTAACAACTTGTGATGTCATGTATTGTTTTTGGGTACATTTGCGTCCCTGAAATTACAAGTCCTAAATGAACAAGGAAAAAACACTAACCAGTGATAGCACATTAAATAAGTCTGTTCTCACTCCACTTAATTAACTAGATCTTTATGGATTCCGCTGATGTAGGATAAAGTTTCATGAGGTGTTTCACATCTTCACACATCATGTTTCATTTTCTGACCTTTTATTTGTGTTTTCTAGTCCAGGCAGAGGTAAATGGAGCTCAACACAAAGATAGATTTGACTCACATTGGCCACCTAATTTGCAATATTCAGATGGTACACTGAAAATATTACAATGGTAGGTAGAGTTTTAACAGACAACACAAAAAAAAAAAAACAAGACACAGAATGTCAACTGACAGATCAGAAATGTGAGTCTGGAAATGAATTCTCTTTCCTCTGCAATCTTATTGATCATAGGTCCACACCAGTGGAACCACTAGTGGGGACTATAATTAGAGCAGATGTAATGAACACTATCTCACTGGTTATTAGAGAGGTCTGCATTATTACCCTGTTTAACCTTATGCTCCTTAAAGGACATACAAACCCATCTTGTGAGCATCTCTCATACATCTCCATTATACATAATTGAGCCATGACTCATTGAAAATTGATCATAGAATAACTCATCATAAAGACAGTGCTGCAAAGGGTCAGTTTAGTCTCTACAGCAGGAAAGACGAAGCATGGTGAGACCAGTTTTAGTTACATAGCAGGCTCATACCCCAGTCACATGAACAAAAATGAATAATTTGTTTCCTGTTTCCAAAAATAGAAGTATTCCTTTAGTTACATTAAAATTAGCATTTGGAGGTGTTTTTTTAATAAGTCAATTCTGGCCAGCTGAAGTTAAACAATTACGGAGCCTTAGGTATTATTGTCATATTATACCATTAGCGGTGTTTGACATTTGTTTGTAATATCTACCTGTAATCTGTAATCTGAGTATATATCCTGAAGAAGCTCCAGTCAAAGGAGAATGGGAAAATTATAGAAACAATGCTAACAATGCTAAGTTTCTATCACCATGTTGTGTTAGAGCTTCTATTGGTGTAATACTCACATAAAACAGACTTATTGTATAATTGACCTTATATAATGTGTCACATAATGTAGCTAAAGTCAATCACAGCCCAATGCATGACCAACTGAGCTAAAATATCAAGCTGTAGTGTAACCATGAACAAATTGAATATTGTCTCAATATCTTGGGACATCCCTGGGCTTTCTGCACTGACTGTGACAAATCCAAAGGCCTGTTATTGTTAATTAGAATCCAGGCCCAGGTGTTAATCACTGATATTCATGTGTGTGTTTGTAAAAAACTAATAACCAGCAGGTCATGTCTGTACAACTGAACAGCTCTGCTTCAGCGGTGCTACTGCTTCTCTAACATGGAGGATTATTTGTACCTCTGCCACTGCTTCATATTAGCCTATATTTCACAGCAAACAGCCGTCTGAAATGGATTACGGTGTAATGGCTGGTAAGCAGGTCAGTATAGCTTCTTGTGAGGAGGTTGCCATGACACCTGCTGTAGATGTGTGGGTGTCTGAAGGCTCATTTCATTTAACCGGATGTCCTACATTTAAAGTAGGATATCTTTTTCCTGTCTAGTCCAGAATACAGTTCTATTTAAAATTAATTTCTCTGGTGGTTTGTAGTATAGACACACACACACGCACACGCACACGCACACACACACACACACACACACACACACACACACACACACACACACACACA
>JAPSES010000044.1:17330143-17351223 GCA_029822895.1 Maxillicosta whitleyi | reverse complement strand
ACACACTCACACTCACACACACACACACACACACACACACACACACACACACACACACACACACACACACACACACAAAGCTGTGGAGCTCTTGTGTAAATATGAGCAGTACATCACATGCATTTGGAATGAGACACGTCTTTATGAGCACTCCCTTTCAACGTTATTTCTTCTAAATTATTGTGTGTCCCCCTTTTTTGTCTTAGCTAATACCTGCCCTTGTAGGGTGCCATTCTTTTTTTTTTCTCCCTCCCTACTCTCTCCTTTTTTTTTATGTCTCTAAATCTTCCATTCAGAGATATGAGTGGTTGCCATGGAAACTGCCTTCGCCCACTCCCTACTGATGGAGGGTGCGGCTGCTGCAGCAATCTCTCAGTTAGACAGTGTTGCCAGGCAACAGGTCACATGGCGTTCCCTAGCAACAACAGTACTGCAGGAACCTGCCAATCCTCTTAACCTTTCTCTTTCTCCATCCCCCCACACCTCGCTTTTTTTCCACCATCCCCCTGAACGTCTCCTCTGCTCTTTCTCTCCAAAATTGCTTTTAATGTTAAAGGCTCTTTTTTTTTTTTTCTCATTGCACTCTCTTATTACTGATAATAGCCTCTCAACCCCTCTGGCATTAGACAACTGTCTCCTCATCTGCGCCATGGGTCACTTACATAAACACAGTTCTGAGGCTACTGCATTTTAGACGCATCACAGAACGCTGGACAACTTCAGTACAATAACAGTTCACTTCTTGATGTAGTACAGAAAAGAGGATCAGAGCAAACTCTGAGTACTTCAATCAAATTATTTCCTATTCCGACAAAGCCCTGACAAGTCTGCCATAAAAATAGCACTTTGTATAAACCCATATTAGATCACAAAGGCAGCATTCTACCTGCTCTACAAAAATATCCCCCTAGTTTGCAGTAAAACACCACTGACATACTAGGATGTGAGTGAAGCTGGGAAGTAGCACAGCTTGTATATTGAACAATTCCCCAGTTCTCCTTTTCCACAGAGAGTAAAGTTTTCACATACACATGCATACCAACAAGCAGAGAGATGTAGTCCTGCACTGAGTATTTGAGTGATTGACTGTGATGCTTCGCTTCATCCACAAGCCTGTACCTGTGTTCTAATTCCTGCTGCTAGACAGAAAATCAATGTACAGACGGAAGGCTGAAGGAAGAAGCAGCTCACAATGTTCCAAACACTGTCTCACAATCTTACCAATCTTTCCAAAGTCAACCTCAGCAGACTTAAAATAGCCTCTCTCTGTGCTTTTGTGGGATCCAACTAGTATTCCCAAATTTGATTAGTAATCATCTCTGAGCCAGTGTTTGTGTAAATGATGAAACACAGGTCATTTTAGAGTCCACATCTTTACACTTGGAACACATTTTCACTCTTGCCTGCACATTTCTAATTAATAAGGGAAAAAAGAAAAAAAAATCTCTATTTTAGTCTGTATTTCTTCATGCTACCCCCTGCTTTGATGGAAGGATCCAAATGTTCTGTAGTTTTGCACAAGAGCCCCAATCCTTTGGTGTCACATCATGCTAGATTTCAACATCTCATACATTTTTTAAGGACAAATTCATCAAAT
The DNA here is from genome assembly GCA_029822895.1 of Maxillicosta whitleyi. Lineage (NCBI taxonomy): Eukaryota > Metazoa > Chordata > Actinopteri > Perciformes > Neosebastidae > Maxillicosta > Maxillicosta whitleyi. Next base: position 17,349,626 of record JAPSES010000044.1, on the reverse strand, counting down.
CCCCATTTTGATATAATACTTATATATGCACACAATAGACAACTGTTATGCTATAGCTGAGCATTATCTTTATATAGATGATTCCTGCATATTATAATACATGTCTCTGTCAAGAAGGATATGCAATATTGTCGAGATTTTTGAGCAAACATTATAAAATGATAAAAGTAATTATCCTGATAAACATTTCCTTAGTAGCAGGAAAATAAATGCTAACATTTGCTACCACCAAGTCTGGTCAACTTGCGCAAAAATGGAAGTCCAGCATGTTATTTGTCAGCTGTGTCATAGTCTTACAGCAACAGTGTCTAAAACCACAATTAAGTTTATGATCTATTCAGCTTACACACATCAGCACCAAAGAATTGATTTAGGCGGCACAGTGGCCTAGCGGTTAGCATTTCTACCTCACAGTTTAAGTTGAAAGCCTGCTTCGTAGATCTCATTCTGCTCCGTCCTTCCTTCAGGAACCAGCTTTTTCAGTTCAGCCAACTAAATTCCTGTTAGACTGAAGTTGGGACTGTGATGGCTTTGCTACAACGACGACTATACTCTTAAGCCATGTTTGAGGCATGTTTTACATTGTTCTGCACAAAGTTTGTGCCTTGGTTGAATATTCTATACAAGTCTCATTCATCATGATGCTCTTGGTTTTATAGTGTGTGTGTGTGTGTGTTTTGCCTATTCCTGTTTATCATAAGGCTGAATACTAAGACAAACAACCATTCACTCACATTCATACTTGTGGGTGTCTAGTATTAATTGTATGTTTTTGGATGGTGGGAGGAAGCTGGAATACCAGGAGAGAACTGATACAGACACGGAGGGAGAATATGCAAACACCACACAGATAGGACCCCTGGATTCAAACCCAGAACCTTCCTACTGTGTGGTGACACCACTGCATCAATGTGCCACACATATGATTTACATGATGTAAAGATTGAAACAACTGTAAAGGGACAATGAAAAGTTTTACCATTATTAAAAAAATCTATTAAATAGCTCATGTTTGCTCATTTCACTACTCCCCTATATTTTATTATTCTAATATTGGTTAGGGTGTAATTATCATGATAGCCTAAAAGAATGTTGATTCTTACAACAAAATGATTTATCACAATGTTTCTACTGCTTCTGATCCATTCATTCCATCTCTGTCTTTGTTTCAGAAGCTCAAGGTGTCGTCGGTTTATTATATAAACACTTTTGAAATCAGAATTTTTGGCTTTTTTGTTTGTATTATTTTATAGAAAAATCACAAATTCATTATAATACTCACATACAAATCTCCTTTATCATGTTACTCTTAATTTTAAGAAGTGCATCATTGGCTCTTTGTTGGAGGGGGGGCATGTACTGATAGGATTAGTGGATCAACAAGTGTTGAACAGTTTACATAACTAGATACTTTGGATTGCCAGTGGATCTTTGGGTTTTTATGGGTTAAAACACAGGTGTCAAACATGCAGCTGGAGGCCAAAACTGGTTCCATTCTGATATTCCATGAAGATATTAACAGTCAAGGGCTCGAAAATAAACTCAAGAGTAATAGCATAATAAACTAGATACAATGAGTCCAAATTTTCTTCTTGGTTTACTATGAAAAAAAATGATGACATTAAACATAAATAATGGCAACACCATTTTTTTCTCTTTGATTTATTCCCAAGAACATTAAATTCTGGTATCCTTTAATAATAAAACATCGATAACCTGAACAACCTGAAATGTCTAAACAAAAATCAATGCAATTGTATGTATGAATGTATGAATCGCAAGTTGAGACATAATATTGAACAAATTTTTCTTATTTTTTTCCTGTCAGAAATATACATTTTTGCAGGTTATTCACATCTTTTTCATTTGGATAGTTTGTAAAATGCAAATGTTTTCACAATTTTATGTTATTTTTTGCATTAAAAAAATTGGAGTCGTCATCATTTGTAGATTATTATGTTATTATTTGACTGGTCCATCCCACTGCAGATCAAACTGGGCTGAATGTGGCCCCTGAAAGAACATGACTTTGACACCCCTGGGTTAAAGGATCTGTGTTAATTCTGTTGGACTGGTGTGTTTTTTGCAGGGGTCCTCTGGTTCATAAACAGGTGTACACATGTTACCTTTCCCATCAGTGCCCTTGACCAAGGTACAGACCTGTTGTTGATTCCTGAGTGCCTTCAGTGGCAGCTCACTGCCCCTAATGTGCTAATCGCTAATGCTAACACTTGGTAAAATGTGTATCTGTGTAAAATACAGAGATTGAATCTTGTTTCAGAAAATAAAGAGATTACCAATCAACAATAAATGTTTATCCCCATAACAGTGTCCACCATAACCCTAAAAAAGTACATATAGTAGCCAACAGAAAACATAAATGGCTTTAAAAACATTCCTTTCTATTTCCTTTGAGATAAAATCATTGTATTCTAATCCACATTTTTCACTTAAATGTGTTGGATTTGCAAACCTAAGCAACCGTGACACTGTCTAGACTTGTACTGACCTGCAGCACTGGAAACAGTGGGCCAGTTCTGGACCAGCATCCCCTGGGCACCCTGCATCACAGAGGACTCCTCCATGTGGACCGAACTGGAAAGAAGAATGAATTCAACAGAGGCAATCAGACAAACATTGAGCTTACGTCTTTATTCTATTACAATAGATTTATTATGCAACAGCCTTCCTATTACTCGCAAATTACATAAATTACTTGAATTACATATTTCATTTTTGCAATTTTTGTGTATTCGTACTATTTTGTGACTTTTTTCATATTTAAGGTTTTTACTTCACTATTACCCTTATCTTCTACTTTTCATATACTACATATACACTTTTGATGTTCTTATCATTATTTCTTACAATTTCATATATACCTATCTTTTTTTTACTATTGATATAGTTCTTTAGACTTAGGTTTATATTATTTTTGTCTGATATTTTTTATTTAGTATTTGACTAAAACATACAGAATGAAAACAGAAGAAATGTTGACCTATATTTTCAAATAATTCTTAGATACTTTTTTATATTGAACGTCTTAATTAAATGTAACTATCTGGAACCTAGTACTACTTGTTAGTAGTAGTTGACTGAATTCAACTAGTCGAGAGCTTTTGACTAGCTCCTGTAATGTTAAAGCCTAATTAAAAACAGTTCTCTGCTTTTGCCAGGGCCAGGATTAGGAATCACTCCATCAATGTCTATTTTTCCATTAGCATCAGCGTTACATGTGTTTTCACTGCATCTTTTATAAGAGGGACTTTTTAATGACATGTTTGGCTACACAATGTTGACGGTGCAGGATTGTAGTTCCATTCTAATGGACCATTAGTGCCCATATTCACGAGGAGGCCAATTAATAAATGAACTACATTATCGTTTGTCTTCCACCTTTAGTTTTACGGTGTTTCATAGCACTTTGCATGAAAGTTTTTAGAAATTCAATAGCAATACAGAATATATTTAATTTAACACTAAAGATCGACAATAACACGCATGTGTTTTTCGACCTGATGACTAATCTTGTTATATAGCTGCATTTTAATGTCTGATAATTATAAAAAGTAGTACACTTCTGCCACACCCCATGTATTGAATTATTAAAGATTCACATCACAAGAAAGACATGGCTTAGATTTCTCTGGATGCACTCAATTTTTCGTCTTTCATTTTTGTATTTTTTTTTTTTTTATAAAAGTTAAAAATTAAGTAAATTATGAATGAGTTGTGTTTTATTGAAGAGGTGGCCGGTGAGGAAACTAAGAGATAACAGTGCATATAACACATAACAGTGGATGGAATTAAATCAATTAACTTAATTAAAAAAAAAAAAATAGATTAAATGCTATGTTTGCATGAGCTGAATATCCTATATATCCAACATTATCATACAAAAATGTTTGAATAAAATGTAACAAAATTGCAATACAACTTATTATACATTTGCAAATTATATAATATAACTTCAAGATTAGAGGTACACAGATATGCCGCAACTATCATTAATGACTCAAATTGAAAGGCTTGTTTATTGTAATATTTGTACTAATAATATACAAATAAGTTAAAAAGAGGGTTTCCCTCATTGTGATTCTGAGGGTTTAAACAAATCACATACTAATGAGGATTTCTGTTTTGTTTTTGTAATATTCTTCTGATGCAGGTTACACAGACCCTGATATTGCAAAGATGCAGCTGTTTTACATTCCAGACTCTTGACATTTTTGACAGCACTTTCTATATAAATATTTACCTGACTACTCAGCTTAAATGATGAAAAATTAACGGGGAAAAAGAGTCTGAGACAAATCGAGTGGCAAAGAGCCTCTCTGACATGTGACTCTCGAAGTGACTGAAGACTCACACCTCTATTCAAACTAGAATAATTGGAGACTTTCTAATAGGCTGTGAGCAGCTTGTGTTAGTGCAACACATCTTGCTAAGTTAAATTTGGGGTGTAAACAATTTTTTGTAAATAATGACTTGCATCACTACACAGCAAAAACAGAGCAGATGCAGGAAGTCAGAGTCATGATATTCTTAGCAAACACCAGATGCCCCAAGCCTAATCATCAGCCCAAAACATAAAATATATTGGAGAAATAGAGCATAGACTCACTACAATTATATAATTTATCTTTAAAACAATTCTAATGTTTAATTTTGTAACAGTTACTATCCTAGACGGATCTCCTTCCCTTATGAATTCATAATGAATATACAATACAGCCTATAGGAGGACCTCCCCTGACTGGGGCCTCTGCAATGCAGCACATCTACTGCCTTGCTCACAGTGTTGTGTTGAATAGGGATTTGTCGTGAATGGAAAATGCGAATGTATTTTCTGAACTGTGTGAGCTTTACTTGTTTACATCAGTGCAGGTGCTGGTTTCATGTGTGACAATGACACAGATAGGACTGGTTTCTTCCACACTGACTGACTACACCAGGAATATGGGTCAGTGTGATGCTGGTCTTTCATACTGATGCCAGTGTATGCCTTCAGTTACTAGTCTGTGTGTAGACTGAGACGTTACAGTAAACAGGATAGGGTTAAAGTGTGAATGTAAGTGTGTGTGTGTGTGTGTGTGTGTGTATGTGTGTCCCAGGCTCTGCCAATTTGGAGATGACAGCGGCAAATTGCAGTGATGCTTTATGTTAATCCATGTCATGTTAGAGGGGCTTGATGACATGATGCACATTATGGTCTCTCCACACCCCAGAAATTAACACTAATATCCAATTAAATCCAACTTAGATGGAGCAGAAGAGTGCACAATTGCAGTGAGCATCATTAGCATGAAATTATGAAAATTTAGTACAAAAGACAGGGATGTGAGGGAGAAACTCATTAGCCCTCAACGATTGAGATGTCCTGACATCAAAGTAGCTTCATTACACTTAATGATACAACTTTTATAACCTGATCATAAAAAAAAATGTAATGGCAGCTCAAAACTGAAAAAGGAAAAAAAAAAACCACATTATTTTGTTTCAAATGTCCTTGGATCCTCTGTTTCAAATCCTTTTTCTATGATTGGCATACATCGATATGAAAGTATTAACATTACAAACTCAGCAAAACACAACATAATACACTCAGAGAGTTTAGGCATTTTTATTGTAGTTTCAGTCATTTTATTCTTCTTTTCCCAAACTTAGGAGTGAGACCCTAAATGTTAGATCACTATTGGCAAATCGAGGTAAAATGACTATTGAGGATAAAATACACATTTATGCCATGACCCATGGATTCATTTTCTTAATTAGAAAATTCTTTGTATTTATGCTGCTTTAATCATTTTGGGTGGTTCTTTATTCATTTCCTTGCATAATTCACTGGTGTTTTATGTTATGCTGAGTATTGAACAGTAAAAATTGTTGCTTTGTTAGTGTGTGTTGTTAGTTGGTGACTGTCCAATCCAATCCAACTTTATTTATACAGCAGTTTAAAACAACCACAGTGGACCAAAGGAGGAGAATAAATTAGTAAAGTAAAGTAAAAACAGAGTAAAGACTAAAGTGTTGATAGCTAACCAACAGTTTGAAAGGATTTCTGACTGTCTTTTCCAGCTCAAAGGTTTGTTGGGATTATTTGATGGTGAAAATGTAAAAATGCAGATGTCGTGGTAATCCCCCCCAAAACAAACAAACAAACAAAAAAGGAATATTGTTTTTGGTTTGGTTTGTTTCTATGTTTGTTTCTTTGTTCTTTACACACTAGCGGCAAAACTATTGGTTGAATTCATACTAAATTGCATTTAAAGATTCCTAGTCACCCAGAATAGATGTGTTTACATTTTGGGAAAAGTAGGTCAAAGTAAAAAAACATTTTATGAATTTTTAAAATCATTTTTATCCCTCCTGTTTACTTATAAGGGTCAAAATGTCAAATGACTATAAAAACATAAATTTTGTTTCAATTTACTTGGCAACTGATATGCTGACATCAGCATACACATGATGACATCAGCTGGATCAATGACAAAATAAGGTACAATATGTATGAGGGGCGGGGTTTGTTGTGCCTGATACTACTTTTTTTTTCACAACAATTTTTATTATTTGTTTTTGTGGGAGGAGGTGGGGGGTGGGGTGGGTTAGGACCTAAAGAAAAACCAATACAGTGAGTGAACATGTTTGGGAACCCCTGATCTTTGTTAATAATTTAACTAAGCACATTATATGTCTTTTAAAAAAAGAGTTAATATTGGGAAATGATCATATGAACATATAAACCTTAATCCTTTTGCATGGTCAGGGTGCATTAAAGGCACCATTTACAGATGCTTTATAGACCATATTTGACTCCGTATGACATCATCCATATCATCTACACTACTTTTAGATGGTGAATGTTCAAAGAGCCAGTAGTTTTGAAATCCTTTTTGATAGTTTTTGCTCTTTGAAAATGTGTAAATGTAGGTCTGTTGAGTCTGAGAACTCAAGAGTTGTTATTTTTAGCATCATTTCACTTATCTACAAAAATGGCCATTAAATACCTTGTTATAAAAGGTCCCTCATTAGAATCTGAAATGAACTATACAGTTTACATCAAATCATTAATAACAATGGTTCGATTTATCTTATCATTACCTCAAACTTGTGAATCCAAAGCTTAATATAGAATGTGCTTCTAGTATATCTCATTAAATTCTGACTAATGTTCAGTAATGTTCAAATGACATCTGCTGTCTGTGTTTACAACTCCTCCTCATATCTCCAGACAGAGACATGCAAAAGTACTCTCATGTGTGCATGTGTACAGCTGTATGTTCAGACTGTGATGCATGCGTGATAATCTGAGAAAGGTCATAGTCAGCTCATTTGTCCTTCATGCTTCCTGCTTAAAGACTGTAACTGGGGGAAGCGGCACTCAGAATGTAGATGACCTATATAGTATTTCACTGCAGAGGAGAAGCACAGTGCATCCACTGATGGGAGGTGCAAATGGTTTTCCCCACAGGAGGAGGAGGTCAGGGTTTAGGTTCAAACAGATGGTGAGGGGGCTAGGAGTGGTCATTTCTGGCAACGACATGCCTTTATCTGAACATTGTGCTACGTTGACAAAGGACACCCCTGTAAATGTGTTTAAAATAAAGTAGAAACACCTGTGAAGTCTTATGAGTCAAAACAATTTACACTTTATCAACATATATGTTTAAGTGTTGCACAGCATAAGATGTAGATTGGACAATTAGACTAAATAAGTGTAACTTTTGTAGATAAAATCAAAAGAGGCAAAAGAGTTAAAAAGGAAAGTGCTTACCTCTGCACCCCTGCCCTCAAAGATGCAGAATATCGCCAGTCAGCATTCGGGGCTTTTGGCTGAGCGAGCAAGAGGTGTAGAGAGAGAGAGAGGAGAGAGAGAATGAAGAGCAGCATGGAAAGACAGAAAGAGAAAGGGGGAGAGAGGGAGACAGAGTTTAGCTTGATCCTGTTCAGTGGAGAGCCAGGCTAGGCCACGGTCTCATCAATTAATCATGACACACATCCCAGCTCTGGATGTGATAGGAACACTGCAGTCGTGTTCCCCATTGCAAGTACGCACACACATGAATACACACTGATATCCACTGACACGCAGATGCCCTCACCCATACACAATCACACACACACACACACACCGACAACAGCATTATAAAGGGCAGGTCACACGGCGATCCATATTGATGAGTTTTTGGGCCGTCTGTCACTCTATGACTCCATAAATGTGAAACCTGGTGAGTTCTGCCCTTTGCCTGAGTGCTGGGCTGTTTGAATAGACCAGATATGTGTGTGTTTGTGTGTGACTAGAGTAAATCTGCCTGCAACTGATGAACCAGGGTTGAATGCTGGGAGCTTGCAGCAGCCCTCTGGTAAATTATTAGTCTCAAGTATCCAATAAGCAGGAGCCACGGTTGTTACCGGGGCAACCGCATCCTATATGTCTCGTCTGTGTTTGCTCAGTGTGAAGAGATTTGCTTCATCAGATCATGTACATGTACATAGGACAGAGACACTATATGCTTTATGGATATGCATCTAGTATAACACTGTAAATGCAGTGTTTTTAGCAACATTTTAATGAAAAGTAGCTGTTTGGCATTTTATTTCACTGTAAATATACTAACAATTTGATTAGTGAAATGATACATACATGCACTCATCAGTTTTTTTGGTTAACTTTATGCAAATACATACCTGCCTGGTATATTAATGTATTTCATATTAAGCTGCTTTACTGTTTATCAGTGTTTTCATTTTAGGACTTAGGGCTGTTGTAAATGTTAAATCCCTATCAGGATTAGCAATTATTTACCACTTATGAAAGCCAAATTTCATAAATGATTATGCTTTTATGTGAATTGCATAAGGTAAAATTAATATAATTAATAAGCTAATCATTTACGGTCATTAATAAGGCCTGACGCCATAATTATTTCCCTCGTCTGTACACATGCACTGCATGAAATTACTTTGAACATTTGCACAACAGTTAATGTTATAATATGTCATCATCAGCTGAGTTGCAGCCTTGGACCTTAATAACACTGCATGACAAATACTGTGTTTAAGACACAAACCTGCTCAGGCAGTAGCAAGTGTCCCAGATAAAGATGGCACATTATGTTCCTCAATTCAATTCAGAGGGGAGTATTTTCTGCGGGTATAGCCAGCCTCTTTGACTAAATCTAATTTTCAGGGCTGAGGAACAGAGGCTGGAGGTTAATTTCATTTCCTTAGCTACAAATTTTCACTGTGTATAACTAATGCACCACTGACTAGCACCTGAAAACATCTGACTTGACTTGATAACACTGTTTATAAAATATGAGATAAAAATGGAAGTGCGGTACTGTCACGGAAAAAATTATTAGACCATCACAAGTCATCAAAAACAATGGTTATACAATCAAGTAATAACTCCTGTGTCTGCCATGTGACTAAAACAGACAGAAAAGAAAACATGGCATGTCTAAAAGCACTGTTTTTGTCAGTACAATGACATAGATATTGAGGTAAGAACTGAAGTGATTTTGGTTTTTATCTATAAAACATGGAAAATTGATAGATATCAGCTCTTGCATTAAATTACTATGAGCTATTTTTGTTGTTATCGTTATATTTGTGTAAACAAATGAACTTTTAGTTGTGCCAAGTATTAAAATGAACAAGAAGTTGAAGAAAACAAGGGTGGTCTAATAATTTTTCCATGACTGTATTTACTTTTAAACAGCGGCTGCTTTCTGAGTGAACTTTTCATGACCTTAGTGAAGCAGCTCTGATTTTGGCTTTGAAAGAGCACATTTAATTAATCCAATGATTAAGTTGGAAGGAGGAGCATTATCTCAAACAAACTTCAAAATGGACACATCTGGAGAATAATGGTGCTCTGAAAAGTGCTTAGAGTGTCTAAAAGTGTTTAGAGTTGTCAGACAATTTTAGAGTTGATGAAGTACAGTATTTGCCTCTGATGTGTAGTGGAGTGGAAGGGTCAAGCTGCACATGACAGTACAAGTACCTCAAATTTGTATTTAAGTATGATGCTTGAATACAAGTTCAAGGGTAATTTCCACCACTGAATCTACAACTAAACAACATCAATATATCAATATTGGGCAATATGGACAAATTGATACATTTAGATTTTTTTTGGGCACAGATGATTTATGGTATTAATCAACTAATTTCTGGCTACATGAACTGAAGGCAAAACAACATAAAAACTATAAAAGCTCTCGGAGAGCACAAACCTCCGCCAAGCAGCACAGTTCGCCCACATATTATGACTGACAAACACAATATTACTCCCACATTTGTTTTTAATCTATTTTATATCCGTGGCCGACGTCTTTGAAAAAAGGAAAAAGTTCACCAAGGACAGCGCCAAAGCAAATGGAATTACAAAGAAGCTAAAGCAGACATCCCAAGTCTCCCGCAAGTTCCGGGATTCTCCCTGATATTTCTGGTGACTCCCTGATGTCTGCGAGTCGGATAAAATATCCCAGATTTTAGACTATGTGAGGTGTTTGAGGTGCAAGCGCTGATTGGTAGCAATAAGCAAAACTAGCCAATTAGCTTTCAGTGTAGGCGGGGCCTTAATTTACTTTTGACGGTCATGTCAGTCAGTGCAGCCCAAGAAAACAGGAGTTCCACTGCCATCTGGTGGACATTTGTTAGTACTACTACAAGGCCAATAATAATAACTTATAGAGAATCATTTAAAAAATTCCTGGATCCAGACGGTGATCCTGATCACCTCCAAAATTTAATCAGCGCTTCCTTGTCCCAGAGCAAACATTTTCTGAAAATTTCATTAAAATCGTTCATAACTTTTTGAGTTATCTTGCTAACAAATAAACACATAAACAAACCCAGGTGAAAACATTACCTCCTGGTATGCTATATCTGACCAGAGAAGCATATTCTGACTCAATTTATTTCTATTTTTGAGAAGCAAACAGGTTGCACTTGGAAGTTCTGTTAAGAAAGAAAGATCTCCAGAGCAATAATCTTTGAATTTGTGACATAGACATTATTCAAGATTTTACAAAAGTGATTAATCTAACTAATTTGATATATTGCTTGACCCTAGTATGTCTAGGAAAGAATGTACAAGACTTATCTGAATGACAGTAGTAATCTTTTTGATAATTACTTCTATGACTTAATTGACATTAATATTGGTATAACTCATGATTTTTTTCCACGTCTAGCCATGAAAGTTGAGTGAATGCACCAGGAAATGATGACATTAACAGCCTATTATCGAGTACTCTCCATATATATATATATATATATACGTCTCTCCTGTAGGCACATATACCATGGATCACTGATTCAAGACTTCCATAAGAACTAGTGCTGTAGTGACTTTGATCAAGTCAATTAACCCCAACTGCTCTAGTGTAGCTCTTCAGTGTTACTCACACACGCATACCCACCCCCACATGCAGGTCAAACTCAGCTGAATGGAGTGTGAGCAAGTCGTAGACACTGTGTGACCTGTTCTTAGTCTAGATATGATGACAACCTCAAACTGAAAAACAAATCTCTGAATCATCAGAAATAACACACGAGAGCCTTGAAAAGCATCAGTACTGACACTAATGCAGTGTGAGTGCTGAGCTGGGATGTGCTGAGAGACTGCACCGAATAAGTGAAAGAGGACAGAGAGAATAAATGCTTATAGTATTCCAGGTCATCACAGGAGGAGGTCAGACATGCCTTCAAAAAACTCCAGTCTTAATATATGAATAATATCATTGAATATATAGAAGAATACCATATGAGTATATATATTATGTACATGTATTATACACTGTATACTGAGAGTATAAGTGAAATGTCATATTAGATGTTTAAAGACTAAAAGTTTAGCAAAAATGAATTACAATGAAAATGAAAGTCACAAATGAGTGCAAACACATGATAATTCTAGACTTTCCAGTTATTTGGACAATGGTAAACACAATGAATAAATAAATAAAAATGGCATACCTCAGGGCAGATTTGCAGAGATGCATCAGGCATACTCAGTCTGCGTACAAATCCACTTCCACTCGTGAAGAAGCGCTCAGCACCACTGCCCCAGGTGCCACTGATGGGACGTCCAGTGTTGTAGAACATGAAAGTGTCACTGCCAGAGGTGGCTGTCAGGCAGGTCTTGTAGCAGTAGGTCTTTGTTAGTGAGCCATTTCCTCTCACTTCAATGTAGTGAGGCTCTACTTTAAGGTCTCTCCGTAACACAACATTGTTATTAGGTTGTCCTGCAGCTGCACCGCCGCCTGCCCCACCAGCACTTACACTACTGCTCCCACCATCTGGAGGGGGCTTCTGTGACACACAGCAGGGGGAGCAGGAACCAGGCTGGGTGCAATAGGCGTGACAGCGAACGATGGCTAACACCACCACAGTGACCAGGAATACAAAGGTGGTAGCACTCAAAGCCACAATCAGGTAGAGGGTCACGTTAGAGAAAAGCAATGTGCTATGAGGTCGGATGATCCTCTTGGGGTCCGGTACCACCTTTGGAGGCACCTCCATGACAGCCACATTGATAGTGGCGGTGGAGGTAAGAGCAGGCTGCCCGTGGTCCTTCACCACAACAGTCAGAGCAAAGGAGGTGGAATTATCTTCCAGGATCCTCCGAGTGGTCCTGATCTCCCCTGTGTGTTCATGCACCTTGAACAGGTCGAGGTCTGTGGCTGTCTCCATCACATACACCAGCCAGGCATTTGGACCAGCATCTGCATCATAGGCCACCACTTTGGTCACCAAGGCACCAGGCTCTGCGTTCTTCTGTACCGTCTCCAATGAGCGCGTGCCATTCCCCGGAGGGTTAACTATTAGCGGTGCGTGGTCATTCTGATCCATTATGTAGATGTAGACAGTGGCGATGCGGCTGAGGGGAGGAATGCCCCCATCTTGAGCTTTGACCTGGAAGTGAAACTCTCTCAGTGACTCATAATCAAAAGCTCGCAGGGCATAAGCCTCCCCTGTATCGGCCTTAACAGACACATAGGAGGTGACAGGGATGCCATGATTGTTGTCATTGAGCACTGTGTAGGTGATGCGTGCATTCTCTTTGATGTCTGCGTCTTGAGCTTTAACAGTACACAAAGAGGCCCCGGGCGCATTGTTTTCAGCCACATAGACTGTATAAGAAGTCTGTTCAAACCTCGGTGGGTTGTCATTAACATCGGCCACATCCACCTGTATGGTCTTCTGAGAGGAAAGGGGAGGGTTTCCTCCATCCGTGGCACTCAGAGTAACATTGTAGGCATCAGTGGTCTCGCGGTCCAGGAAGGCTGAGGTAACCAGAGTGTAGTAATTTCTGAATGATTTGATCTTGAAAGGAAGGCCTGCTGGGATCTCTAAGCTCACCTGCTTGTTGGCTCCAGAGTCCCGATCAGTAACACTAATGAGGGCCACGACTGTGTCAGCACGGGCGTCTTCCCTCACAGGGCTGGACAGAGATGACAGCACTATCTGAGGAACATTGTCATTCACATCCACCACCTCTACCACCACCTTACAGTGTGCTGCCACGGCCCCGGGGCCCTTGTCCATGGCCTGTATGTACATCTCATAGGAGTTGGTCTCTTCATAGTCGACATTGCTCCTCACCCTAATTTCTCCTGTATGAGTGTCCATGCTGAACATCTGCCTCACTCTCTCTGGAGTGTAGCTACTGAAAGAGTAATAAACCTCCCCATTTGTGCCCTCATCCAGATCAGTTGCATTCAGTTTAATTACCAGGGTGTCTTTGGGTGAATTTTCCAACAGTTTCACCTTGTACACTGAGCTGTCGAACAAGGGGACGTTATCATTCGAGTCCAACACCCTCACATTGATCTTCGCCGTGCCTGTTTTATCTGGTGTGCCACCATCCACAGCACTTAAAATTAATTGGTGGTAAGGCGTCTGTTCGCGATCAAGAGGCTTTTTGAGCACAAGCTCGATGTGCTTTGTGTTTAGGGAGGGTTTATTGGATACCAGCGCGAAATGGTCGTTTGTGCTAAGCTGATACATACGAACTGAATTGGACCCAATGTCTGGATCCTGGGCGTTTTCAATCGGGTATCGGGACCCCGGTAAAGCGGATTCTGTGATTTCCAGTTGATATTCGTCTTGGGGAAACTGCGGCGCATTGTCATTGGCATCCACGATCTCCACCTCGACATGGTGCACCTCAGTGGGGTTTTCGACGAGCACCTCCAGATTAATGAGGCAGGTGTTGGATAAATCACACAGCGCCTCTCTGTCAATTCTTTCATTGACGAGTAATCTCCCATTTTTGGGGTTGACAATCACATAGCGTTTCCCGCTGTTGGAGGTTACCTTAATTTTTCGGGTGGAGAGCTTTCGAATATCCAGCCCCAAGTCATTCGCCAGATCACCGACCAGTGCCCCATTTTCTAGTTCTTCTGTAATAGAATATCGCAACTGTCCGAACGAAAGGCCACAAAATAAAAAAAATATCACAAAATAAAAAGGCACATTATTCCCTATCCAGTTGCATATCCCCGCCACAGCCATTGCAAGCTCATAGGATCCGCAGACGGATTAAACGCAGCCTTCCGCCTTTTTAGCTTGCAGTATCTTGCATCCCAGCACCTCATTAAGGTGGGCTAATTGGTCTCCGGGTGAATGAAACACAAGCGGCTCATCCATCGTGTTACCCGGCTGAGGTGAATCCTTTCCAGCGCACCCATATTTCCTTTGTCCGTGATGCGCTTTTTTTGTCTCCGCTGCGCGCTGCTGACGGGTGTGTTTCCTGCCACTGGAGCTGTGAAATACGCAAAGACACACACAATTAGCTCTAATATCACCGGAAAATAACTAGTTACCCTTCAAAATAAAACATGTGCTTTTCTGTCAAACTTCTCTTCAGTTAAGAATGAAGTTGAAGCTTTTTTTATTTTATTTTTTTTATCCAAATAACCATAAAGATTAAACACGCAACTTTATTTTTTTGTGTTTATTTCTGCAGCTTTGTCTAGTTGTGCAGAAAGAAATATTTTGCAAAACCTACTTTCATAAAACAATCATTTCCTTACCGAGACTGCACCATGTATTGATGTATTAGTTTAGTTTAGATGCGTCTTTGTGTTGTGCAATAATTATTCTATATAAAATAACCAAAAATTGTTGTTCCATGCGCGTCTTATCTAACTTATTCGACCCCAGTTTCAGTGTCTAGAATATATTATTATTCTGAAAACCCCACAGGCGGATATGACCTTATGTACTACTATTGACTTGACTTTGGAGGGACAGTATTCCACCCTAGCGCGCACTCAGACTCCAGATCCTTTCCACTGTGGCGCAGCTCCCCTCCTCCCTCCCCACCCATTTCTCTCATCTCCATCCCTTCCATTGCAATGTCGGTGTAGGGTCTGGGAGCTAAGAGACGACCAACACATGAAAGCACCTCTAAAATAATGAAAGATGACCACACAGACGGACATACGCGTTAGACACCCGTTACGCATCCAACCGGTCAGCATTGGTGCTTTGTGCATGACTGGAATATTTAAGGTGAAATCATTTAGTTGGCTGAAAGAAAACGTGTGTTTCATATAACGATTTTAATTTTATCTAGATTCACTGGTGCTCGGAACAACAAGGTCATGGACGGCTGTACTTTAACGCACCCACGTCGCCCATAATGAAAAAGAAGAAGGAGGTGGGGGGAAGACGTGGTTACAAACAAAGACACATGTTTGGGTACTGGCTTATGTTTGTCTTCCTTTGTCTGCACTTGAGTCGTAGAATGATGGTTAATTTGCCGGTAGCGATTCTGCGGCGCAGCCTACCACATGGCATGCATTTGGGCAAGGCGCAGCAAAACGAAAGCATTGGACTGACAATCACAACCTTCCCTCCACATGGATCACTGTCAGTGGTAGACCTCAGACTGTCAGGTCATATAATCGTACTTAAGATGCCCGTGGTGGACCCCATTATGCGGAGGTCTTATTTCCCGGAGAGAAAAGTGATATAGGGTTATATATAGGCACGGAATTAAACGAGAAAAAAGAGGTGGAGAATTAATGGTGTTGAGGATTTAACTCCAAACAGGAAAAGTCTTAACAGTATATACCATATAGTGGTGGCTGTGTTATGCTTCATGATGTAGTTTTATACATTTATATTATTCTAAGCATTTGGGGGCGTTATCTGTGTATCTCCCACAGGTTGTAAGTGTCCACTGATGCACATAAAAATGATCTAAACCACTTAACCTTTGTTGTTAAAGTGGTGCATTACAGCCTGTTTGAGTAACAGAGAAAGGGTTTGACTCCTTTCTGTTCCTTCCTGACACTATTTCATAGACTTACTCAGAAATTTTTGAGGATCCAGCTTATGAGGCCATATATTGATTTTCTATTACTATCTAAACCTCCAGATGCTGCAGCTGCAGCTGAACTCACCTTCATTTAATATCACCTTGCACCAGGAATATTTCCTACAAATCACATCAAAGCTCTTATGCAGTTTTATCAGCTTACATATCATTAATACATATAATACTTCAATATGTATCCAGCTCCATAAAATGACCAAACATGAACTCATTTGAATATCATGTTGGAAAATACAGCAAAATAAAAATAACATTCTTGCCTATACTTTGTAGATTCAAGTGCTTGAAATATGTTATATTTATACATAAAATATATCAAGCTTAAGACTCTATACGACAATGGCAAGATATAGTTTAAAAGGTTTAAAAATTATACAGGAAATGCAGAACTGAATGGAACATCCCAGCTGCATCATCTATAAACATGTCTTATTTACACATGTTTGTTGTTATAATCATAAGCATGTGTTGTGTTGATGGAATTCCTTTTCAGTTGAGTAAACCAAAAGGGTTCCAGACTTAGTATTACAGACATTATCATGCTAAAAGGAATCCATTTTGGACATGCTTGATATTACTGTTTTGCTTCAGTAACTGAGTCATGCATCACTGAGCATGGTCCAAAAATTATTTTCTAGACATAATTATGCATTTTACTGAGCCAGACACACCTATTTTTAAAACAAATCCAAAGTGGGCAAAAGAGATAGAATACCAGAACATATCCTTACTGTAGTAAACTGTGAATCACAATGTATATTTATTGAAATGAAGATCAAAAGTCACCATTGCACATAAAAAAAGACATAAGCATTGTTGTTATATTCTTGTTACAGCATATGTTTACTGGCAAAGCTAGCATTAGCCAAAAGCATTTCCTGAAAGACAGACCAAAGCTGAGTAATTCATGACTGTGCTTACCAACACACTGAAAAGCAAAATGTCAGACCAAAGTCATTTATCCTAGGGTTGCTACACAGAAATACCCTCTCATATTAATCCCCATAACATGTATTGCTCTGTAGAAGCATATTAAAGGAGTAAGTGAGACATAAAAATGAGATTAAAGGGGAATTATTAGGTCAGTAACCATGGCTGTCTTGTGTAAAATTTGGGGGCAGATCTGGGAGATAACAATAATCAGGCAGACAATGAATTAGCAGTCATGGCTCTGGGTACTGAAAAAGAAGCTAGAGGTATTGACCTAAATATAGAACACAAACCCAGTATGCTTAGTAAAAAAAAAAAAAAAGTAATATTCACTGAGTATGAACAACAAAATCAAACTAGGGGTAAAAAAAAAAAAAAAGAAAAAATAATATTACACATGTGAAAGGGGAGGCGGGTTATTTTAGGGTGAACTAAGGGTCTGGGGAGTCCATCCAAAACAGACAAGCAAAGTCGGTCACAACAGCTGGCAGGGCAACAGTGTCCTGATGGCCTTAAGCAGAATAGATTACTGCGTGAATGCATCTAATGGAGGAGTGCCATAATGGCTCCTTTGAATAATCTACGCAGTGTCATCTGGAACATTTCAAGACATCAAATGCACAAAAGATGTACCCGAGCTTCCTCCAAAAAAAAGGATTAATTCATATAGGTCAAAAACAACCAGGCTTCAG
The DNA here is from genome assembly GCA_029822895.1 of Maxillicosta whitleyi. Lineage (NCBI taxonomy): Eukaryota > Metazoa > Chordata > Actinopteri > Perciformes > Neosebastidae > Maxillicosta > Maxillicosta whitleyi. The sequence continues at coordinate 17,331,641 of JAPSES010000044.1, read as the reverse complement.
TATATAACTGAACTGCATTACTGATAAGTTGACAAAAATAAGGAAATAAAATAAAATAGAACCACTTTGGTGTCGTTCTGCCTTTTCCATGTGCTCAGAAATAACTTTATATTTGATAAATATGACGTTCAAGATTGGAGTCATGCAATGTGGATGTGCCTCTTGCTGGATTATCAACTGTCCTGACATGCTGATGGGGACAGGAAATAATTTTATAAAAGAGGGGATGAAAAGCATAACAAATTACACGCTGAACTTTGAACAAAAGGCAGCCACATGCATACAACACATGCACGTCAGCTGACACTGAGCACGGATGGCACATTGTTAAATAATGAATGCCTTCCGCCAGATTTAGATTCACAAAATAGACATTTTGGTTTGCATATGCACTGTTGATTGTTCACCTGCCTCTTATGGAAAGCGTTTGTGATATGTTGCATAAGACACTGAAATTGCGTTTCCATAGCAACAACAATTTGATGAATGTTGCAGCGCCAGTTAAGATTAACACTCTAAATTTGATGCACTGTCCCCACACAAAATGGTGCATTTTTTTGCTGTTCTTTCAAACATATGTGGAAGCCATGTTAGGTATTTTTAAAACATTACGCAGTGTAATGTGAGTTATTGATTAAGTGTCAGGAAACTTTTCATTCACAAACAAACCTATTATTACATAAAGAAGACTGTAAGGTTTTGTAGAGAAATGGTAGTTTTGCCTAAAATGTATTCAAAGAGTGTTGGATTCCAGCTTGTGTGCAGTGATCTACAAAATAAAAAAAGAAAAAAAAGGAAAAAAAAGATGAAGAAGAAGCACAGGACTCAAACTGGTGCAGCACTGACCCCATGGCAAGGGCAGCTACACATAAAAACCTGCCATAGGCGTCACTCAAGATGGAGCATAAATCTTCCTGCACTTACTGCAATCTGCTGCTGGTATTCCATCATAGTATTCTGTCAGCGTATACCCACCAGATCAGCACTATCTTTGTCCTCTGTGGTTTTGAAACCTGCTCCATATTCATGTATACGTCTGTAAATATCATAATATAACGCATACAACAAATACTACAATCACAGCATGAATTCTGTCTGTACTCCACAGTTTTCCTCAATAATACAAAGTTACTCATGTCATTTGGATGCGACAATATGTTTGTCTGAAGTGATTCTGTGTATTAAAGCTCAGACAATGTGAATCTGTTGATAGATTCATTCTTTTCTTGTTCTTCTCTGGAAATCAGTGACAACTGCAATGTGATATGCGAGTAGTTGTTTTCCCACAGCTCAATCTGAAAACAAGACAAATGACATATCAGTCCTGTCTCAGTGACTTCTGAACGAGTGAAACACTTTTTCTTTTTTTTTTTTGATTAACATTTTTATTTTATTGTAAATCTTTTTTGACAGTACAAATAGCTACGATGGAGCATTAGGGCCATTCATGAAGGAGAAGATATTTTTTGATATGACGAGATTAAAGTCAACATGTCGA
>JAPSES010000044.1:17314032-17327715 GCA_029822895.1 Maxillicosta whitleyi | reverse complement strand
GGGGGTCTGTGCTCTCTGAGTGCTTTTCTAGTTTCTTGACATAACCTCCACAGAACAAATGGAGGAGTCTAAAGATGGATTTCACATTTTTGTCCCTTGACACATATTTCACAACAGTTGTAACATCTGGAAAGCATCTGTGGGAACCAGACCATAATATAATGAAGAGTTCAAAGAATTGTAAAATATTAATATTGTGTCAGGATGTTTAGAGTGACCCAGTGAACACAGCATATGATGTTGGTATTAGAGTTTAGAGTCAGTTTAAGAGGTAGATTCATATGGAGGAATTAACAGAAGATTACGTCATTATTGTTAGGGTGAAGGAGTTAATCGTTGTCTGACTATACAGGATCACATATGCATTTCTACTGCCAGATCCTTATTTCAGCTGAAGATAAACTGCCTTTGTTCACATCTCATGAAGAAGAAGTCTCATCCAGATCATCCTTAAATAAATGTGATAAAGTTAATCCTGATAATCTGGTTCAAATGCCTTTAGTTTGGAGGAGTCCCTTTAAATGGTCTAAACCTGAGAGATATTTAACAATAAAAGCCCCATTTGAAGCCTAATCTGTAAATATTCTCTGTGTAAGGTGATTGGAGAAGAGACACTCATTGGATCAATATATGCTCACTCTACACAAAGAGTGGGAGGAGGAAACATCTGGAGATGATTTAAGATTAAATGCAGCATAAACAAATCACTGAGAGAAGAATCACTAGTGCAGAGCGTAATGGCATAACACTGCAATAGACCAAATAAAAATCCAATACAGTTTGTGGCATTACATACATCTAGGGCTTTTAGTGGTCAGGTACAGTTTTGTTTCTACAAAATAATGTGAATATAACAGGAAGTAATGTTGCACATATAGACAAGAGGATTTTTAGTTGATAAATCCATTCCTTTGCTCCCAAACATGGCTGCTCAGCCATGAACAATTATCAGAACAATTATTTAAGATAGTGGTTCTCCAATTTTTATTTATTTATTTTTTTTTACCATGGAGTACCCCCTGAAATAAATGTTGTTAAACAAGTATACCCCAATTCTCGCTTTAAAAAACAAAACAAAAAACTGTTAAATAATAAGTATATTTTTGTGTTAAAGGTGTCTGTTTTTGTTTTCAAAACTTGGCAAACAAATATATATTTAACTGTAATATATTAAAAATAAGTAAATTTTATCTTTCACTGATAAGAAAAATAAATTAATTGGTCATCAATTAATAAACGGACCTTTCATCAACCAAAAATAATAAATTATTTTGAATAATATAAAATAGAAATGTGAAATGATCAAAGCTTAAACAAGTTGATTGACAATAAAACAAGGAGTGTCAATTATTATTATTATATCAATGTATTTATTGTTTTATGTTTCAGCATTAATACTCATTATTTATTTTGGATTTATTTAATGTATCCCCCCCCCCCCCCAAATGTTCAAGTAACCCCTGGTCTTCTTCCAAGCATCCCTGGAGATACACCCCCATGTGTAAACTCATATTGGGTGGACAAATCCTCAGATAGGTCTTTAGTGGATACAGGAGTGAAGAGGTTAATTTTTTTCTGTGGCAGTGGAGGATGCAGAAATAGATCTTTGGCATTGTAAATATATGCTTGCATTCCATCACAGTTCCTGCAGTAGAGACTGTACTGTATAAATTGCCTACTGTCTCTTGACGGAAACTGCTAAAATAAACTTTTCCATAATAAACATTACAAACTTGCACATTTGTACTATATCTGAATATACATTACAAGACATAAACATACCTGTATTATTGTAAAATCTTCTCATCAGAGGCCAAGCAGAAAATTGTGCAAATTCAAAGTTCAGATCAACCTTAACAGTAACATAAAAATAAAATAACTATACACTAGACAGCTGCTGTGTGAGTGTGTGTATATATATATATATATATCTCCTATATTTCAGCACCATGGACAGCACCATTTACCAATAATGTAAAGAAAGCCCAGACATCAGTACTTAGTAAGATGATACATATTTTCATAGAATGTTTAGTTTGTGAGGGGCAAATAGTAACATTACATTTTGCATATTTAATCATAGAAAGATGGTGGTTAAATATTTTTAGATTAATATTGCGGGGTGTGAGAGTTTATTAAGCCACTGTATTTGAACCTAACTAAAAGCAAATGCTAAAGAATAGAAAATTATCTAAAAATGATTGTGGATCCATACAGTCTGGGTACAAGCAGTACATCTGCAGGCGTGGAATGAATTGCCTCTTATTTTGAGGCCTTAAGAATAGAAAAAAACAAAAAAACAAGAAGCTTCGCTGAGCTTGAAAAATGTTATGTATTCAATGCAACTTTCAGTGACAAAAACCTGTTCAAATCCTCATGTGTATGATAATGTGTTAGATATATAGTACATAGCTCAGTCTGTGTCTTCTCTAATATTAACTTCTCAATATTTACAGCACAGGATTATTATGCATTTGCTATGTCTATGATGCCTGTGATCTGGTGTAACTATAAAAACACCCCATTGCTGAGCCGACGGCAATTTACAGAACTAACATTATTTCTAAAATATTTTTGGGCAAAGTGTTGAACAAAGCATTTTCTTTCAACTTAACAGTCTCTTAAAAATAATAACGATTCAGGTGGCACTTTTGCGCCCCTGTGTCCTGGTTTATCACAGCTGGGTTATGCAACATTTTCAGCACCACGGACAGCACCCATTATAACAAATGTAGACCCTGGAGAAGAGAATTGATGGCACAGATAACAGCAATACTCAGCACCCAGGAACTTAGCCACAGGTGCACTGTTTCTCTCCACCGACCTACTTAGAGTTCTTTTTGAGCACAAGTAACCCAGGGACCTAAAGGCTTTACAAAGTAATACTGAGGTCACTCCTAACCACAGCTTGACCAGGTTTCATATCGTACACTTTTTAGCATCTGTATTGCATTTCTCCATTTTGTTCTAGGAGTGGGTTATCTAGCATTCAGAAACCTTCAAATATGTGCAAAAGTTAATGCATTTCTTTTAAAAAATTAGTAATAATCCTAAGCATATTTGTTTGACTATGATGGGAATGTCTTCTTTCACACAGTGATGGAGCCCTCACACATTAGTCTCCTGTAGGACTGCAGAGTGAAAGGCCTGTGTGGTCACAGTGAAGAGCAGACTATGCAATTTGGCTCTAGGCTTTTACTAATCCTGACAAAGCTATTATTTGTCTGCTTTTGCGATTTGAACTGCAGGCATCTCCTTTATTTGGTTTTCAATTTCCAAGAATTAGTACAGAGTGTTATACAGAGAAACTGGGTCAAAATGTGTTTATGTGAGGGAATTTGAGAGAGAGAGAGAGAGAGAGAGAGAGAGAGCAAGAGAGCAAATGCAAAATAGAGAGAACGAGTTACATTTCAGAAGTCACTTTTGATCAACTCAGTTTCATTTTTCAGCACACAGCAGACAGACAGATTAAAAAGCTTTATTCAAACTAGCATGATCAGGCAGAACATTTAAGCCAAATAAGAAACATCAGAATCCGACAATTAACTAGACTTGAAAATAAAGCGAGGTCATTCTCTCCCATACTGTCTTTAATCCACTAAGTGGGATGGAGCTGGATTACGTTTGATGTAACTCTCACGACATATTGTACAATCTGACTGGCAAATTAGCAGAGGAAAAACTGAGCTGTGAACACGAATGAGAAGTAACAGTTTTACTATATCAAGCAATTAGCACAAGCACCTCCTGTGCCATTCAATCACAGTGAATACAGAAGATATCAAAAAGTCTACGGTATAAAAACACAAAGTATAAAGCACTTAAATTTACAGTAAATGCATCTACTAGTTCTAATAAGAACATTTGCTCTGAAACCAAAAGGCTGAGCCCCTATCCAACACCTAAGCAAGTCAAGATTGTGTTCTATCATGGGGGTAACTGTCATTTGTAATACTGTGTGTTATGTTATTGTTTCATTCATCCAAACATCTTCTTTTACAATGCAGAAGGCACACAAGGAGCTCATCAGTTGTGCAATTTTTACACCACTTTCAGTGTCGATTGCACATATAACTCGTACCCCACAGCAAGTAGTTCCTCATTAGGACACATCCTTAGTCTGACAGACGGCAAACAGTGTCACGTCTGTCTGGTGTAGCATCAACACCAGGCGGCAGTGACACAGGAAAAGAAAGATAAGGTTTCACTGACTCAGAATATGTAGCTTGATACATCCAGGAATATTCTGTCTTCACTGCATTACTGAGTGCTGAAATCACATTTAGATTCAGTGCATATCTCAAAGTGCTGCCATCTGCTTAATACTTGCACAGTCTACGGGATCAGCGGTGCATTCTATTTTTTAACACTGGAAAACTGCAACGTTAGGTAACACTTTGCTCTTCTCAGATTCGATGTTATCATTTAGCATATCAATAAGCATTCCTAATAAGCTCCTTGGTTCTGAGAATGTAAAGTCCTGGACTTTGTAGTAGTGCAACGGCGCTACCTTCGAGGTCGAACAGGTCAAGAAAAGTAGTTATTTACACTATCAAAACAACATCGTATGCACCAAACTACAAATACGCAACACAAAATTCCCTTAAAGAAGCTCACAAAAGCAGCATTAAAAGTCAATACATAAAATATTTATAAAAACAGGAATATTCATAAAACAACACCTTGCCTGGATCGTGTATTCGACTGTACCATGGCAAAGATAAAATCATTTTAGTATTCTTTTCAATAAACAGAGTCTTTATCATTATAAAATATGTTTGTTCTTTCTTTTTTTTAATTATATTTGTAACTGATTACGACGTACTTCATATCTGAATATGTATATAATCTTTAATTTGCCTGGGAAAAATATGAAGCCAAAAGCTTCCATATGAGTCAGATCTTGGAAAAGTGATCATCTTTTTATACTTGAACTTGTTTTGATATTTTAATGAAAGGTACTGTGGATGTTTAGTGTTTCCATGCTGCAAACAGATTTCTGTCAGCATACTATATTCTACTCTCTTACTTAAGCTCAATAAAATTGTAATCTTACCTTGATAAATAATTATTGCAGACAGGTCTACCTGATACAGCCAGACTTAAAGCTAACTGTGTGACCGTTCAGATCATTTGTAACAGCAGTGATGTTGATACATATTATACACCTTATGTTTGTAAAGGTGTGTGTGTGTGTGTGGTCAGTTCTGGTAGAGCTACAACCCTGATAATGTTTCCTTCTCTAACATCATTTTCTTTTTCCTTAAACCTACTTTAAAACTAACTACAACTAAAGAAACCAACAGAAAAAAAAACTGTCCCTTTTTATGCCACTTAACTTGTGTTTTCTTTTCACACATTCATCAATGTTGAACAACAACAAACACTGTAAGAAACTGTTAAAGTAATCTGAAATTTAACTACTCTAGCTACAAGTAATAAACTATGAGCCTTACTGTAGTGTAAGACTTGTAATGAAGTGGAAATGTTTACAAATGTTTATAAAAAAAGAAAAGAAAAAAAAACAAAAAACACCAAGTACAAAGCCTGACTCACTATTAACAGCTACAGTTCAGTATTTGATTAGATTTATGGAAGAAATATATTAACCCTGATTCATGTGCGTATGTCGTGATAGGCTCGTTTAACCTTCACATGAATGAAATGAAAGATTGTAACTTAGGTACGATTATCTATTGATGATTTCCAGAAGAACAGCACGCAACACAAACCTGGAGTGAAGGCAGTTTTGTCCATTAAATCAGATCAAGGTTTCAAAGTATTAAAACTTGATGGTTATATGAGTCCACTGTAGAATGTCCACGTATTCTGCAATGTATGATTTTAATACTATGTTCAAGTACATTGAACATGTCGTAGAGCCATGCAGATTCATGCTTAACAGAGAAAAGAAGGACAAAAGCTGAGGCGATTTGTAGTTGACATCTGTAGGTATGAATGGAGGAGCTATAGATTGGTTACGTCAGTGGGTCTGAGGGAGGACAGCTGTTTTACATCTTCTTTGTGAGTCACAGGGAAGAACATCCGCTAGAGACTTCTCTGAAGAGATGATTATATCATGGCAGTTCTCTTCTGGGTCCCTGCTAAAAAAAGACAACATATAATCAACCAAAAAAGGAAAGTCAACCAGAATATGAACTTGTAGAAAGTCCTCACTCATGCAACAGTGGATCCTGACTGGTTACTGCCACCATCAGTTTCAATGAGGATACTTTCTCTAGATTTAGGGCAAATCAGTACGTTTTCTATATCTGGTGTATTTTTTATTTTTTTTAATATCTTTCAAATAAGCCTGGATAAGAATTTGGAATTGTCAACAAACACAGAAAAAAAAAAAAATTAAAACCAAAGCATTAGACTATGATAGGATAGCAGACGCTATAACCAAAGCATGCACAAACAGTCATCACACTGTGCTATTTGGTTTTATTAGTGGACACTACTTTGGTGTTAAGCGCTAACATCCAGCGTATGTGATGGACAAATGAGGACTAAAGAGAGTAACATGAACTAGATCATGTACGCTGACATCTGTACTGTGAACTGGAAACAGTGATGTCCAGTAGTTTAACTGCTCTCAGGTACGATACACACAGAGAACCTATTCAGGACAGTTCATTCCTTAATCCCTTTTTCCTATCTGTGCCATCACTTTACCCTGAATATCTGCCAAGCAAGCCAGATGTGCACAACACAAATCTGACTAGCAGCCAATTTTATTCTAATCTCAGTTCTCAGTAAGATGAGATTTTACAATTTACAATGAATTTTTAATTATTTTTTTTTTGTTTGTTTACAACACCCTTGCATTGTAGTATTTTGTTTGTGGGGGATAAAGTGTAACCAGGGACAAATGGCAATATTGTATTCTGCATTTTTAATCGCTTAAATATGGTGGCCAAATGGTCATAGATTAGCACCGGGAGCTGTGATATTTTTATTAAACCAATTTGTCGAATGAAAAAAAAAAAAAAAAAAAAGTGTACCAAATACAAAAAAAAAAAAAAAAGAGAGAGAGAAAAAGTCTACAAAATTATAGTGGCTCTACAAAATGTAGTTAGCAACCAGCATACCTCCAGTTGTAGAATGGACTTCCTTTCATTTTGAGTACTTAAGAACAGAAAAAAGAGACAAGTTCAGTTGAACATGTGAAACTCTCAGACTCACACTTTCAATGCACTCGAGAGACACACAAGTCGTTCTCTCTCTCTCTCTCTCTCGCCACATACACACATGAATTCATGCATATTCATATTGTTTAATCTTTCAGTGTGTCACTCGGTTCTGTGTACTCTGCAGGTCCAGCTGTACAAAAACAAACAACATCTGGATAAGAATGAACTCTTTTATACTGACGCCAGCAGAGGCACAGCCTGAGACTGCAGACATGCAGCCTAAAGCCTTTAATGTACAGTAAAGCAACACTTCTTGACCTTGAAGCATATCCCTCTGTGACTAGGACTCTTTGAAGTGCTCCCTCTCTCAGTTACACAGTTATGCTCTGATTGTGCACTATGCATCTGTAATAAATGACCTACATACTACATGCAAACATGGAACAAGCGTGTAGACTATATTTGGGTTTTATTTTTTGTGGCTCAAATATTTTACAAAGTCAGGAGTAGTTCATTTATAATTGACTTTTCTAATTATTTTTCTATGGTCTTTATTAGGTTCTGTCTATTCTTTTGCTTCACTGGTCTACATTTGTTTTTTACAAATGATCTGCCTCAGAGATTAAAGGTGCTAAATATCACTTACTTTATTAAGAAACATGTGACAAAAAGTGCTGCTTAGCTGATGTGTTTTCACTACATAGTATTATTACACATATATTGGTTTATGTACATTTACATTAGATACACTAGATCTCTCATTAATTCTCACAATTGTACATTTTGATGCAGATAAGTGTATTTTGGAAACTGCAGCCAACCAGCATTTTTGACTGAATTTGTTTTTAACCCATAAAGACCCAGAGCTACTTTGGTGGCACTTCACAAATGATTTTTTTTTCTCCATATGTCACCTTTCTAAAGTGATTTCAACATTTATTATAGCAATATCATTTGTATTTTAATTTTATTTTTTTTAGTGGAAATCATGTATTTTCCTATATGATTATGCAGCTGTTCATAAAAGCTCATGTTTACAGTTGAGGTTTTTTATATAAAAAATTACAAATATATATAATTTTCACAAATATATCAATAAGTGAATGTAAAAACAAGTGTCTCCATCCACTGTCATTGATCCAACTCCATGGGTTTTACTGGTGAATCAATGCTGTAGAAGATGACAGTGTTTCCACATCCACTATGGAGCCTCTGAACGTCCAAATACGTCATATGTGATGACCATGAAACAACGACAAACTGCATTTTACACTAATTATTTCAATGTATTAATAGCTTTCGTGGCTCAGAAGTTATTAAACATTTTAGATCAAGACATGATATTGGTTGACAGTAGCTGTTTGGGTCTTTATGGGTTAATAGTGACTCAAAGTTTCACTACTTTTATTCTGAAGGCATTTTACTTATAGACCAGTGCAAACAAATGGGTATACTAAAGTATTCTGAGCCAGTTGTGTTTCACTATCATCCCTGATGACACAATGACCCCTTTTTTTGTTCATATTTTACTTTTTTTACAGACAACACATAAAAGCCTCAATATGTTAAAAAGAGATAAAGTCAATAGTGTCCGAAAATGAAACAAGGATGAAGATAACAGTAGAGAAAACTGTGTAATACTTGTACACATGATCCATGGCACCAATAAAAGTACTTATCTGAACATACAGTTATGACTTGAGAATGAATCACACACATTTCCTGGCCTTCAGAGGAAATATGAAAACTTAGACCCTGAACACACCACATGGGTGGTGAAAAGCTGTCAGTGAAAATGTACTGTATGAATCATGATAGATGAGAAACCTCAACCACACTTAGCAACCTCTCCCACCAGTGGACCTGTGGTACATACCTCCAATGTGGACGCTCTGGAATCTGTGGTTTCACTCGGCCCTATGCTCCTCGGTATACTGGACACAAAGTATCCCGCTCCTTTTGGGATTATTGGCTGTCTCACAACCACTTTACCTTTTCTGGTTTCTGCTAAGAATAAACTATACCAGTAGGCATCGCTGGAGATCAAGGTGGAATCTGCAATGGTGGAGCTTCTCTGGCTGATCACGCTGTTTCTGCTGATCACACTGTTCCTATTAGCAGGGGGGATCTTAATGGCCTTTGGCTTTGGTTTTTGACACTTCAGACAAATAATAACTAAGATGGTGATTAGTAGTAAGAAGGACACAGCCCCCAAACCGATTACTAAATACAGGTTTACGTCTGTGAATACATGATACTCTAATGGCAACTCTGTGGTCTCTGAAAATGACATCACATGCTCCACTGTTGATATCTTGATGGTGACGGTGGCGGACAGAGCAGGTTCCCCGTTGTCTTTGGCAACAATCACCAGCCGCTGTTGTCTGGGGTCTCTGTAACTGAACATCCTAGTTGTTCGGATTTCACCGTTGTACTGGTCCAGGCTGAAAAGAGACACATCACTGATGTGCAGGAGCTGGTACGTCACCCTGGAGTTCTGCTCAGAGTCTGCATCGATGGCGATCACTTTGGCCACCAAATGTCCCTTATCTGTAGACCGTGGTATCACCTCCTCCACAACAGAACCCTGCGCTCGCCAAGGTGACACGATGAGGGGGGTGTTATCGTTCTGGTCCAGGATGATAATATGAACCGTCACGTTGCTGTTCAGTGGAGGAACACCAGAGTCTCTAGCTTCTATGTGGAAAAGAAACTCTCTTTCTCTCTCATAGTCGAATGTCTTCAAGGCATAAAGATCACCATTCTCTGGATTGATGGAGAACAACATTGACATTGACGTGTTCACAATCTCCTTCTCCATGATGAAATAGACCAAGTACTGGTTTTCATTCAGATCTGGGTCAAATGCACTGAGAGATGTCAATAACGCTCCTGGTACATTATTCTCCACAACATGGATGGTGTAAAAAGACTGAGAAAACATGGGTGCGTTATCATTGACATCCAGAATATCTAAAGTGATGGTTAAATTTTCCGATAGAGGTGGGAATCCTCTGTCTGACACCCTCAGTATGATGTCATATTTCCCTATTACCTCTCTGTCCAGTGGCTTTGAAACCAGTAGCTCAAAGTAACCCTCAGAGGACTTATTCAGGAGGAAGGGTAGGATTTCTTGCTGGTTCAAAGTGAGCGCCACTTCCCCGTTGACTCCAGAGTCCCTGTCGCTGGCACTCACCACCGCAATGAGCGTCCCCACAGACACATCTTCAGCCACTGAGTTCCTCAGAGACTTGATGGTTACTTCAGGGTAGTTATCGTTCAGATCTGTGATGTACACCATCACTTTGCAGTGTCCTGACAGCGGGTTGGCTCCTCTGTCCTGAGCTTGTATATGCATCTCAAAACTCTGAACCTCCTCGTAATCGATTACCCCCTTCACCTTGATCTCACCTGAGTTTGGGTCAAGTGAGAAGAGCTCTTGTGTCTTCTCGGAGGTGTACAGGGTGTAGGAGTAGATCAGCTCTGCGTTACTGCCTTCGTCTAAGTCTGATGCGTTTAAGGTCATGACCACAGTCCCTGCAGCTGAATTTTCTGAAACACTGACTGAAAATACCGGCTGACTGAAGAGGGGGGCGTTGTCATTGATATCCAGGACATTAATTATGATGCTGGCTGTGCCGGATCGGGGAGGAACCCCCCCATCCACAGCGGTTAAAATCAAATTATGAACTGCATGCTCCTCTCTGTCTAGATTTGCATTTAACACTAAATCAACATATTTAGAGCCATCACTGCCAGTCTGGATGTCAATATTAAAGAATTTGCTTTCACTAAGATAGTAAGTCTTCACTGAATTCGCCCCCACATCTGCATCTACAGCATTTGTCAATGAAAATCTCTCACCGGGAGGGGTTGCCTCGGAAATGTCCAATTGCATTGTCTTTCTGCGAAACACTGGCGCGTTGTCGTTAATGTCCATGATTTCAAGCTCGATGTTAAAAATACGAATAGGATTTGCAAGAATGACGTCCATTTTCAGGAAACAAGAGGTTGTTTTAGTCGTGCATATGTTTTCCCGGTCTATCTTCTCTCGGATAACCAACTCACCGGTGTCTTTTTTGATGTCAAGGTAATTTTTGCTGTGAATGACATCGAGTTTCGCCTCCCGTTGCACCAAACTGCGAATATCCAGACCCAGATCTGTGGCCAGATTGGCAACAAAGGAGCCCTCTTCCATTTCCTCTGGAATAGAGTAACGAGTAATGGAGAGCGCACATCCCCACAGTGCACTGAATGTGAAAACAGCTACGATCCAACGTGTCCCTATAGGTGCAATGATCAGAGCCATCATGATGCCGTGTTTAGAGGATGGTGTAAATGAAATCCTCCTGTGCGATCTAGACTGCGTGGATGTAGGACAGCGCCGGTGTCATCGCCTCCACGCCTCGTGTGTGGAGCTGCAGTAGGCCATATACAGTACAGTACCGCTGGAGGAGCGGGGCTCTCACAGCACAGCTCTGCAGGGGCGTGGGCAGGGTTTCAGTGGGCTGAGGGGGGGCACACTGGAATTAACACATTCCAACGCTGAGCATCATAAGTTGCTTTTCCATTGGAGATCTGCTCATGACATTACCGATATTTAGTAAAATAAGATAAGACTTTATTGATCCCACCCTGGGGAAATGTAACTGTATACAGCAGCAATGTGTGGCGATTTGTAACTAGTATTATTTATGTTATTTGTGTTTTTGTTGTTTATGATATTTTGTTTATGTCTTCATCTCTCCTTTAGCAGGTGTTATTTACTTCATCTCATCATAGGTTGTTTCATTTTCCAGTTTACTCAGTTCTGGTTCTAGATATTGTTCCCATTATAATTATCAATAAGGTTGTTGTTGTTGTTAGTATTGTTGATCTTCTATTATGAGGGTCTTTTTCAGCGGTGGAATGTAACAAAGAATTTTCACTTTGTTACTGTACTTAAGTAGTTTTTTTTGTATTTGTAGCCTACTTTACTTAAGTAAAAATAATAATACATGCTTTTACTTTTACTTTACTACATTTTGTGGCAGTTATCTGTACTTTCTACTTTATATTAACATCTTTTCTTCTAAATCTTTTTTTTTTTGTGTCTAAATCATGAATGAAAAATGCACTGAGCAGTGACATTGGCAGAATATGACTTGCCACAAAACAGCACATGTGCAAAACATCTCCTCCAGTTCCAGTCTGACTGGTCTGTTTACATGCAGGAGCAGATCGACTTTCAGTCACATTGTCTAGTTGTATTAGTCTGAGGAGTAAAGCTTTAATTTCAGTTGCGCGAACATGTTTATATGTACCATTAAGGTTCAAGTAAATAATTTAGAAAACAGTGCAGAAAAGACAAAAAACTTCAAGGGGTTTATAAAAATATACCCCCCAAATAAGCATAAAACAACAAGATAACAATTAAAAAAGTACAAATGAGTACAAACAAAAATAACAAAATAATTTCTGAAATCTTTTTCTGGGTTAATTTATGGTCATGTATACTGTAGATGATATGTTTGTGTGTGTGTTGGGGGGGGGGCATTAACCCATAGGATGACGGAGAATTGGCTTGTCACCAAAGGGTTGCTGGTCGCTGATTCCTCGAACTAGCAGAGAAATTGCTGGCTGATGTGCCCTTGAGCAAGGCACTCAACCCTCCATTTGTTTCCCAGTCAATGGACATAGTAGCCCAGTGCTCCTAGTCTGCAGTGTGTTGTGTTTGTGCATGTTCAGCCAGTGAAATGCAGAGGGTCAATTTCAGTATGTGTTACATGTCTGCATTAAAATAATGACTCTTAGATGTGTATATGTGTATGTGTATGTAAATGTGTATATATGTGTGGATATCTATGTATATGTGTGTATGTGTACGTGTGTAGGTGTGTGTTTGTATATGTGTATGATATGTGTGTATATGTGTGTGTGTATGTATATGTGTATATATATGTGTGTGTATGTATATGTATATGTGTGTGTATGTGTAAGTGTATATGTGTGTATGCATGTGTATGTATATGTGTATGTGTGTGTATGTGATTGTGTGCATGTGTATGTATATGTGTATGTGTGTGTATATGTATATGTGTATGTATAGTGTAGGTATCTACTCTCCCTTGTAAACATTGTACTTGTCTAGGCATCTCTGATAGGGTGTGTGATGTGGGCTTGTCTGATCATTGCTTTCTTTGAGAGTTCATTTTTGGGGCACACAAATGTTTCAAAGGAAACCATCATAAAACGTGTGTAACTGAAGACACCAATGAGATCTTCAAACAGGTCTTGTCTCTAACGTCTGCACTGCGGGGGGTTCAGTCAATGAGCCTGTCACTAGCTTCAATGCTAATATGCTAAACATTATAGATTCCATTGCTTCCACTAAGATGAAGGTTTTCTCTGGAAGGAAAAAAGTCTCCATGGAGGAAGTCCACATTAGCAAAAAAAAAAAAATTGTGCAATTTCTGTGCATTTCCTGTGAAGTGTGTGTGTGTGTGTGTCCCAATCCTTCAGAGGTGCCCAGCTTTCATTTCAGGAAATACCATCTGATTGGAAGATC
>JAPSES010000044.1:17287549-17301270 GCA_029822895.1 Maxillicosta whitleyi | reverse complement strand
ATTTCATTAGGTTTGGTCAATAATTAACCGAGATACTGAGAAACAAAATTTTTGGCCCCATTGGCCCCAATGTTAACAAAAATTCAAAGTGATCCAGAATCCAGGATTTATTCCGGATCACCCCCAAAAGTTAATCATTTCTTCCGTGTGCCATTGCCAACAAATCCTGAAAATTTCATCCAAATCCGTCCATAACTTATTGAGTTATGTTGCTAACAACAAAAACATAACCTCTTTGGCAGCAGATTTTGGGATATTCAAGTGGAATAGGCTTTCAAAAAATGTAGAATATTGTTCAGTTTTGAATAACAATGGAATAGTAATGTGCATATAAATGTACTCATGCTCCTTGAAGTGATGTAAGCACAGTTTGAGTTCATTTTACACTTAATTTCCCACAGAGGCCGGCCCTGACTGTGGCATATACTGTCCACATCGCTCCGGTGGACGTACTGGTGCAACAGTAGAATTTTGGCAGGAGTGAAGAAGAACAAACAAACCCTGTCAACTTCTCCTGCATAAATAAGGTTTAAAACTCTGCACCCAAGCATCGTTATACACCCCTCAGTTGACCAGTATGCTCTAAGTTACAGCCTTTGAGGGCTTTGTGAATGAGACCCCAGTGTTTGTCTTTAGCTCATGTGCCAGTCACCATTAATGCTTGTTGTGCAGGCATGGCTTTTCCCTCTGCCTGACACTCACTTGTACTCAGTCTACCCTCAATTGCTGTCACTTGTGTCCTAAAGGCTGTCATCTCCACTTTGTGCTCCATTGCCACCATGTCTTCTCTGCCGCTCTATTTTTCCCAGTTCAGTCAGGCTTGTGGCTGTTTGTCAGTGGAGGCTGATAGCCCAGTTATTTGGTTTAGCTGTCTGCCTTCCTGTTGCTGTGCCACTACATTCTGGCTCCAGTGAGACATTTCATTATCTATCAGAGCCTCGGCAAGACCACCTTCCTACAGTATTTCGCGCTCACCGTTTTGCTGAAGTTAATAAACTCATCCTACCTTGAAACAC
This sequence comes from Maxillicosta whitleyi, assembly GCA_029822895.1. Lineage (NCBI taxonomy): Eukaryota > Metazoa > Chordata > Actinopteri > Perciformes > Neosebastidae > Maxillicosta > Maxillicosta whitleyi. The sequence continues at coordinate 17,300,254 of JAPSES010000044.1, read as the reverse complement.
TCCTACAATACCGTCAGGGATACACGTCTACACACTTAGGCGAATTTACCTGTCTGTGAGAAGCAATAAAATATTAGTTACACTATTTATGATATGTAGAAAAGCTCCATAATGCATCCAATAATGTGATGTGTGAAGGGATGTCTGTCAAGAATGCAAGGCAAAGTCACACCTGTAGAGGTCAGCATCTGTCTAATCTTCCTCTAATGGGAAAAGGACACAATACTGATGATGTTTTGTCTGTTTTATTTCCACATTTATAACAGTATTTAAAAAAAAAAAAAGAAAAGAAAAGAAAGAAAGTAAACGAAGTGTACATTTTGGATTTGGTCAAAACAAACAATGCTAGTCTCAAGAATAAAATAAATTTAAATAAATAAAGGGCCTGTTTTGTTTCTATGGGGATGGAACATCATGTCTTGTCTTATTTCACTGTCGGTTTCGGTGCTAGGCTATTTTTGCACTTGTCATTTATGCTTTATACCTTGATGATAAGGTTGAAAAATAGCAAATATTAGCTGATCCACGCCTCCACCTTAACTGAAGCTGATACTCTCACCCTAAGTACTTAATCACTTCAGGAAAATACATCAAAGAAATCAACTTGATGATTTTGCTGTGTTATATATAATAATTTAGAGGAAAAAATATATATACATAGTGGTGTAAAATTGGTTATTTGGCAAACTATGGCTACGGTGACTGTTATTATTCAATTGAATCGGTGGAATTGGAAACAAACAAACAAACATAATGCGATAATAACATGGGCTATTTAGATAACATTTTAAAGGGCGAACAGCAAAACGAAACAGTCAAATTAGGAAAAAAAAAAAACATGTTTGAATAGCCTTTTTTTAGCCGCTGCATGCAAAAGATGATGAATATTTATGTGTCAGTTCTAGTTAGTGTGTGTCATACCATATGCCATTTTTCAGCTCAGTGTTTGAAAGCTTGACAATTATTACGCAGAACTTGTCAAAACTAAAAAGGCCATTGGCATTTCTTAGTGTAACATTCCTGATTAGTCATTACAACATGTGTCACATAGATATTTAAAGAACGTGGTGTGGTACATACAGAACATATACCGTTTGTTTTTCACCCCTGCCAGAGCTTCACAACCTATTCTTTGTAAATGAAGCAATTATAGAAGAGCCTCATCTAACCAATTATAATTAGCTGAAATCCCACAATGTCAAAACATGCCAAAATGGATTAATATCTAAATTTGTAATTGTTCAATGCCTCAGGTAAAGCCTGTAACATATAAATTAATTACCTTTTTTTTTTTTTTTTTGCAGTTTAATTTGCACTATCAAATGGCACATTTCCATGGTGTCGTGCCAAGCCAGTATATTTTTTTTCTGATGTACAGTAGAACTAAATGATCATTTCATCAGATCCTTGAAATAATAGGAACATCCTTTGTAGAAAGACAAGAAGTGGTTCAAAGGGACTTGCTGTGTAACGCAGTTCCCAGTCGCCCTCTGATTCTCGTCTTAGTACACCCCTTAGGTTTCTTCCACCGAAATCAAAACGGCAACCTTTCACTCAACAGTCAGCATCTGCACCTCTGGGCCAACCTCCTGCCCAAGGAGAGTTTTCATTGCCAGTTGTCAGCAGGACCTTGGTTTTGAAGTGTTCGTGAATAAAACAATAAAATCTTCTACCACTGTGTTAGAGCGGTGCATAGTTATCATATATGCCTCGGATAACGGCTGACACAAGGATTTTATTCTTAAAACATTTGATATAATGCACAACAAACACACGCAGAGAAACTGTGCTGAGCTTGTATGTCCTCTTTTTACACTGATTCACTGTGACTCTGTTTCCTGTATTTCCACTGAGATGTCCTATAGTTAAAAACTATGTAGCTATGACGGAATTTTCCTTTTCCCCCATTTTCATTCATTTTTAGGGATGAAGATGGCTTAGATTAAAAAAGCATTTACTTGTCACTTAAATAAATCAGATGGTAGAAAGTTAAAATATACCCAGAGACCATACAAAGTGTAGATTAGAGAGATGGACTGCTGATTTCAGATTAAATGTAAATGAAGCAAAACCTGAAAGCTGATTTAGGCAACGTCAATTTCTTCTTTGGAATGTGATGAAAGATGACGTGCTAGAGCAGCTAATTTGGGTGAATAAACAGAATAGATCATCCGACGTGCAGTGTTTGTATGGAGTCAGTCAGTTGAGAGATGTAGCTCAGGCTGGAGGGCTAGCTGAGTAGGCGGACAGGTATTGGGAAGAGGCTGCAGAAGCGGGAGTCAGAGCCAGTGGAGATGGACTAATTCCACCTCCCACAAATCCTCCAACAGTTGATTGCCTGGGTGGGCAGTGTCGGAGGCAATCCTCCCTGCCCTCCTCTTTGCTCTGGCATTAGGCGACTGCTCAGTGGAGAGCAACTGGCAAGCAATGACCCTCTCAGCTGGATGACACACTGCAGTTTTTCCCTGGAGCAAGAACAAATGGAGCTGTGGCAGACTGCAGAGGATATCAGGACAATTTTGATAGTCCATCTTTATCCCTGGACATGATATGTTCTGATATGTATATCTTCTTCTGTGCCTTAAAATATACCGTGTGTATGGTACTTTCTGATTTGGAATGTTTCTTTCTCTTTTTTTTTTTCTTTTTTTTTAATGAAAAAGCAACTTTCATGTTAATATCTTTGCTATTATTAATTTTTATTCACCTTTATTTAACCAGGAAAGATGCTTGTTATGATTAAAAATGTCTTTTGTAAGAGTGTCCAGGCCAAGACAGCAGCAGCAGCAGCAGAAGTGACACACACCCACACCAAAAATATACATAAAAAACTATGCTAATAATAACATACATATAAAACGCCATCAATGAATTAAAAGGTAAATGTGTGGCATTAAAAGAAATCATAAAACACATTAAATAAATTAAAGTATCTGAAAAGAGTTTCTTAAATATAACTGGTCTACAAGTAAAATACCCCCAGAATAAAAATAGTGAAACTATCGAGTTTGAGTCACTAATAAAGAAAAAAAAATTTTTTTAAATGCTAGTTGGCTATAGTTTATGAGATATTTCTATGATATAATTCTGTGAATTAATGAGAGAATGGGTTTTACTGTTTTCAGGGTTTTTCTAATATAAGATTAATATATCTATTATATATCGGTACATACACCAGTAAATATGTGTGTAATAACATTTTATCGTACACATTGAAAACATCAGTGAACCTGCTCCAATTAATTCTATTAACACATAAAGAATAACCCATAAAGCTACTTTTGTGGCACTTCCCAAATACATTTTTCTCCATAAGTAATCTTTCTTAAGTGATTTATCACCATTCATTATAATAGTCTCCTCTGGATTTTGTGTTTTTTGTTTTTTTTTAGTGAAAATTGTGAATTTTCCTATACAGCATTTATTATGTATATGTTCATAAAAACTAAAGTTGAGGGTCATTATATCAGAAACAGACAAAACTAAAGATAAGATAGTTTTTCAGTAAATAAATCATTAACTGAAAATAAACCCAGGGTTTCAACCCACTGGTATTGATCCAACTCCATGGATTTTGCAGATGAATCAATGTTGCAGAAGATGACATTGTTTCCATGGTAACTATGGAGTCTCTGAACATCCAAATGGGTCTTATCTGATGACCATGAAAAGACCAAATATTTGCATGTGTTAATACGATTAGTGGATCAGAAGTTATTAACCATTTTAGGTCAGTAGATGGTTTTAGTTACCAGACGCTTTATGGGTTAAAGTATGTAAGATTTAACACATTTAATCTCAGAAGCAAATGAATTCAGGGGGGAAAAAAAAAAAAAAAAATCAGACCAGTGTTACACAACATAAAAAAAAAAAAAAAAAAAAAAATTCAACCAAAACTGCACCGAAAACCTTCACAATATGTTAATGCATGTCATAAAAGATAGTCCGCTTTGACCTAAATAATATATATTTTATTGATAATTATACAAAGGATCACACCTCCTTCATACATACCATTTACCTTTTTTCTTTACTTTTGTAATCAGGTTTCTACACAAACAGGGAAACCTTTTGTGGCTGTTTCTGATTATTATTATTATTATTATTTTTTTGTATTATTTGGCTGCAAAAACTCTATTCTCTGATACAGACCTATCTAGACATTACTACATAATCAGAGGTGTATTCATACTGGTACAGAGGCTTAAGAAGTGATGGAAAAGCCTTTTAAAGCTTGGAAAAGGGGCTTCACTTGTCCATGCTGGTGTGAAGGTCATCTATATTTATGTCCACCTTTTGATCGTGAGGTACTGAATTTCTTAGATTTCTTCCCTGAATTTGTGTCCTGTAGATTTAATGATGTGTATTTGTTAACCTGGACATAACAATACATGGTTTTTGAACAATTACAATATTTGTGCAGATGCAAAAAGGTGTTTTTTTTCTGCTATTTGATAAGCTGCTGTGGAAAACAACTATCACTCTCTAATGTGTTTTCAGTAAACAATGATGTGCATTAGTGTGGTTACGTGCTAATTAATTTCCCAGACAAAAGCTTTGTCCTTCCACTGGAAATCTGAGGGGATTCATTTTTAGGTGAGATGAGGTGTTTATTATATTTTTCAAGAAAAATATTTTAATTCGAGCCAGGTGCATGAAAGGGTGAAAAATATGTACCTGTTTTTCCTCAATAATACATGCACTTACTGGTATTTTTTTTTTAGTGTTTTTTGTATCTGCTTCATTTGGATTTCTTTCTTTCTTTTTTTTTTTTTCAGTTTACATGTATGAAAACTATATAAATATTTCATTATATACACAATATTTCATATCTACATGAAACTAATTAAAACATACAATGTAATACTGAACAGGTAAACTGATGAGTTAATAAGATATGACCCATTTGGATGTTCAGAAGCTTTGTAGTTACCATGGAAACACCGTCATTTTCTACAACATTCACCCATCAGTAAAACCTATGATGTTTTATCATTGACAGTGGATGGAGACACTGGATTTATGTTCAGTTAATGTGAGATTTGTTTGAAAGAGACACTTTTCTCTGTTTTGATATAATAACTCTGAGCTTTAATGAACAACATGATCTGTGAATTAAATATAGGAAAATACAGGATTTTAATTAGTAAAACATAAAATATAGAGGAAAATATTATAATAAATTGCCATGAATCTTTTAATAATAATTAAAATAGAGTGAAAAATTATTGGGAAACTGACACAAAAGCAGCATTGGGCCTAATATATCAATTTGAGGGTTTTTTCAGAGTAATAGATAATCTAGATACCATAATATACAGTTTAGAATGCCAAAACATACTAGTTCCAATGCTAGTATTTATTAATACTCGGTGGGATTCAACATATCCAAGTACTGCAAACATTAAATGACATTTTTTTTGGCACATCTATCAGATTTATAGGCATTTATGTACACATACTGTACATGCACAGTGTTTTGTTGTTTCTTCACAGATATAATGAATATATGTCTCTGTTTACACTATAGTGAAATATAGCATGACATATGGCATGACAATATTAACATTTCAAAACATCCAATCATTTCCCATGTTGGCACAAAACCCCTAACTTTTTCATTATTATGGCAAAAAAAGTGGGTTTCTGTGATTTGACAGAAGCTCAAATCCAGGGCCTTCGATTTTCCAACTGACGTATAGAGGATTATCTACAGCCTCTTGATGAGATTATAATTCATCGTCTTCGTAACAGTCCTCAGTCCACATTACTCTGTCTAATTTCGTTTCGTTTTTAGCATTTACTGACTTAATACTTAATATTAGAGACGGATGAGTACAGCTCATAAATCTTGTACATAAAGTGCATATCTAAATGTCCCAGTTTGTGAGACTGAGGCAAATTTTGAGTCCTTCTATGGCACATATACACACACACACACACACACACACTGCAGAAACAACCTGTATCAACACACAGAAACAAATGGTAGTTATCAAGATGAAGCGTGCTGATAATAGGTTCACCTTCTGCGTTGACCTAATGGGTGAAATCAAAAGTAGGGGCAGCAACAGACAGCAGAATCAATATTAAGCACTTATCCTGATTGGGCACTATGGGGACCTCAGTGTTAAAGCTGGTGGGGTGGTTAGCTAACTTTTATTTCCTGCCATTCTGCTGCCTGCTTTCCAGCCTGAGAGTTATCTGCTTTGAAGAAATGCATCTATGCACTTAAAGCAAAAACATCTAAAAAGGTCCCTTCACTGCTCGATACTACCGGGGTTTTAGTTTTATAAGGGAACGACTATATAGTACGGAACATGTGCTATCCCTAATTTAGTAGATACAGCTGTCAGGTATAAAGGTACATACTGTACTATCCCTCAGCTGTCTAACTAGAACGTGGCCTCTGGCTTCGAGCACGTTATCAAGTACAAGTGTCCATCTGCCGACTGCTCAGCATTTGACAGTTCATCAATAGCAGTGATGCTATTAATAACTCGGTTCCAACACAACAGCCTAGGGACTAGGTTAGATAAGAAACATTAATCTCCTGATAAGTCTGTCTGGTGAGCAGCATAAAAACAGAGCTGCAGCTGACAGGAAAGATGGGCGATTTTAATTTAAGTTTCCACAATTAAAAAGTAACATTTTTACATGTTTTTCTAAGATGCATTAAAAAGTAGAAGACTTGTTTTTAGAGTTTTCAACCTTGCATATTAAACCTGAACTTAAGCAAGTTGTGTAGGAGACCATTTTGCACACATTTCTGATTTTTTTTTTTTTTTTTGGCTTATGAAGCATATACTGCATATAGCTACGGTGACATTTTGTTGCTGCCAACTAGGTTCAGGGCTCGCCAGTCGAAAAAGACCAGCAGCTTGATGAATTCCCAGGCTTTTTTACTTTGTGTCCTCAAACAACAAAGTGTACACAGTGGATTTTTGGCAAGTAGAAACTGCCCTTTTAAGAGCTAATGCATGCATGGTGTGATCCTGGGCGCTGTCCAATAAAAATCAACGAGCATTTTAATGGATGCAGGACAATTTGTACAGTAATGTTATTTAAGTCTCTTACAGTGATTCAAGGCTGATTAGGCCAGGTAATTTAACTGGTTCTATACTTTAGACTCAATGAGCCAGACAAAAACACACTCTTATACAACTGAGCTTCACCTATGAATTAGTGATGTGCTAAAGAAGAAAAAAAAAAATCCTTTTCATCAGTTGATTTTCAAGCTTGATCCCAGCTGTGTGTGCAGTGGTGTATTCTACTTCCTCTCTATCAGCCTCAAAAGCAGCACTGACACTACACACAGATCCAACACAAGGTTTTAAATTGCTCGGACTGCAATGAATTGTTCATTGCATTATTTAATAGACGGCCTGTTTTGGGCCCGGTTAATTTTATTTGTTCGTGAGAAGGCTGGGGATAGAGCTGCAGCGGGATAATTGTCGGCATTTTTAATGGCCATATAAATTAATTTCAGTTTCAGGTTATCCTAAGGTTAGGCTCTTTGTTGAAGAGCATCTCACTTTAGGCAGGGAAAAATTGGAGTGAATGTCTGCAGTATTAGATTGTCCCAGTGGGATTAGGCCACAGCAAATGTTAATTGAAACTATCGCTGTTCTGTTAAGCTATTGGATAATGTTAGGCTCAGTGTTTCTCATTCTTTTCAAAACTAATATACAAAAATAATACCAGGAGATTGGATCTTAAGGATTGAACCATTTTTTTGTGTGAAGACCCCGGCCCTGTCTGCTCCTTTCTGGTTTATTGGAACATACAGTATTGGGTCTTTATCTGCCGTTGTACTTTCAAATGTTCTCAGGCACCTTAAGGAAGTGCACAGAGAAACCCTGCTACCTATGTGCTGATGACATTTCACAGTAACACAAGCCATGTTCATCCCTACTGTTTTAATAGTGCCTTTCCATGCCAACTTATCTGATGACATCACTGAGTAATGCAACCCTCTCCCTTGTTTTGCCGGAGTTTAAGAATTGAATTCTCATGTGATGCAATTCATAGCAATGAGTTATACTATTGAAATATAAAATAATCACAAGAATCCAAAAATTATGTTAGCTGTACATAACTTTGTAGTATTATACCTGATTTATATTCCCTTTTAAAGTTAATCACAGGCATTGGGTGTTTTTTTTCTTTATTGTTTTACTTATGGAAAAGCTCATTAATGGTGTGAACTGCACAGGCAGGTTTTCCATTACAAGGATTTCTAAAGAAAAAAAGTATTTTTGCACGTTATGAATTTTCATGGCAAATGTAGATTTAAAAGATGTTGTTAGAATCTAAACAGCAACATAGCATTTTCTTTTCTCCTTTGAAAAATATCTTACAAGTTTGTGTGTTTCTTTTTTAATGCATTAGGGCTTTTAATGCTTATTGTTTTTTGTAGATCCCCATTAGCTTTCACCATATTGGTTGCTATTCCTCCTTGGGTTTGTTAAAATACAAATACAGTTAACAAAATATATACATAAATAAAAACAAACTAACAATTCATTGTTTTCGTCAGCAAGATATTTTACCTTTTGGGTGGTAAGAGTCAAAACGATCATTTGCATTACTGTATTTCCTTACCTAGTTCCTCTTTGATTGTTTTTTTTTTTATTTTTTTTTTATTTATTTATTTTTTGATGGATGTAAGTTTTTAGTATGTTTGATATATGAAGGTAACTAATTCCAACTGTTCATTTTCTGTTCACTATTCATGCCGATTCGTTTTTGGTTTGCGAAGTTCAAGGTGACCCATGGTAACCTGTATGATGTCATGTTTATGTCGTAGACCTTATTCTGTCTGGTAAGAAAGTCAAGTATCCACTCCACAATAGCACTCCTCATAAGGAGGAGGAGGTTAAATAAAATCTTTTAGACTGCGATGCATTTTTGGAATGTTTGTACTGAAGGGCAAATAAAGAATGAATGTGTCTGCTCTATTTTGGACCAGTTACATTATTTGAAGTTCTTTTGTTGTTGTTGCACAGGACCATACAACCATGCTATCCTTTATTAAGTTCTTTATTAATTAATTTATTTAAGAGTATAGATTGAAATTCACAAAATGGAGAGATTAATATTTATGCTGAGGCTGCAAGACGAACTATACATAATAAGGTGGGGCAAATGGATTAGTTTCTTTAAAAACAATTAGGCCTAATCTGTGGTTTGTCTCATAGTTCTGTGAAATGTTATGTAAAAAAAAAAAAAAAAAAACTAACTGTGTAACTTGATTACTATTTCATTACTGTAACCTAAATTATCATTACTATTAGATTGTGACCATTATCTGTTGCTGATTGTTATTTGTTATGTTCTGTATGACTAAAATAACTAATAAAACCTAAAAAAAAAAAAAAAAAAAATGAACATAAAACCTTAAAATGAAGGAGAAGGAGAAAGGGGAAAGAAAAAAATAAAGAAAAATATTGCATAAGTTGAGAAAACAGTACATGCTAAGACCAATATAATACCATTAGTGTGCTTGATATAGATTATACAGTGTTTTAAAATAGACTTTTAGTGAAAATAAGCTGCTTTTACTTGTGTATAGGGCTTGAAAGATCACTAGTATTTTATAGACATTGCACTAACCCTAAATAGGTTTTCATTTATTCGATCATGTTCAACATAACTCGCTCAGCTATATTTTGGTCTATCCACCCACTGTCATAACCTGCCTATAGGCACATTTTGTACTCTTTTTCCATTCCACTATGTTTAGTTTTCTCTGTGTTTATTTGTAGTGGATGTGTTGTGCCATTATACACTAATGGATGACATTTTAGTCCAAGTGTCAAGTGTTGGAGAAAGGTAAAATCTCTAGACACTGAATAATAAAGCACATACAGTGATTTTGACTGGGTGTTTTTTTTTTTTTTTTAATGTGTGTGTGTGTTTGTGTCCCAGTTAACATGACCCTGGACATTCATTATAAGCACATTTAATGGATGTATATACATTATAATGAATGTATATGCGTCCATTAAATGTGCTCTTTGTCTGTGTTGAAGGTAATTAGGGGTTGATAAAAATTTAACTGGCACTGACTTATAAAGGTTGGGTGCCTGGGAGAATGAAGTGGAGTTATTCAGTCTTAAATTTGGCTTAGGGCACCAAGTGAACCAGCTAAATGTACCTGACTTCTGTGGTAAAATTACACCACAGAACCCATTCACAGTGACAGCAGAATGATGATTTATGTTTTTCTTTCAAACCCTTAGGAAATGAACTCTAATGCCATTTATGTACACGTGAATCACCTTTTCTTCACTGAGTTTGAGCATTCAAATAGTCTACCCTTGACTGTGAAATGCCAGTGCAGTGTGAAGGATAGCAGATATTAGATTTGTTGCCTAGAAAGACAGAGGTAAGATAATTATCGATGGGCAGTGCTGTTGACGATAAGCAGTTAAAAGATGCAGCAGGGCATGAAAGTTGTTTGCCACAGATGCAGTTTAGCCTGATGAAACAAGGAAATAAATGATTTAATTAGTGACTTTTTAAACATACATCTTAAGAGGAGTTTCAGATACCAATTTCCTCAGAGTGGCTTACGCAGATGTTTTTTTTTTTTTTTTAACAGGAAAAAAAAAAAAAAAAAATATGTGCACTGACAAGTGGGCCAAATGTGTTTTCCAGCTATATCATTATAGATTAGATAGATTAGATTTACCACCCTCTTACAGACCTCATTGCCTTTAACATAATTGTGCCTTCCTGCCTGGTGATATCACTGTATTCAAGCTGACAACCGTGACCACACTATTAATGAATTTCCCATAAATGCAAACTGGGTCATATATTTATCCATAATCAATTAATACAGAGTGAAAGGGGTCTTCAAAGGACACAAATAGCAAGCATGATCAGACAACCATGTTAGCTGTAGCACAGCAGTGTGGTGGAAAAAACAATGAAATTCCACTTAGTGAAATTTTGATAATAGGATTTGTTTTGAAGCTCCTCTATAATGCATTAGAGGTCGAGATTGAATGCTTACCGCAGGTTATAAAGCTTAGAGATGTAATTAGCTAATATTGTCATCCTGTCGATACATATACTGTAGATGTAAGGTAAAACCTTTTAGTAAATAAAGGTCACTCAGATAAATTATCCTTGTATTAATTATTGGAAAATAGCCAAGCAAGTGATGAAAGGCAGGCTAATCATTGCACTTAAAAGCAGGATGGATGCAGTGATTGGATTGATGGACTTCTTAAACCGTCAAACGCAGAGGACTCAGTGATGGGGAGGACCATTTCAAATATTCTAAGGGCGAATGTTCTTGTGAAACAACTATTAATCACTGAGATTTTGTCCATGCAGATGAATGGTAGTGTCGGATTTCTGTGCACACTGCCATATAATCATTAGCTACAACAGCCGCTCAAGCCAAGATAGACATAGAGGCTAATCAGCAGCTGTAATGGACACACTTCATAATTGTCAGTCTTTTGTGGAATGGTATGGGGACCTAAGCCTGGGGAGAATGAAACCATACTATGAAATGCAAGTGGCTTTGATTGCATGAGCTGAGAAAGTGATGTGCCTATATACTCATTATTTTAGTGGTGTCTAAAGAACACAGATGATTTTAAACATTTAATACCAAAGAAATTTCAAAGTACAAATGTCGTTCTATTCTTATAGCTACTGAAGCAAAGTGAGTTCCCTATAATTAAGGCAACTTTATAGGCACTGTTCCCAAGCGAGCGTATGTACGAGTACCTGTGTTAGATGTTTCATCTTTATTAGCCAGAGCATGGTAAGCCTAGCTCTTCATGCACTAATCCCCAGCTAAAGAAACAGCTTTCAAGGAATTAACATCAAAAGTAAAGCTTTGCGTGCCGGCGGGGGAGCTTTCAACAGAGCCTGCCTCAACTATCTCCTAAGTATTTTCAGAGCCTCAGGGATGAAGTGGAAGTTAAGTTTAACTTGCTCTGTGTTCTTCAGCAAGTCTTTGACCTTGTTCTCAGGTCTCTTAATAATCCCTGATATGTTTGAATCCGTACAGCGTTTGGGGCGTTTCCATTGGGCTCTGCCAGAGGGTTAGGATTTTTCAACAGGACCTATCGCCCGCTCTTCCACTGAAACTAAATTCCCCTCATCAGCAGGTTGGGGGACATGGAGCATTAGGTGTTACTTCCAACACCAGGTAGATGTGAATCTGCAGCAGAATCAAACGCAGTACACTGTAACATGTCATGTGCTGTCTAGCAGGATTTTCTCTATGAAAATTGAGTTTTCCCATTGAAATCTACTACTTTAAGTCTTGAAAATTAAATATTTACTAATATTTCTGCACTGGTACAGAAAAACACACTGTTGAACATAAAATCACTTATTACATAAAATACATTTTTTCTCCTTTTACTAAATTAATGTTAAATTTATTCTGCGTACATAAAGTGGAACTGTAATGTAATCATTACACCTGTTCAAGGGTGATTACTGATGTGTATGAAAAAAGATGAATGTGTCTCAAAGCTAATTTATTATATTAGCATTTAATCAAGGTCCAGATTATTTGTGTGCATGTGAATATATGAAATAGATATGAACATATATACATATGAATATATAAAACATCTTAAAAATAAAACACACATAATATCTATCTATCTATCTATCTATCTATCTATCTATCTATCTATCTATCTATCTATCTATCTATCTATCTAT
>JAPSES010000044.1:17266901-17278385 GCA_029822895.1 Maxillicosta whitleyi | reverse complement strand
TCTATCTATCTATCTATCTATCTATCTATCTATCTATCTATCTATCTATCTATCTATCTATCTATGTGTGTGTGTGTTGTTTACTGTCTGATATACACAACCTGGCCAAAAAGAAACAATTGATTTACCTAAGAAAAATGGGTAAGATAATTACTGGAGTAATTAAAGGACGTTTATGTAATATTTATTCCAAACTTCTAACAGCAGGGAGAAGTCACCAGAACAAACGTAGGACTTCCAAAACCACCAATAAATCAATGCTATGTATCCAAAGACTGTTAGAATGTACTCACTGTTAACACACATCTGTATTACAGTATCATCCTGTTTCATTCTTCAAAATTGTCACTTATAATGTTCCTGTGCTGTGTCAGCTGATAGTTTACATTGTAGCTCTGTTATCTTAGCTCTGGTTCCCAGAGGTGGAAAGTAACAAAGTATAAGTACTGTCTTACTGTACTTAAGTAGATTTTTTTTTAGGTATCTACTTTTAGAGTATTTATTTTTATGACAATTCTTTACTTTTACTCCATACATTTTTGCATAAATATTTGTACTTTAAATAGTCTTTACATTCTCAGATTAGGCTCATTACATTTGCAAACTAAACAGATGTTACGGTACGTCAAATACACTGCTTCAGACATAAAATCAGTGGTGGAGAGAGGGAGCACAGGCTGTGCACAGGGTCAATACCAGGGTCCAGTACAGGTCATTTTTTCCCAAACTTCTACCCACAAACTGAATACTGTGACCCGCCCAAGATTAAACACATTGTCTACACATTAAGTCACTTTTAAGGCCTTTATTTTGGGCTAAAACACATGCCATCAATAAATCTCTAATATGTGCTACTCAATGATGTCTTTAACCATAGGTGAAGGTGAGGTGACGCTCACTTCAAAATAAAACTACCTGGCTGCAGATCAACCACGGTCAAATTAGATGATCATCATCGTTAAATGTCCTGTAAATTATTTTCATCCATGAATCTTCTTTTATTTTTCACATCCTTGTCCGCTACCTGTCCTTGTTTTGTTTAATTTTACCCGTGCCTTTGAATATATATTTTTTTATCTTTCCCTGCATGGACGGTGTGGGACTGTAGTCAGTGCCATTCACTGTGGAATAAGAAAACAGAATTTTTTTATGATTTTGTCTGGTTAAATAAGTATTGTTTCATTCATGGCACTTTATTACAATTGAGAAGTTATACTTTTTTACATTTACTTTAGTAAAAGAGTTGAATCAGTACTCAACTTTTACAAGAGCATGTTTTCCCCACAGAATTAGCTGTACTTCCATTTAAGTAAAGAATATAAGTAATTTTGCCACCTTCAGACAGGAAACAGCCCCAGCAAAAACACAAATCAATCCCCTGTTTTCTGTATGATTTGTGTCATCAGTACCTGAACTAAAGATCGGTGTGAAATTGTGCAAACAAAGCCAGAACTGTCACACTTTAGTCTGAACCATGGATCAACAAACACTGAACATAGCAACACAACATGACAACTTTATACTTTCGTAAACCTCGTAACTCACCAGAAACATCAAACATTATTCTTTTCATTTATGTCATTCATGTCCAATGGTGTAAACTACAGTGCTGCTAGCCTTTATCACTTGACTCTAAAAGTTGTTTCCAGTGGTTCTCATTCGATCCCCTCACTTTCTCATATTTTCAAAGGCCTTGTGGCATTAGGACGTTTTCAGACTGGGTATCCACATCTGTGTTGTACCTGGATATGGTCACACCTTTCCAGCAGATGTTGAAGTCACGTACTATGGTCCGTGCCTGCGAAGAAGTGGGTGTTACACGACCAAAACAGGGTGGCAGTGTGGAAGGAATTCTCCAATTATCCAACAAACGTGCAAGTCACACAACAACGTTTCATACTGGAATCTATGCTGTCCATAACCAGGAATTCTTTCTCAGCAGGACTTGATTTGCATTCACACTGATAAAATTAAGTGGACTTCCAACGTCCAGCGTACTTAGATACCCAACGGGAAACTGCACTTAGCGTTCCTCAGAGTTGGATCAGCAGAGTGACTCATTACTCCCTCTTGTGGCCACAAAAATCCTATTGGTGTGAATATATTCAGTTCATATATCTACAGCCCAATTACATTGACATCTTTGGCATAACTTCAAAGCTCTTTATTGTTATCCTTCTAAAACAAAAAACAATGAGGTCATTTCTTCAATATTTTAAAGTATTTCATGTTTCAGCTAGAGATAAATTATTAAATAAATGTACATTTGTAGCATAAAGAATGAACTACATTTCAATGAATAAAGGTCTTGTGGTCTGATGAGTCCAGATTGATGGGTGTATCAGGATAAGATGTAAGGGTGGGCGATACTGGGAATTTTGGTATCGATCTGATACCAAGTAAAGCAAGTGTGCCTGAGATAGGAGCAGCAGAGAGAGAGGTGTGTTGTTTACACAGACAGACTTGGAGAGAAGCTGCGCTTGAATGAACTCTGAGGAAATTCGAGTTATTTGCTGGAAGAGAAACTGCAACAAAAGTACTGATTTCATCACACTAGTATCGATCTAATACTCACCTTGGTATCAATACAATCAATACTTAGATCGATACCTCCAGCCCTAATAAGATGTAAAGCAAATGTAACTAGAAAGCACTCTGAGAGCACAAACCCTTGCCAAGCAGCACAGTTCCCCCACATATTTTGACTGACACCCCACAATTTTACTCCACATTTGTTTTTTTTTAATCTATTTTATGTCTGTGGTCGACGTCTTTGAAAAAACGAAAAAAGTTTGCCAAGGACAACGCCAAAGCAAACAGAATTACAAAGAAGGTAAAGCACACATCCCAAGTCTCCCAGAAGTTCCAGGAGTCTCCCTGATATTTCTGGTGACTCCCTGATGTCCGTGAGTCGGATAAAATATCCCAGATTTTACACTATATGAGGTGTTTGGTTTGTTTTGTATTGTGCGAGTGTGTGAGAGACTGTGTGTTCATGGAACCTATGTGTGACGCATGTGTGTCTGTTCGAGAGAGCGCTGGCCAGTGAAAGCGCTGATTGGTAGCAATAAGCAAAGCTAGCCAGGGTAGGCGGGGCCTTAATGTGCTTTCTATGCAAAGGTCAGTCAGTCAGTGCAGCCCGAGAAAACAGTAAATCCACTGCCCTCTGGTGCACATTTGTTAGTACTACAACAAGGTCAATAATAATAACTAATGAGAACCCTTTAAAAAAATTCCTGGATCCAGACGGTGATCCGGATCTTCTCCCAAATTTAATCAGCTCTTCCTTGTCTCAGACCGAAAATGTCCTGAAAATGTCATTAATAATCGGTTAATAACTCTTCGAGTTATCTTGCTAACAACTAAACACATAAACAAACCCAGGCGAAAACATTACTTCCTGGTGGAGGTAATAATCAACTTATCATACCTAGTGCCAGTAGAGCCTGTGGGAGCAGCATTATGATGCAAAGGGGTTGCATCAGTTGCGCAAGTCTATTGTCCAAAAAACTGTGGAAACAAATGTGACATTACATACAATTTTCAAAACAATTGTATAGCGACCGTATAATCAAAGCTAAACTCAGTCTAGTGATGTATTAGTGTGGTCCAGGCTGTGTTGATGCTCATTTATTATGCCTTGAAGTACAAGTAAGTACTGTTAATGTAAAGACAATGCAAAAGGCAGTGCCAATGCCAAGGAGTAATGATGTTTACCATATTCCCAAACTCAGTTTAATGTGTTAACATGGCAACTCCACTGAACTCAACTGTAATTGGTAATAATCACAGAGGAAAACTGAGTCTGATGGGACTATAAATTAGTTTGAAGGCACTAGAAAATGAAGAAAAATGACTTGGTGTTAAACAGAAACAATTACATAGAAGCCTTCACAAACAGTGTCCTTCAAACCTGTAATTGCTCTGCTGTGACAATGACATCTATAAGTGTCTTTCATTGAAGTAAACATTACATGGGTTATACGGATATGTCTCCTGTCATGTATCCATTAGTTTAACCCTTTTTGTCCAAGTGAAATGGGCAACTCAAGAAAACTGTCAAATAGCAAAAAGGGCTATGCTGGCACAAGGTGAGTTTTGATTAGCATCCATTAAATGATAAATCACAACATTTCAATGGAAGCAGGTTCAAGTGAGTAACACACTCGCATGTTATGTAACAAGGTGAGGACAAAGGCTTTTCTTCACATCAACAACAATTAAAGCTGCATCAGGTGAAAAACAGCAGCTTGTGGAAATAAACATCTTCTTCCTGAGGCTCTCTCGTCTTTGTCCGACTTAAAAGACTGAATATATGATTGAAAATAAGTGACCTGATACAAACCATGGCTCCTGTTTTCACTCACAGAGTAAAGCAGTAAAGCAGCATCTAATGGAATCTGAACATTGATCACAATTACAGCCACCAGTCACATATTTCACCCCTTACGAGTCATTAAAACCTCCCATCATGAGGCGGGAATTAAAAGATTTAGCACTTCTGTGTGGAGTGAAGCTGTGGAACAGGTGGAACATGGAGATGTCCAAACATGAGGCAGTTAAAAAGGATTACTAAAATATTATCTTCATGAAATACAATGATGAAGTTTAAGTGTGGGTGGGTGTATATTGTTTATTGATTTAGCTTATCCTTTGTTGTTGTTGTTTGTTTATGGTAAATAATAATAATATATAATATGTGTCTATGGAGTTGGAAAAAAATGTATTCAGCATCAACAAAAATGAGGTTTTTATTTTGATTTTAGGAGAGGTGAAAGTGGGCATGACTGGAGATGTCCACATGAAATTTGGTGATTGGTTGCAGTTTTCGGACATTAAGCTATATTAAACGGGCCCTATTATGCCTTCATATACTCCAGTTAGAACTGTTCTATGGACTATACAAAACTTGTTCATGAAGTTGCCTGCTCAAAATTATCTAAAAAAAAAAAAGTTTCTGCAGCTCTGTTTTCCTGTCAGCGCCAGTCATTTTTACAGCACGCCATTTTGTCCGCCTTTCGAAAGAACAGAAGAACAGGTTTTCCTTTTGATTTTTAGGAGAGGTGAAAGTGGGCATGACTGGAGATATCTGAAATTTGGTGATTGATTGCAGTTTTTGGACATTAAGCTTTTATAGACTGTTCCCATTCCCTGTTCCCGTTTTTCTCTTAAAATTCACCTGTTAAAAAATACATCTGAACACAATGTTTCTGTATAACTTTGATGGAGAATAAAGATTAACATGACAGATAATGGTAGCCTTTTTTTTTCTCTTTCATTTAGGCTATTCATTTTTTCATACAGGTGCCGGATCCAATGAAATTAGTTCCAGATCCGACATTGGAGCTGACCTTTAGTCCATTTGCTCAGAGAGTCTGATTTGTTTGAGGAGGTGTGAATGCTTAATGCTTCAAGTCAACCAAATGGAGGAAGTGGATTACAGTTCAGTTGTTTTGTTTGCATTAACCAATAGATGAACCACTTTTGTTGATAGTAGTTTGTCTAGTCTTCTCCTTCAGCGATTCTTGATGCAGCACATAAGGTTTGGTTTGCAGTGAAGTGCAGTGTGAAAAGAACGGCTGAATATCACAACACCAATCGAACCAAATCCTCAGTTATGCTGAGTATGTCAGACAATTAGGTGTAAAAATTACATTACAAGATTACAAAAAGGTCAAAGTAACTGTGAAGGTTTTGCACAGCTATGACAAACATGTCAAGCATTACAGCTGCAATGGAAAGAAAAACTAGAATAAAGTATTTTTATTGGAATTTTAAAGTTTAATAGGGAATGCAGTCAAGTCTGTGTGTCTACAGCATTGTTACACAAGGTTGGTCACTACCAATATCAGCTTTTATATAAGATGGTCTGGATCTAGGTCTGAATTCAAAGATTCTTCAACATTTTTATTTTTAACATTTTGTTATTTTCTCTGAAAAGAAGGGAATTATTTCTGTGAAAAAAAATCAGACCCACCCTGTATTACAACATCTAGAAACATGATTAGTTTCATGCTGATATGGAAGATGATCCAGGACTGACAAGATGTTTAACCCGTAAAGACCCAGCAAATACATTTGTCTGCATATTTGACATTTCTCCTGTGATTTATCACCATTTATTTATAATAGTATTCTCTGTATTTTGCATTCTATCATTATAAATCAGGTATTTTCCTATATTTAATTTACTGATGGTGTAGATGTTCATTAAAGCTCAGATTAAATTAAATGGTTATTATATCAAAAACAGAACACTGCAGAAACAATGACTTTTTCAGAAAAAATACATCATTAACTAAACATAATCCAACTGTCTCCATCCACCATCATTGATCTAACTCAGATTTACTGATGAATCAATGCTGTAGAAGATGACAGTGTTTCCACGGTAACTACAGAGCCTCTGAACATCCAAATGGGTCATATTTGATTGACCATTAATAGATCACAAACTATATTTACACCAGTTATGTAAATGTATTGATATGATTAGTGGATTGACAGATATTAAACAGGTTGGATCAGTAAATGGTTTTGGTTGGTGATGTTTGGGTTTTTATGGGTTAAATATCTGACATTATTAACTGACAGTATGGAATCTGAATCAAATCCACTTTACTTTAAGTACCTTCAAAACAACAGATTATAGAAGCATAAATACAAATCTAAGGATGTGATGTCCCAGTTGCCCTGTTTTGTGTATTTGTAAGACTGTTTTCTGAGACTGCAGTGAAAATGGATACACAGGTTTTTTGCAACTGTGCCAAAAAACTCAACTTAAAGCCAACTCAATTTCTCTCTGGCAGGGTTACGGCCAGGTTAACCTTCAGCTTGTGCACTTTTCAGGTGGTGTCTTTGAATTTATTACTGTTTTTATTTCCCATCTGTTGAAAACCTACATCAAATATTATTACCTCCGCCAATGAGGTTATGTTTTGCCGGCGTTTGTTTGTTAGCAACATAACTCAAAAAATTATGGATGCAATTTTCAGGATTTGTTGCCAATGGCACAACAAAGAAATGATTAACTTTGGGGGGTGATCCAGAAGAAATCCTGGATTCTGGATCACTTTGAAATTTTCGTTAACATTGGGGTCAATGGGGCCAAACATCTCTGAGTGCTTTTCCAGTTTTTTAAAGGCGTTACACTGGTAACTCTTTGTCCTTTATCCAACTGAAATGTCACGTCTTTAAAATTTCTGTTAAAATTTTAACAAAATACTTAATCCACAGTGAAATAATGAAGGAATTCCTGTCCACAAGTTAAGACTTCAGCAAATTAGTGGTCATTTTTATTTCAAAGTTCAGACACATGACTTGATACATTGGCCAAACACCATGCCTAATCTCGCCTAGCCTCGCTACAGGTTACTTGAAATTCAATTTAGCATCTGTGTTTATGGGGACTTGAATTATGGATGGGTTTAAAGGCATGACCGGTGTCTGCGAGGGCTTTTTGCAAGAGTTTGTGTGGCATTGACTTAATTTAAAACTACATTCTTATTATTATTTTAAAAAGGCTAGATGTGATAATGCTGCTGAATGTGATGCTTCAGCGTATTTAAAACTCACGGAGAGGAATCTGTCTGAGATATTTCTGTTTTTACACATCCTGTTAATAATTTACTGCTAATACCAGTGTTTTGAGACAACTGTAGAGCGGAGAAATGACTGGCCTTTCTATATTACGACAGGTGTCTGAAGCCAATTTGTTGCCCGTCACATATTTTATTGAAAGGATGCCCATGAGAACCTCTTATCTGATGGACGGTTTCCAACAGCTTTGTGCAGACTAAAAGGCTTGGAAAAGTCAACCATTTACCTCAGCCCAGAGGTTTGGGATGGTTCTTTGTTTGCGAGAGCTCAAAGGCTTAGAAAGGCCAAATGCTTATCATAGACCAAAAGACCTTTAAGGCTTTAAGGCCACCTGCTCACAAAATAAAATCTGTTTTGTGACTCTGCTGCTGGTGATTAATGCTGCTGTAAACTGACAAAGAAGGCACAGAATGGCATCCACTCCATCTTTGACTTATTCTGGGGGCACACTGTTACCTGCCTCTTACATTAAGAGTTTTTTTTTTTTTTTCATAGCTATTCTATTGCTGCTTATACCTTTAAGAAGGTAAACAAGTGTTCCCTATAATCATTGTGTGTCTGTAGGGTTTGTTTTACTTCCAAATCACTTGAATTTTCTTCCTACTATTTTTCCAATGAACGGAAACATGAGGAGGTTTTTATGAATGATCTGACATGAGCTTATTACATCTCCATAAAGAGCTATTGCATATCTGCATCCTCTGTTAGATTTCAAGGTTGCTTGCTGGCATGTGTGGTATTTTTCCTTGATCAAAGAGATATCCAGACTGCCCTCCAACCTGGTTGTCATGGGAACAGGTGTCACATGACCTAAAGTGAGACAAACTTTGGATGAGAGAGGATTGGTTCTCTGGAGGGCGTCAGTCCCCCTCTCAATTCATCTGACATGGTTACCTAGGAAACAAGGCTGTGAGACAGGAAGCAGAGAAGAGATGTAAGCTCTTGTTTGTTTGGATAACAGTGAAGAAACTGCCCGGACTCCGGTTATCTAGGGAATGTGCTATTAGTTTGAAGATTTTAAATCAATGAAATATCTCTCCATCTAGCTTATGCACGTATATCTGAAAATCCATCAAGCTGTCATTGTCTGTCTGTGTGTCTTTGTTGACAAGAATGGAGATCACAAGCTGTGTGAGATCATAGTAGTAAACAAGAACTTCTCTGTTTGACTTGAGATCTAAGACCGCAGTTGTTTAACACCAAAGCACAAGGTTAATATGTTAATAAGAGAGGATATGTGCCACCGCCTGCAGCCGAACATGACTGTTACTGACATTTGATTCGGGTCGCACTGAGAATGGGTCTGACAGTCTCTCAATAACAGTGACAGTCCATATACTGATGGGGGCAGTAATCAGTTTGCCTTGGGATGTTTTACAGGTCCCACCGGCCGTCACTCATACCGTACACAGTTGGAACCCATGTGTCATTTATTTTATGCGGTTGTGGAGTTAGTGTTTGTGGGTGAGATTACATGAGTAATCACTCAAATTGGTTTTGCATGGTGGGAGTACTTTTTTATTTTTTCTGGGCTCTTCTCTGATGAGCTTTTTCTGATGAAATTTTTTTTTTTTTATGTCAGCTCAGTTTGCCAATAAGATACAGACTCATGGCTTCTCTGTAAGTTCCGCTTTTCTGTACAGATGGTACTTTTTATGGGGCAACAGGCCACTTAGTTGCTAGCTATACATTCTGTCATTGATTTTGTGGTGGTATCAAGGCAACAATAAACAGAAGATCGCTTGCTTTCCTTTTCCTCATTCCTCCCTTCCCCTTTCATCAAGAAACCTGAAGCCTGCTCCATAGTGAGCCATCAAAAGAAACATCCAATATTGTATCATACCAGTGTGCTGCTGTGTGCAAGCCCAAGTTCAGTAATCAGTGACCCAGATATTTTAATTGCTTACCCACAAACACAAAGAAAAAAAAAAAGATAAATAGCACAGTGTTGTTCCTGCAACAGCATCTTATACCATAAATAAGGAGGGTCTCCCCATTAACTAGCATGTGATCAAGGCATTCTCTTGCACAAAATCATGAAAGAGAATATATAAACAGCTTAATATCCAGAACTATGTTTCGTGTAAAAACAAAAGCGTAGAATCCGAGGAATAATTCAAACATTTTTTGACCTAATAACGGAAGAAAGGGAGCTATCAGGGATTTTCAGGTGCTCTGTTCTAGAGACATTTTGTTTGCTTCTACTCTGGGAAGCCCTTTTCTCCTTTACAGTTTGGGAATATTTAAATTTTATTGAAATCCACTCACTGTACAGCATTTAAATAAAAAGGAAGCAGTGAGTTATGGCTGGGGTGGAATTTACACTCTGGTTTGCTCGGTTTTCATTATAAGAAACCTGAGGCACATCCTGTTCTCGTAGCTACAGCAGCTTGTATCTTGCTTTGGTCCTCCTACTCAAGGCAATAGGGTGACACATTAATTTCATAAACATTCATATATTGCTGCATGTTGGCATGGTCATAACTTGAACAGCATACCAGCAGTTAATCATGTGTTCTTGTTATTACTAGTTTCAGGGCTAGCAATTAGCTCACTTAATGTAGCCTTTGGACAGAGACACGGCAACATGGTTTAAGAAGCTCTCCACTTTTTCAATTAGTTATAACCGATGCAGTCTGGGGGTTTTTCACTGCACGGCTCTTTTGCTTACAGCTATTTTTGCTAGGTTTTGGTATTCACACGACTGCCTTGATTATGTGAATAATGTATTAGTAATTTGATTATCAATTGTGTAACAAGAAGGCCTTATCCTTACCTATGCCAAAGATGCAATAAACCACCCCCACATTTGTTTGTTTGTTGTAAGCAGTATTATGAAAAACCACCAGGCATGTTTTTATGAAAATTGGCTGAAGGATAAGGCATGGGATTACAGTAAAAAAAAAAAAATAAAAAAAAAGAGAGAGAGAAAGAGATGGTTCCTGCAATTTGTGGTTACCTAAGGATCATGACAGTCCTTCTAGTTTGATAAGCAAATGTCAAAGAATGCTGCCGAAATGAACCAGACTGAATCTCAAATGGGCATGGTATTTGACGCTGGCTCCTAGACGAGATGAGACAAACAATGTAAGTACAGGGGAGTTACTTGTCCCAAATTGTATTCATTTATTTATTTTTTTTCTCAGTCTTTTAGGGTTAAAGAAAAAGCTCTAAATGAAAGAGAATCGAGATGTGGTGAAACGCGCTGCTGATAAGAAATTCTCTTTTTCTTAGATCTTCTGTTTTGGAAGTCTCACTAGGTAGCACAGGAAACAGTATGCCAAGTATTACCATTTCATTTGTTCTTGTGTGGCACAGACAGAATTTGTGTCTCCGTCTGCATTAAATATCAGATATGATTTTTTTTTAGGGATAATATAAATATCTGTAAACTGGTTTAAGATCATAAATTATCCAGGATATCAATTGAATATAATCTAAAATAATCTGAATGTATCGTACGTCTGGAGAGACACCACCACCAGAGCCTCTGAATAAATATCGCTTCAGCACAGAAGTGTATACACCATAGTTTACTTTTTGCTTTGTAATGATCATGCTGGATTTTATCCAGAGCTCTGTTGCAAAAAGAAAAAGACAACTTCAGAATGTGATGCTTGGGTTGGACAAAAAACATAATTTGATCAAAATATTGCCATTATTGATCTGGGGACAGATTTACTCAAATTTATATGTTAACCCTTACATACTAGTCACGTCAAATTTGACATTTTTTGACATTCAACAGTAATAAAAAATAACCTAAAAAAAAAAAAATGTTATACTTTTGTACAGGTCCTCCAGATGTTTGGTGGTTCAGGTCAATTTTATATATAAATCATAATGTCTTTTATGTTTTTACGTGTGATAGTAGATGTTTTTCTC
>JAPSES010000044.1:17238903-17251553 GCA_029822895.1 Maxillicosta whitleyi | reverse complement strand
AAAATTTTTTAATGTAAAAAAAAAAAAAAAAAAGCTAGAATTTTCCCTTTGCTGGGTCTCAGGAGGATATAGGCGTACACTTCAGCCCCCTTACCTGCAGTCCTATACTATATTGTCAACTGTTGTCAGGGCAGGAGCTCTTGACTAGACATGATAGCCACGACGTGCAAAGTGACTTCTTGGCACACTACCCACTTTTCTCCTCAGTAATGTGCTCTTTCTTTCCAGCGTTTAGTTCAGTTCTACTCAACACTTTATCACCACAGTATGAGCTCCACAAGCACCCTTCAGCTAATATAAGGGGTAGTGCACTTCATGTCCTAAAAATCATCCAGCTGAAGAGTTGTTTTTGTACTATTTTCGTTTCTTTTAAATCATTCATATTAGGTACAACTTCAATTGGCTTGTAGAGATAAAGTAATTAAGCTTCACATTTGGTTTTTCTACTTACCGAAAACCTGGGAAAATTGACCTGAAGGTTTAAGATTTTTCAACATACTGTACATTAAAGACAGGGATGTCAAAATGCAATTATCTGTTCCAATATATATGCCAGGCACAGGATGTAACGCAATGCATTATTTTCCTTGTCAGGCAGTGTTTTCCTGGAATAGACATGGCAGACAAGCATCATTTTTATTGGTATATATGGTGCGTCTGTAATAAATCACTCCACACTTAAGCAGTCTTTCCAACTGGAACATTTGCTTATCTTGACGCTCTGTTTGCGTTATGCAACATCATTCAGGCATGTGTATTGGAAGGATCTTGATCACAGCGCTGATGGTACAGGCTTAATGTGCTTCATGGAAAATGTAACTGAACAAAACAAATGGTACACAGGTGGCTTCTTGCTGAAAGCTACGAAGAGAATCTGTGCATGTGTTGATCTTAAAAGTCTGACCTACTTCCAAAGCTACCAGAGAGGACTGAGTTTAGATTCTAAAACTGGATTCTGGCAGAGTCCACTGCCAAACTGAAATTCTATGTGAGTCTTCCAGTATTTGCTTCAAAATGACTTCAAGCATGTTGCATCAAGTCTACATTACCCCAGGCCCGTAGCATCTCCAAACGCTATGTCAGGAAGTGTCGATTCCATTTTCAAGCAGGTTGACTCTCACCTTGTACTTATGCTCTGAGGTTTAACACTGCTTAAGAAAACATTAAATATATATATATATATAAAAAAAGGTCTTATAAACAAATAGTGATGGTTTGACAAAAATATGGAAATAGCTATGAGAGAGGGCGTTGGGCTGATATACTGTCACTGAACATAACAGAACCTGTAACCTGTGACTGTCATTTTACTTTCAGCACTTCTTAGGTTTAAACACTGGGGTGTTTTTTTTTTAATTATTTATATAGATTAAATGGAATGAGGAGGAATGACATGCAGCAAACAGCCTGAGGTTAAAATTGAACCAGGGTCACCATGAAAATGTTTTGGCCCATGTGGATGTAGTTGAGGTGCCAATAAGACATAGGGAGTCGGGACGGACGTTGAAAACATGTTAACCCTTTCATGCATATGGTCACTACAGTGGACAGTTATTCTACAGCTGTTCTCTTGTATTTTCATGGGTTTTGTTGTTTTAGTTCCATATCAACCAACACAGTGGACAGTTATGCACCATCCCATAATACACTGACATTCACACCATTACTGTAACTTTGCTGTTGTTGATAAACTTGCTCTGCAGAAACATGTTTCAGTGTTTTTTGTTTTGTTTTGTTTTGGATGTTATCCTTATGAAGTTAGTAATAACTAGTATTAGGGTGTTAAGAAACCATTGGATTAACTGCATTTTAAAAAAAATTATTTCATAGTTTTCTCATAGAATATCACTTTTTTGCATTCTTTGCTTCAAAAATTAAACACATGGTGTCCAGCTGAGAGACTATTTTTATAACTCTTAACTGAAAAACATATCAAACACATTGTTTTTTTTGTTTGTTTTTTTTTCATGCGTAAAGAATAAATACACTCAGGAAAAAAATCTTAACTAAGGTTCCCATATTTCATTCAATTTCATAATGCATGAAAGGTTTAAGTTTCAGTTTCATTTCACGCTAGCATAACTGACATTACAGACGGACTGCGACAAATTGAGAAGAGAGTGAATTTATGAAGGTGAAGGGTCCACGTTTCTGCTCATGGGGACTACAATTGGTAGCAGCACCCTTGGGTTGTAGCAATGTGAAACACTGGGTTTCTTTGACCCCATTTACACTCCATTGTCTCACACTGACATAATAGCTTTTTCTGTTGAAAAAAAAAAAGGAAATTGATCAATGAAGCATTATGAATAGATTACTGACTCATTTAACCCAAATGTTCAAAAGGTGTAAATGCCACTGTCTCTCAAGCATAAACAAGCTTTGTTGCTACCAACTGCACCAGCAGTAAACAGTCTGTGCAAACAGTCATTAACAGTCTGTCCCATGTAACAGAATCTGCTGGAGTTTCATTGAAATTGTAATGGTTAAAATCAGCTAACCCAATCCAGACACTTAACCGTCACACAGAAGGCATTTTCAGACTGCTGTTGCTTATATTTGACCCTTCTCTGCTCAACCACTGACCGATCTGGATAAGTGAGGGAGCTGCATGAATGGAAGCCTGTGACATTGCTACAGCCTTTCATAAAGATGAATATGAAATCAGTGTAATATATTTTTCCAGGTTGGCTCCTTGCGTGCCATTTCAAAAATGAATAGACTTGTAAAAGACATGGATTTCCTGGATTTTAAATTGGACACTTTTCCATTCTACTTGAACTCCATGGAATTCAACAGCATTCCACTTGAGCATGGAAAAAGCACATTTGTCATAGCTTGCCTGTATTCTGGACATGGCACTACTTGAGCTTTCACTAGGCTGGGACTGAATCCAGTTAGCCTATTAACTTGTCACTTGACTTTTACACTTGAACAAAGAACAAAAACATACTGGATGGTGAGTGAGCCAGTTGGTGATAGTACCTAGAAAATGGAGCTACCCATGCATGATTTTTTTTTTTTTTTTTTTTCATAGTTTCTCTTATGTTTCATTCTCCCTTTGGTCTTGATTGATTTAGATTTTTATGCCAAGCTATAAGGTGAACAAGCCCAGCAAATAACAAACCTCAACTCGATGCAGCTAAGCATCTTTTAATTAAAGGTCCAATTAGTGTATGTATTATTGCGCTCTCATTTCTCCTTCAGTGAGTGGAGCTGGCTACTGATGCCAGACCAGGGTTGTTTCCGTGGTAATGAGCTGTCAGGGATATAAAGAAGTCTTTTTTTCTTTGCATATCTCTTCTTTCGAAAATAGGGACTGTAGACGAGAGAGCTAGTCTGGCAGCCACATCTGTGGAGAGCACGCCCTGGGGATTCTAGTGTCACAGATGCAGTTCAAGAACCATGTGAATGGAGTGGCTCTCCCAGACTGCAGACCACGGCAAAGGCATGATTAGACCTTTTAGATGTTGTCTCACTGAAAACCTGAATGAAAACTGGGTTCTAAGGTGCTTCAAAGGATTAATCCAACAGACCAATTTAATTAGCTGCCTCTAATGTCAAAAAAAAAACCTCCAATATGCTCTTTTGGGTTTGCTGATATATTTCCCTCTGATAAGTACTAATTGTCTCTTACATCATGAATTCCAACACACTGCAAAGCAGCCCGCTTGTTCACCAGTCATATGCATAGTTATTAGAACTCCGAGCAGAGTTTGTACTTTTCATTTTAACAGGTAGATGGATTTTGTAGATATTTGGACCAAATTATATGTGAGATAAAGTCCTGTCAAAATCCTTCTGTATTGTCAGATTCCATCTGTTACTGTTCAAATTTCTAGTATTTCCAACAGTTGTACCCGCAAAAAATGTTTCTGAAATCATAATTAAGATCTTCATAATTTTTTATTTTCTGCTGTAGGTTTGTTTCATCTTCCTAATAAAAACATGGTTCGAAAAACAGGCTAAAGATTTTCCTTAATTGGTGTCATGACCACTTACTGTTATTCTGCATACACAGGACTACAATACATATTATATATAATATATAATGTAATTGTCTTTTATACTTTCAATAATAATGATAACAATTGTTATTTTTAAAAGCACTGGAACTATGTGTCCCTTATTTATATATTTGTTTGAAGGTGATCCTGTAAAAATTATGTTTCATGCTGTGACTTGTTATGTAGAATTGCTAGGTGATTTTCTGTGGAATATCCATGAATCTGCACTTTAAATTGTAAAACTATCTGTGTATTGACTATTTCATTTGAGATGCTTATCCTGGTTTTGAGGGTGCAGTGTGCCTCACAGCAAGAAGGTCCTTGGTTTGATTCCAAACAGGCACTTTTCCGTGTGGAGTTTGCATGTTCTCCCTGTGTTTGAGTGGGTTCTCTCTGGCTACTCCAACTTCCTCCCACCATCCAAAGACAGACATAAACACAACGGCTGGTATGAATGTGGGAGCGATTGGTTGTTTGTCTCTGTATGTTCAGCCCTGTGATGAACTGGCAACTCATCCAGGGTGTACCCCGCCTTCACCCACAGGAAGCTGGGATCGGCTCCAGCGACCCTAATGAAAATAAGACAGTTTCAGAAGATCTTTTGAGCATATTTTGTATTTACAACTTACAAGGAATACTGATACGTTTAGGTAGTCATATCAGTAATAATAATAATAATCTGAGGTGTTGTAAAGGGGTGGGAGGTAAACATGACACATTCAGAGGGCCCAGCAGTCTTGGGGGGGCAGTGGACATATGTTAGGAGTTGTGAAATTTTTATTTAAGCTCCAGAGTGAAAGAGGCACAGAAGTTGGGAGTCAAACATCCAAAGTTAAGTTTCAGTTTCATGCCAGCTACAGTACTTACAGCACTTATGGAAGACACCCTATACACCCCTGCTCTAATGACAAATTTACAGATAGTTTATTTTAAGAAGGGCACATGTTTACCTTTCATGGGGCTCACAATTGCTATCAGTGCCCTAGATAATAATAATAATAATAATAGTTTCCTGGTCATTACTGCTACTTAGGACTGGGCAGAAAAAAACTTGATTTAATCCATCTGAGATATCTTTCATTTTAATTTTGCGCAATTGATTGATATTGGTGCGACCGGCTACATTTTGAGAACCCCTGGGGAAGACCTTGGTCATCTACGTCTCATTTGCGACAGTTCTGGTATGGGAGGAACATGGAGGAAGGGTAGGGAAAACTCTCCCGGCCTCACACTCAAACCCATGGTCGTTCTAGGAATATTAACTTGGATCCATACTCAGCAGTGTGAGTATAGAGTTAAAGGAAAAATAATAAAGCGACAATGACAGACCACTACTCCTAAACCAACAGTCCTAGAGCCCCTCCCCTGTGAATAAAATAGAATAAAGATGCAGTTCTGAGTCATTGTAGAAACATGATAATGTTTCTGTCCCAGTCATTACTTAAGAGCAGATTAATCTATTTATTGCTGAAATGTCATATTTATTGCCTTTCTAATATCAATATCGATACCACTATTGATGTGTTCCATGATTGCGTTATAGATGGGTTAAATAGTCAGGTTACAACTCAAAATTATAGTTTGGTATCACTAAATGAATCTGAATCAGTCTATACTGAATCGAATCAAATTGTGACTAATCAATTGAGAACCTTATGAATTAAAATCTAATCAATTGTGGAAATTGTCCATGATACTCAGCCCTACTGCTACTGCTTGTGCAGGCCCTCCTCATGTTTATAACATGCAATAGTCATATAATATGACATTTCAGTAGCTGCTGCTAAACTTTAAAGTTCCTGTGGCTTTGGAAGACAAGGTTACTTTGGTTTATAGCAGATTTTACACTATAGAAAGCCAACATTTCGTTTTTTTTCTTTTCTTCCTGTTATTCATCTACTGCCAAGAATGGGAGGTGAGATCAGCAGGTAAACATGTCCTCCAGATGTTATTCTGTCACTGTCAATACATAGGACATGGAGGTGGATGAAGAGACGCAGCTGTGACTGATGGCAGAGGGTTGACAGTTTGGAATGCAGTGGCTAGTTTTAATGTTAATCCACACAGTAATATTTCTGTAGCTTTCAACCGTGACACAACTTGTTGCAATGTTTGTACTGTGTTTTTTTTAAACCTTCTGTTTATTGGTTTCTGTTATTCTTTAACACACACACACACGTATATATATATATATATATATATATATATACATATATATATAAATTCCGTTGTACGATACAAACAAACAAACAAGCGGAAAAAAATCCTCCCCTGGCACACATCCACCCAAATCACAGGAAAGATTAAAAATAAATAATTAAACAGTAAATAAATACGAAATAGAAGAACATGTCCATGTCTTTTCATAAGGGCGGCTGTGGTTCAGTTGGTAGAGTGGGCTGTCCAATGGCCAAAGTGTTGGTGGTTCCTGGCTCCCACTGTTCACATGTTGAAGTGTCCCTGAGCAAGACACTGAACCCTAAATTGCTCCCAGTAGGTCTGGTATGGCAGACCTCCTTCTATTCTGCCATGGTACATTAGCATAGGAGCCGCCTACTGGTGTATGAGTGTGTGTGAATGTGAGGCTATGTTAAACGCTTTGAGTACCAAAGTGTAGAAAACAACTATGTAAGTGCAGTCCATTTACCATAAGTGTTCGAGACTCCAGCTAACAGTCAGACACACAATGTTTGTATTGGAATCATAAAACTAGTATTTTGTAGGTTGTTTAATACAAACTTGAAACATTCAGCTTTCGTTCTATTCTGCCAAGTATATTTACATTTTTTTTTACTTTACTTTGAGACAAAACTCAATGAACTTTTCTTGTTGCAGCCATGTTTGTATCTCAGTAATCCACAGCTGTTAGGAACAAGGACAAGGTGTATATGTATATTTAACCATATTCAGAAAACTCCAGCTAGAGAATCCAGGTTCCCAAAAAGAGGAGAAAGGCTTACTGAAATCACCTGCATGCACACAAACAGAATACTTCAAAAGCCTTACAGAATCCATCATACTGAAGACAATGTACACACATTTTACATTAATCCCCTTAAAAAAAAAAATCTTTTAAATCGCAAATGCATGAGAATATGTCCTCAAAACAAACTAAGCTAAAAATCAGTGGTAGTGATATGTAGATAATAGAAGAATGCAAGACAACTGTTTATAGGGCTCTCATAGAAATACACTGGAATTCAAATGTTCAACCTTAGTGTGTCACTGAAGGACATAAGACTTTCTTACTTTTCTAAAATAAAAAAAAAAAGAATAGTATATATAAATACAAGAAAAAACATGTAAAGTGAAAGGAACATGGTAGACACACATTTTAGAACATTAAGGATGAATCCCAATTCACCCCTTGAAACTGAGCTGCAAGGGGTAGGAGAACTCCCCCTATGAAATGGGACAACAATGGAACTTGCTACGTCATCATCGGTCATCAACACTACTATATACAGATGTGACAACTTTATTTCTGAATTAATTCATCGTACCATCAGTAGCTGTAGCCAACTCTGTTGCATGGACTTTGTTCATATTTTTACAGCTATCAGCTATAAACCACAGAAATGTGACCTATAACAGCATTAAACAGTTGATTGAATGATTAACATGTTTACGAAGAAAGTACTTACATTCGTGTGTTTCTTTCATCACTGCTGCATGTTTTATCTGTGTTTACCTCCGTGTTGAACAGAATTATGTATAACTCCTCCCACCTCTTCATTCGCATTGTAGGTCCTGGAAAAACAGAGGTTTTCCAGGGATTTGTAACCCTTCATCCTAGCCCTTTCCTTCTGTCTAAATGAGAATTGGGACAACACTACCCCTTCACGTGAAGGCACAAAACAGCGAGGTAGTGGTATGGGGTGATTTGGGATTCAGCCTAAAACAAATTCTCCACATCCACATCATTCCTTATATTAGTACTAGGGGTGGGTACCGGCCACACCACCATTTTGAAAATTTAGTCCAGTCTCGCGAAAACTCGGGGAAGATCTTGCGAGAGCTGCACTTTGACCAAAACCGCTAGAGGGCGAATAGAAAAATCCTGCGATGTGATCGGTTGGAAAGTTTAATGTATTGATATATTCAGTGCGAAAATCAAGAGGAGATGCTCTTTTGATGAGACAAACGCACTCTGGATGACTTTGGAAGTTGGTAACCATGCCAAAAGCAAAAAACAACAAAGTGTGGGATCACATGAAAGACTAAATCTTTGTAGTGGTTACTTATGTGTTAGCATTTAGGAATGCAGAATTCAAATACTAGGTAATGAAAAATTACTATGTACTGATACTACACCTGTAAATCATATGCTACTAGGTAACTAGGACTACTGTACAGAATCAGGTACAGGTCCGGACCTGGACCTGATCCTCTGGACCTGGACCTGAATGAGGCGGACCGGTACCCACCCCTAATTAGTACCATTACGTCATGGTACTTAACAATGTGCAGAGGTGGACCTTCTAGATCCTGTCAATCTGCTGTCACTGTCTTGTAATGTACGCAGAAATGACCAAAAATAGTCACTTGCCTGATAAAGGGTTAAGTTGGATTGCTGCAATAAGTATACAAAACAAACTTGGCAAAAGAAACTACAATATTTAGCTCGTATTTTAAGCAGAACTCAATAAAAACAGTCTTGGTTACTAAGTGACACTCACTTCTTAACGTTGGCCTTTTTTTTAGGAGCCCACGACAGGTGAATCTTTCCAGAGTTATTTAGAATTGGCAGTTTTACTATACATGTTGCCTACACACATTTACTGTTTTAACCATCTTTTTGTGCAGATTGTGTGATGTTACACAGATTGTTGGCATCGTTAACGTTCACCTCTCCTTCTACAATCTCTGCCTGAAATATACACAAACACCCTGAGGGAATTATGGGTCTTGTTTTGCAATTCATGGGGTTTTAGTGTGAATTCACAAGGTTTTAGTGATGAATCTGATCAAATTTAATGCTTTGGGTTTGTAGATCCTTGGATGTGTTTAATGAAATACATTTTCATTTTGGTAAAGTTTACAGTCATGGTTTTAACTGCTCTAAAATGCAGAGTTTTGCTCACCCACTGAACATCACGTTTAGCATCTTGCTATAACAACTTATGCTATGTGTGATTTTGATTATGCAGTCTCACTGGCCTCATTATTTAATTGGAATGTAACATGTACTCCATAATTTAACATATGATTGGTTCTTCAAAAAATAATAAATAAATAAATAAATAACAACGTACATTTGGATGTAACTGGCACATTATGAAATGCACCAACAAAATACAGTTAATGTGAAAAGACGTCTGAAACCTAAGACGTTTGACACTGTGATGATCAGTACTGGCGGAAAATACTGAAAGTGTTCCTGCTGCTCATCTTACAATGTCAGCCTGTAGTGGAAGTCAAATTAATTTTCCGCCTGAGATTGCCATATCACAAGCCAGACAAGAATGATGTATTGCACTTGATATTCATTTTCCATCATCTTTGGCAATCTTTGCACTTTTTTGGCAGTCTAATAGAGGTCCTTTAAGAGTAGGAACATCATCCATTTCAAATCAAGATAACCACTTGTGTTACATAATGAATATCTGCGTGACTATAGCACAGATCTGTTCTTTTCCAAGAGCCCAGTTTCTGCTATTTATAAATCTTGAATTGTACACATATTTTGTACTGCTTACCTTAATCAACATGTACCTCTGTTATCTGTATTCGCTGATGTACATATATCCATCTATAAGCCAAACAGAGGTATTTTAAGAGCAGCGACATGATCCATTTGAAATTAAAAGAAAAATTTAAAAAAATAAAATAACCATCTGTGTAACATAATGACTCTTTAGATGACTTAAATATATTTGTTTTACATTAAAATACATTTTACTTCTCACAAATTTGTGCATAATTAAAGCTCTAGCGCAGCATTTGGGGTTTGTGGGCAAAACTTCTATAATTAGGCTACCTTTCAGAATAATGAAAATGAAGTGATTTGAGAGGGAAAAGAGGATTTTACTTAATTCTGTGTGTTTGGATTTTTGGACAAATCTAAACTGGTGGGACATTTTGGCCACTCATTGTTTTGTTTTTTCAGAGAGATATGTGATTGACAGTGGAGTTGGACTAATTTCTGGTTCAGTCAGTCCTTTGAGTTAAACAGGTTTGAGTTATTCAAAACAACAGAACTGTCATTTCTCATCTAAAAAAAAAGTTTGTCAAAATGTCGTTGATAAGCGATCTGATAGTGACAGCGTTAGGATCTGCATTAAATGTAGTTTATTTCGCATCAGTAATAAGTGATACCACAACATGATAAGCATAATATATTATTCTGAATAGACAAAAGTATGTGATTTATGGCTGAGACAAAACTGTGGATCACATTTCAGCAGAGGGAAAGTGAGCTAAAGAAAAATATAGAGGACGTAACATGTTCACAGGTTGATGCTGCTTTAGTCTGACGTGGCTAGCCCTAAAACCCAATTTATGCTCATGCGGTAAATCGTCTGCGACGTTCTGCGGCACTGTCGCAGACAGTTAGCTCCAAAAATTCTGACTTGACGCAGAGACTGTTGCAGACAAGAGGGCTGTGATTGGTCCACTGTAACCACTGTACACATATTTCCGCCACCGTGAGCACCAAATATATATATATATATATATATATATATATATATTCATGAGCGCCATTTTTTAAATACTTGCAAAGATGGATCAGAAAGAGGAGCATCCCACTGAAGAAGTGAGATAGTACGAACACCTGTACAACTTGTCGTCGAGACTGAACAAGACAACATCTGTTGCTCCACTGGAAGATAAACACTGCACTAACTATTCCTTGTAACTGCGACTTCGTGCCCCCTTGCGTTGTGGCGGTGAATAATATAGCGCACACCAACCTCCCCACACAACGATAAACAAAAACCGTCTGCGACAGTCTGCCACAGGAGCAGAATGGGATCTCAACTCAACAGCGCTGACAGCACTTCTGCCTCACTCCTGCTTCTTCTTGTCATTGTTTAGTGTTTATTGACTCAAACCAACTTAAAGGAGCATTACCATCACCATGGACTGTCTTTGGGTTCTGAAAATGGAGCTGTGAACCATCAAGTGTCTCTGGGTTTGAAGTACAAATGTCAGGTCTGTATGTGGCCTTGTAATGCTCTCACAAAAATAGAGATGTGAAGCATGAGTGTAAAGCTTTCTTGGTTCTATTGGGTCTGATATATTACCTCCTGGTTGCCCATTTCTGTGGTAGATCCAAGAGCATGTATTGAATATTGTCAGCTACAATATGTTTGTTTGTTGTGCATTGTAATGAAAGAGTAACCCAATGTAGCGAGATGATTTTTTATTTAAATTCACAAAACATCAATTAAACGTGTGTTTAATTTTTATGCAATTTATTCTCAAACCATCAATTATTGGGTTTCACTTTTCACTTGTTGCTTGGGGGTAGTTATTAGCGAGACACACCTCCTTCTCCCTATGTGCAGCCTGCATGCTAGTGAGTCGTGATTCAGCTAGCGTTTAAAAGCCTGATGGCAGAAGGAACTAGAAAAGCACTCGGAGAGCGCAAACCTCCGCCAAGCAGCACAGTTCAGGTCATACATTTGAAGACACTATATGAGAAAACAGGACTTCCACTGCCATCTGGTGGACATTTGTTAGTATTACAACAGTGTCAATAATAACTAATAGAGAATCCTTTAAAAAATTCCTGGATCCACCTCCAAAAAAGTAATCACCTCCAAAAAGTAATCACTACCAGATCTTGCCATTACCAACCTATCCTGAAAATTTCCTCAAAATCCATCCATAACCTTTCAAGTTATGTTGTAGACAAACCAACAAACACAGGCAAAAACATAACCTCGGAGGTAATAACAGAATTGTCATATCTATAGTTATATCTGGCATGTCTCGGTAACAGTGACTCAAAATGCCAGTTTCGTGTGGACTACGTGATACAAAACTTTTGCAGATACGACTGAAACCGTCTTCCTATGGACAAGGAATTAACCTCACCCAATTTGACAGCTTTAATTATATTATAGTAGTCCAGGTGTCGCTGTTATGCTGTGGTACTCAAATTGCCGCAAGACATGCTGGATTCATGTTCTGGGTTATGTTTTGGGCTTATATGAGTTAATTTGTTCTGTGGTGTTAATGATGTCGACTAGTTTTGTTACGTTCTGTCTATGATGAGAACCATGAGTGAAATGGGTGTGGGCCAATATGGCATCAGTTCTTCATGTATGTGTTGGTGGTTTCAGATCTCCTGGTTGTAAAAACTGTTGCCAAAATAAAAGTCCACATCAGAAGAGAAAAGTTCTGTTTATATTCATTCAGAAACACTGCTTGCCACAATATATCTTGGCTATGATTTAGTATTGGTTCATTTTTAGAGGGGGAAACATTCCGATTCTTTAATTCCAGGTCCTTGTGAATATTTCAGGATTTTTTCTCCTCTTTGCAGCAGTTAATAGAATAACTTTAGTTTGTGGACCAAACAAAACATTTGAGAATAATATCCTGAGCAAACCTTTTCACCATTTTCTGACATTATGTACATAAAACATTGAATAAATTCAGAATAATTCAGATAATTACTAACATTTATCCCCC
>JAPSES010000044.1:17225952-17235954 GCA_029822895.1 Maxillicosta whitleyi | reverse complement strand
TATATACATAAGAGCAGGTAGGTAGTTATTGCACTGTACAAAAGAGCCAAGTTATTGCACATGAGGTAGAATAGTTAAAAAAGCACAGATATAATAGTGAGGTGATCTTAACCTTTGACCGTTTCTGCAGTAATATGAAAGTCTTGCACACAACACCCTATAATTCATACTCATATTCATAAGACCGCTTACCCCGAGTATCACCATTGCTATGTTGTTAAAACTTGGGACAATACACATATTCTTTACATAAACACCATCAGAAGATTATCAGCTAAAAGTGCAACAAAACCAACTGTCAGACAATAGAAAACAATCCAAACAACAAGCACTTAAATGGGCAAATATAATAAATAAGCTAAGAGTTCAAGACCAGCATATGTAATGAAGAATTTTATAAAACAATGCATTAAAAAAAAAAAGAAAAAACTATGGATCAAAGTGACAAACTTTGCACTGCTAAGCTAACAGTAGTCGCCTTTTTCATTGACTCTCAAATAGCACAAATATAACTTGTGCATAAAAATGTACCTGACAGAAAAATTAAGATTTTGACAAAACGCTCATTTTTCAATTAATATATACTTTTTTGTCCTGGCAAGAGGTGGTTTTTGGTGAGGTGGCATAGTGCAAATAGTATATCATGCAAAACTTTAATGGAAGGACTTTTTGCTGCAACATAGGGTCATGTTAATAAAATAAATAAAAAATATATAAAATGGATGTTGACAGATGTGCAAAGAAGACGACTTTTAAAAGAAACGTGGTGTGGTATCCGTGGACACTGTGGAAACGAAATATATATATATTTTAAACTTAGTACTGGATAGAGGGGTAATGTATAATAATAATGATAATAATTATAAAAATGAATATATCTGTAAATCAACACGATACTTACACTTGTGTTTATGGAATGACTTCTCGTGTCATCTTGCGATAAAAACACATTTGTGATTTAATGGAAAACCCGATATTACGCACATGTGTCTTTTGGACATTTAGTAAATATCAGTAAAGCTTTGTGTTTATGTGTGACCAGTAGGAAGGTTGTCCACAGGTGAACAGTGTAAGGGTACCAACCCCGCCCTCCCTAAAATTGTGCATTGTATATAAACCCACAGGGATGTGCCAGTCTCTCTGCTGCTGCACCATTATAACACCTCCCTCCTGGTACAGCTGTTGGCTGTAACTCTGTGGTCCTGATACCATTAATGACCTCCACATGTAGAGCTGCGTGTCGGGTGTTTAGCAACATGAGACTGCCACTGCTGTTTTGTTTTGTTTTGTTTGATTTACTTTGGTTAGGTTTTTTTTTGTTTTTGTTTTGCATTTAATTGTTGAATTAATCTGTGGATGCCCTTTGTTTGTGTTGTTTGGTAATGTTCTGTCTTTAGTTGGATTCTGTTAGCATCCATTCTTTCCTCCAATAGTAATACAAATACTGTTGCAACGGTTGGGTAGATTTTTAATAACATTGTTGGTTTTTTGTGTGTGACTGCTGCAGGACAGGTGACAGTGGAGCCACCTGATGATGGAGGCACTGGTGACCTGGGGTTTTCACCTGGAGCTTCACACTATGGTTGGTGCTAATTTGCATGTTCCACACAGTTTATGTTCCCTTCTTTTTTTTTTGTTTGTCTTGTAGTCTGGTTATTTTGTTGTTTGCATGGGTTGGGCACGAGGTGGGGTGAACATCCTGGTCTTATCGACTGCCTCTGCTCGGCCGTCTAGTAGCAGTGTTTTGTTTGTTTTTTTAGTTTCTCATTTGAAAGTGTTGCATTTTAAAATTAATTGTGATCTTGGAGGGAATAATTTGCCTCTCCCCATCTTTTTTTTTTTTTTTTTAAACTGTCACTATCATTTCTCTTGAACCCATCGTCCTCAGGCTACATGTGCAACAGAAAAGCAACTAGTGAGCAGATCCAACAGTACAAGTATTGTCTACCACTACATATCAGTGAACAAACTAATCCAATCTATTTTTATTTCAAATAAAGACAAAGGTTTCTAATGTGCTGTACAATAAAACAAACACAATAAAAACATCATAAGATTAAAGGTCAGCAAAGGTCAAACCAAAGAAGGTTTTGTGTTACAGTGAAATGATTCCAACTGTCCTGTTTTTTTTTTTTTACAATATGACTGAAGCTGTCTGCTGTAATATCAATATCTTGCAAAAACATCATTTCACATTTTGTAAACATACTCTAAATGATAGATTTTTAAAACTTGTGCTTTATGAATCTCCCAAGTCAATTTGTACATTCCCATGTTTACTTTGCATAATGAGCCTGAGCCTAGTATATACCTATTACTTTCTTTACCTTGGATTCACAGTCATAATAACAACTTAATACCTTTGTGTTTCTCAACCACCACGTCTTACTTGGTCCACAGTGATCAGACAAATAAAAACATATCCATATGAATATAGGGAAAGTGTGTGGTGTTTTCTGTACAATGTAGATATATATTCAGGAAGCTTGTTTATCAGAGGTTAAAACTCGACAGCGTTTGTCTACTGGGCGGATGTTCTTAATTGTGTTTTGGGAGTTGGCTGGAAGGCAGCAAAAAATACCCACCACTCTGTCTCTTGTGTTGCTGCAGGCCATGTCTGTTGGTTGAATTAATGATTGGTGTTAGGCATTAAAACAAATAAGGCTCACCCAAAAGGTGCATTGCACTGTCAGCAGGAATGATGACTGGGGCATAGCAGATCACTAATGAGAGCAGTAAACAGGCATTTGTTCAGTATTATGGTTGAATGTTGCACTGTAGCTTGGTTTCACCCCAATATAGCCCTAACCAGGTGAGCAATACAAGAATATTAAAGGAAGATGGTTTACAGTGAGAACGAACATGTGGTGATGATCCAGTGTGTATAAAAAACAAAACAAGTAAAACTCCACTGTAAACCTAGTCTGGGAGTACCCATGCTGCCTTGCGCATTCTTTTCAAACTGCTCGACAGCCTGGAGACCATGGCCGAAATGCTCTATCCAATCCATCATGGCGGCAGAAGATGCGAAGCTATCTTTTCGAAGAAGTTTTGGACAGTGTTCTAAATAGTTTAGAACGTAAGTTCACTTTAAAAGACAAACAGCGTTTAGCGTTAGAGTTGTTTACACGCTACACACATCATCGCGCGCAAGACAGCATGGGTTCTCCCCGGCGAGTTATAGACATTCGTACCGCCCAATCAACTGCCAGACTACTGTAAACCCAGAACCCAGTGTTCATTACTTATTCTATTATTTTTTTTGTAAAAAACAAACAAACAAAGCCATTACTAAACTAAATTAGTTGTTTGAATTAGAAAACTGAAAACATACAGTATAATAGTCATGTTTAGTAAAGGTTACTTATAAAGTTACGTTGGTTAAGTTAAGTGGTTGCAGTACAGGGCTGTGTTCCCCCTGTCTGATGTGAAAAATTTTTTATTACTTGTATTGACTGCAGTTTTTTTTTTTTTATCGCAATTCATCTTTTAGCCTTTTAAAATGATTTTTATTTTGTATAGAAGTTTATTTATTGTATTATACATTTATTTTTTATTTGAAGTTGTAATTGCACTGTTTCTACGATAAAAAAACATGAGCAATTTAAATGTATTGTTTAATCCCCCCCATACAAAATGTGGATTTGTTCATTTCTTTGTTAGCAGGATGTAATTCACATTTCTTTGGGTATGTTTCCAGTGTCAAGAATTTAATAAAATAGCTAAAAAAACAAATGTGGGAGTAATATTGCAGGGTGTCAGTCACAATATGTGGGGGAACTGTGCTGCT
This sequence comes from Maxillicosta whitleyi, assembly GCA_029822895.1. Lineage (NCBI taxonomy): Eukaryota > Metazoa > Chordata > Actinopteri > Perciformes > Neosebastidae > Maxillicosta > Maxillicosta whitleyi. Next base: position 17,232,164 of record JAPSES010000044.1, on the reverse strand, counting down.
TGGCGGAGGTTTGCGCTCTCTGAGTGCTTTTCTAGTTATTTGTGTATTACTTATAAGCAAGAGAAGTGTGAATTTATTAAAAAACAAACCAAAAAAAGTGTTGCCAGACACAACAAACCCCGCCCCTAACATGTATTGTAGCTTATTTTGACATAGATCCAGCTGATGTCATGTTTATGCGTGTGCTGATGTCAGCATATCAGTTGCCTCTATAAGTGTCCAAAGTTTGAAGTAAATTGAAACAAAATTGATGTTTTTTATAGACATTTGAAATTTCTCCCATTATAAATAAATGGGTAGGGAAAAAAGAATTAAAAAATGTCTAAAAATTAAAAATTTTGACCTACTTTTCCCAAGATGTATTGACATCTATTCTGGGCCCCTGTCAATCTATAAACCTAATTTGACATGTATTCAACCAATAGTTTTGCTGCTAGAGTGATAACAACAAATGAAGAAACTAACAAACCAAACCAAAAATAATTGCCGTGAATGTGAATCTGGACCAGTTTTCTTATATTAATAATAATAATAATAATAATAATAATAATACATTTTATTTCTAAAGCTCTTTTAAGAGGACGCAAAGATGCTGTACATAAATAAAAGCAATCAATACAAAATACAAATAGGCTACATAATATCAATAAAAGTACAAATACATAAAACAGTCACAGTTAAAAGCAGATAAGATCAAGGGGGGGGGGTTATTATGTGAATTATTTATGCAGAATATGTAGGGAGCAACCATGGCTGGCCAGAAAAGATGTAAGATCATTGATTCTGGGTGAGTACAGGTGTGAGTAAACAAGCAGCAGTCAGTGAGCAAGACTGAGTGGAAAGCACATGTTTGCACATGTTTGTCCAACTGTAAGCTTTGCACTTCACCATTGTCGTAGGAACGTGACCCAGCACTGGGCGATAATGTGTCATGTCATACTGGTGTGTGCTGGACAGAGTCAGTAACCAGTTCATCCCAGTCCAGGGAATCAGACAATACAACAAGGCTGCGTCACTACCAACGCTGGAACAACACTTGAAGTCGCTAACCATGCCTGTCTGACAGAGCAGTGACTTCGTACTTGACAAAAGGCTATAGCACAAGTTCCCTGACAGAACCGCCAGTATTAAACATGATCTTTTTGAAATAACTACCAATGAAAATTCACCACAGGTACCCTTTAACGGTATGTAAAAGCAGTCATCCACAACCCCTGTCATTTGTCAAAGTACATGGGTTTTAGTGGTGCAGAATGATGGTATTTCCACATTCACTGCACAGCCTCTGAACATCCAAATATGTCATATGTGAAGCTGCTGAAAAGCTCAGAAACTGCATTTTACCTGAATTATTCCAATAATGGATTAGTGATTCAAGAGATATAATAATTTTATTTTTAGATGAGTCGATGCGTTTCTACCCCAGTAGTTGTTTTAAGTTGTTTGTTTTAATTTTTTTTTTCTCCATTTACCTTATGGAAAGAGGGGTTTGTTTGTGATATACAAACAAAGTAAATGATACATTCACATGTATTGTATCCAGAAACCTGAGAGGATCGGACATGGTCATGTGATCCAACTAAACAACCCAATAGTGTATTTTGATGATTTTTTTTTTTTTTTTTTTCTCTTTCCCCCCGTCTTCCTGTCCCCTTCTGTGGAACACATTCATTCTACTCTGTGTTCCTTTGCCCTGTGTACTCCCACTGTGGGTTGAGTACAGATCCGTGTAGACATGAAGTGTGTCAGACACTTTTGACAGCAAAGAGTTCATCTGGGAGCATGTGATCCTTATGGCATGCTACTCACCACCCAGGAGGTCCCTGTCTCCATCTCTGCAAAGGCGGCCTATTCAACCAGTAGGAGTCACCAGTGCAGTGAAGATGACGTGATCCTTCACCAGCTTCCCACCTGTGCACACTGTCTGCTATCTTTGTTTGAGGAACTGGGAGACCTACTTACCAGAACCAGAGGTAAGTCACTTCTGTCAGTTTCTTTTAAAATCCTAATCATTTCTTTAACGTTAAATAGAACTTAGAAATATAGTGCCAAAAAGAAAAAAACACTAATGCATAAAGATAACGTACAATATTCAGGGATTCTTCAAACCATTAAAAAGACAAAAGCTGTTCAAACTTTAAATGGATATGTTGGATCTACGTGGTTCATAGGAAAAAAAAGATGGCTGAGGAATAATCTATTTTTCAGGGCCTTTAAGAATTGGAAAGTGCTGCTTTGGTTTCAATCCGAGGAATTAACCTGTATTTAAAATTCATTATATTTGACTACATCACCATGTACTAAACCTGCAATAATAAATACCACATTATTAACCTAATACAACAGTACTGTGAATATTTATTTTTCTTAATTTGCAATCATAAATCCTAATTCCATTTGTTCCAACAAGACATGCTCCTGTTAAATAAATAACTTGAAGGTTATATTTTATGAGTTAAAACTATTATGGGAACATATTACTTAGGAGTCAATGATAGATCCCATTTCATGTTATAAAAGTGAAATATTAGCACTTACAAAATAGGTCTTGAATACCGAAATGAAAATAGAATGTAAGCCAAGTAAAAATGCATACTTTAAATTGTATTAAGCATTTTCAATTACCTCAGTCTATTTCAGTCATATTGAAAAGTGTGTGGTACTTAAGAGGACCCTCTCTGTTGCGTCGAATAGGCATATAGTGTATGTGAGACTCTTAAAGAAAGGTTCTCATTTTATCAGTCCTTATGAGACTGGTCCTGTTAGGCAAACCTTGCTGCTCTTTCATGCCTTGCTCATATCACCATGGCAACACACCAGCCCCTGCAGGCGTCTGCCAAATTGACAGTGTAAAACAGAGCGCACACATCTACCCATTCATCCAGCCCCCTCTCTTTCTTTAGCTCAGAGACACGGGTTGTACAGCTAATTAGTTTGTGGATACATATCCATACTGATCATTTATCAGCTGCTACAAATTGTCATATGTTACTTATGGAATCACTATTTTCATTGTTCCTTGTTCCCAGCTTAATTCGGTGGAATTTCAGAGAAGTAAATTGCGATAGGTGTTGCTGACCAAAAGCCTTACAGGTTGAGATGGAATAAAGCGTAGGAGCAGGATCACAGTGTAGGAGGATTTAATAGACCCTTACCTGCAGGGTATACAGGCATTTTCAACAATTGAGCTGTGATGTTAGTAAGCTGTTAGAAAGCTGGAGATGACACATACTGTGACAGTTCACCACTGTCTCTCTGCATAAAGACTATCCGAGTACTTTGAACATACAGCATGCTTCAGCTACGATGCCAACAGACACATTATGCCTGTAAGCATCATAATAATGTAGTATTTTTTACTTTTTTTTTTTTTTTTTCCAGTCAAATGAAAGAGCATGAAACCAAATCTGGAACTGACATGAACATCGCACACTCTTATAGTCAAAAACACAAAATACATATATTAAGACGACTGTATTTAGTTGGGTATTACACAATCAAATGTACAACAGAGCTCTATTTGAAGACATTTTTTCCCTACAAATCTTCAAAATGTGAAGCGATAAGCTGCAGTCTGCGGGGTCTTTTTTAATAGAGACTCCCAAAGGATTGTAGAATGCCCAAATGCTCTGAGGCTATGTATGTGCACTTGTCATTCTTTTGTTGTCTCACTACCGCAAATGTAAGTCATACTTTGAGGATACATGGATAAATGACTTTCATTCAGTCGTGCATTTTACGAAGCTTTTCTTAAATCCCGACGTTTCGGTGGTGACAGCACAGAAAATGTCCTTAATGTTTTTCAAGTGTGACTGCAAACAATGAACCACTTATACCCGCAGATCTGTGAATATACATATGCAAGGAGATTTAGACATATATGGTCGAGGGCGGCTTGGGGGGGAGCTGCAGTGCAAAAGATTGAAATGATCTATGCTCATTAACAGTCCCTGGTGCAGTCTAATTAGCATGTAATAGGACACCAAATCCAGCACAGGAGGCTTGTTATTTAAGGATAAAGCTCATCTCTCATTTGAATGCATTTTTCATAAGCTGCTCTAATTAAGTTTCATTAGCATTATTAATTAAACATGAAAAGCTTCTCATTTCCTCTGTATCATGGAGTCTACTTCAAAACACCATAGAGTGACAGTTCTCACAGGGATGTAGTTAGAAATCACCCTCAAAATAAGATATCTAGCGCTCGGAATTATGATGTCTTATGCTTAAATGTGTAGATAAAGTAGGAAAGAAAGCTCCAAGACTCTACCTGTGATATCTGTCTGAATGCTAAGCCACAGATTTATCTTTTTCTTGTGAAATATATCTACTCAAAATCCCTACCTGTATAAAGCCCAATGTGACCCTTTGCAACAGTCTAGAGCTTTAAAACATCCTGGTACATAGTATCACAATGGGTGGCTGAAAGCTCAAGCTATGGATTACAAAAGCCTGCTGCTCACAAAACTGCTGATATGTATCCCTGAGGTTCACCCGGGATAAGTCTGAAAGTTACAATTATTCATTTTCACTTAAAAGCTGAAGTGCCATCATCCTCACCCTTTCACAGAAAAGCCCCTTGAAACCATCTTAATTCTGTTTTTGCAACGCTTGTGAATCATGTAGAGTTGCAATTGTACAACCCATCTGGTATGCTGGCAAATGCTGGCCACACTGTCAGTGTACAGTGATTTTTTTTTTTTTCTTTTCATTAAATATGACTCATTCTTGGTTCATGTCAGTCCTTGCATTTCACATGCAGCGCATTTCCTACAATTTGCTATTCGTTAGGTAAAATCACCTCTAAAAATATCTGAAATGTATCTGTTCTACACAAAAGGACTTGTCTTTTAGAAGCATCGTTAAAGCTATTATTTTAGCTCCAAAATTTTTTGCCGTCTTCATATGCAAATTCACTACATGTACAGTAAAAAGTTTAAAAGCAGACATATTATTTTTCATATACATACATGTAGCTATATTGTCTTTTCTTATTTAGAATCAAAATGTTTATACTTTGGTGGATATGAACATGTTCTATTATGGTTTGATTTGCAGCTTAAGCTTTAAAAACATTTGTATTTTCCTTTTTTTTAAATTTTTTTTTACCACATTTAAAAAAAGGAAGGTTATTTTCTTTTTACTTGTGCTTGTGAGGAAATGTGTGTTTTTGTGTGTGTGACAAGCAAATATATTTTTTTAGAAAGAGGAAGACATTCACAGTGCGCTGCCTGATCATTATCAAAATTGGTCAGTAAACACAAGTCTCCAGTTTACCTGTAGGCAAATTTCCAACTGTTAAAGTACCACGGTTGTACCACTGGAAATATCTGGGTACATATTGTAGCCCCGGAAGGCTGGAAGTTTTGGATGATTCGGTATTCATTATCTTGTCACATATGGCATGATTTTAACTATTTAGTCATCACATATTAGTGATTCAGTGCCCCAAGTGTTGCATCTATAGCATTAAATTATCTGGTGCAAACAGGCTTTTGCTGTTTTCTGATGAAGCTTGACATATATTGCGGGATTTTGCAGTTTCCTTTTGCACTGTGTCAAGAAAATATTTAGGTTCTAGAGAAATTAAATTTGCTTTCCTTAGCTTTGAAACTACAGTAAACATAATCATCATCATAACAGATTGTTAAGTTTCTTAGATTGCAAATAGAACCAAAAAAAAAACAAGACGAAAATCAGATGCTTTTGCTTTCTCCAAAAAACAAAATACTCTATGTTCACGTGAATAAGAGCAGTGTTAATACTGCATGCCCCAGTTATCTGCATTCTAGAGGGTAGATGGGGTCAAGTACCTGACAAGAAAATGGAAACCAGAAACATCTTATAATGATGTGTGTTTGCATGATTTACCCATGTGATGGAGATCTAAGGGATTTACTTGTATTAATCTTTTTGGGATCTATCTTGTTGTCAAGGAAACATACAGAATTAATTGGCATCTTTTGGGACTCATTGCTGGTAAATAATAAATAAATAAATAAAAAAAAAGGTCTCCTGAGGATCTTACCCTGTTCTACGAGAAAAGCCAGGACACAACTGTGTAGGAAGTCACTGTTCAGTCAGACCTGCCTCTGCTGACCAATATTTTAGATCCAACATAAATCTTCATTGCAGGTGACACATAAGGTAGTAAATTCAAAATGTCATAAATTTAAAAGCCTTCATATCAATTCCTATAGAAAGACTATTAT
>JAPSES010000044.1:17193299-17207286 GCA_029822895.1 Maxillicosta whitleyi | reverse complement strand
ACCAGGCACGTTCTCAGTTGGTTGTTTCTGCGTCATGTAACGTTAGCATACCGTACACTTATTCAGCCTGTTGTTCTGTATTCTATTTTTATTTTACATTAACTTTAAAGATGACATGTCTGTTCTTGGTGTTGGATTTTATCAAATAATTTTCCCCCCAAAATGTGACTTATTTACATTATGCATTTTATGGCTGGGGCGACTTATACTCCGAGGCGATTTATAATCCGGAAAATACGGTACTTTGTTGTTGAACACAAAATGTGACAGACTGTTGAACACAAAATGTGTCCACATTACCACTTGATTGGAGCTATGAGTATAATATAACCATATTCATCATATTAAATTATTGCATTTCAAAGAAAGTAAATAAAGTACATATGAAATGTGAATAGACCCTTGAAGATGTCACATACAAAACTAGTCAAACATAGACAGTACAAGTCTCAAGTGTTGTGAACCTTGAAATTTAACCTCTGTGTCAGTTTGCCTCTTTTTAACTAAAGAACTTCACACTTTGTCACGCACACATGCATGGAGACGAAATAATTATAGTTTAACATTGTTGCAGCATGAAAAAAAAAAAACAGGATTTTTTTCAGCTTGGGGAATACACATCAAAGAAGACACTAAAATAATGGGTTATAATTACAGAGTTGAAAGGTTCAAAATCAAACATAATAATTACAGTGCTTAAACTAGCCAGTAGCAGTGGAGCGTAGATTTCTGCATTGTGCATTGTTGCAAACTGCATGTGATGATAATGACCAAGTTGCATAATCAGCCTGATGAGCAGTGGCCTCATTGGCTCTGTGACCCTTGATGTGTAAGACCTCAATGTTCAGGAGCCTCCGTCATTAAAATGCACCAGATACCAGTTCAGTCTGTAGACACCATTCTGGCAGATTTGTAAGGATGTATTTATGAAATATTTTATACGCTATAGATCATTTTGAGCTGCTCTGCCACTAAAAGCCTTGTAGTGTAATATTGAAATAATGAGTCTCTTAGGCTGGATGGAATCTCTCAGATTTTGTATTACGTTTTTATTTGATTAAGCAGCTGAAACAATCCACACTGGCCCTCAAGTTTGTTTTGTGTCTGAGCTCACAAGATGTTATTTCTTGTTCTGACATTAATTTCAACATGGAATTTGTAAAAACTGAGATGTTCATTAAAGCTATTGAAGCTCTGGAATATAATAGAAACCATGCTGAGTTATATTTATGATTGTATTTTTCAACAGGCTTTTTCCCCCTTTTGTTGTTGTTTTATTTATTGTGCTGTGCTTACAGGCAATGCTGTAGGTTGTGGTATAACTTATTGACAAAAAAATAGACAATTTTCTAGCCTTAGAGGTAAAATATACTAATAAAATGAAGACAAACCTTTTTTCTGCTCTTTTTGTCTCTCTGAAGTCAGTTCTGTGATTTCCCTTTTCAGCTATAGTTAAATAATAACCAATTTTATGCTGCTATCAAATCCTCAAGAATCACTCTCTAAAGGAAACACCTCTCTTTGTCATCTTACAGGCAGATCTTCTGATGACCTAATGGAACTGAATTTACAAGCAGTGCTGTTGTGGGTCCTGCTGCTGCTGTGTGGCTCCACTAAAGGCAGTATCCTGTACCGGGTCCAAGAGGAGCAGCCCCCCAACACTCTAATTGGTAGTCTTGCAGCAGACCAGGGTCTGCCAGACTCAGGTCATCTCTACAAGCTGGAGGTGGGTGCCCCTTACCTTCGTGTTGACGGAAAGACAGGAGACATTTTCACCACAGAGATCCCTATAGACAGAGAGACGCTTAAGGACTGTCGCTCCCTGGCTAAGGGTAAGCCCTGCTACTTGGAGTTTGAAGTATCAGTGACAGATCTGATACAAAACCAGAGTCCAAGACTTATTGAAGGGCGTATTGAGGTACAAGACATCAATGACAACACCCCTCAATTTCCCTCGTCTGTGCTCACCATTTCTGTCCCTGAGAACACAATGATGGGTGCACTTTTCTCCATCCCTCTAGCCACAGATAGGGACTCAGACAGGAATGGGGTGGCTGATTATGCCCTGACTGCAGGGCTAGATGCAGCAACCCTGTTTGGTTTACAAGTGGCTGAGGACAGAGGGGAAAAACTCCCGCAGCTTATTGTCCTGGGCAACTTAGATCGTGAGTTAAAGGATTCCTACGACCTCACCATCAAGGCAGTGGATGGAGGAAACCCACAGCGCTACAGCAGTGCTTTGCTAAGAGTGGTCGTCACCGATGCCAATGATAACTCTCCAAAGTTTGAGAAGTCGACATACGAGGCAGAGGTTTCGGAAAACAGTCCAGTTGGGCACTCTGTGCTGCAGGTAAGATTTAAATACAAGTGTATGTCTGCTACATAAGTCATTTGAAATCAACGTGTGTGTGTGTGTGTGTGTGTGTGTGTGTGTGTGTGTGTGTGTGTGTGTGTGTGGCAGTGACCTAAAATTACTGTTTTGTTTTTGTTTTTTTTCTGCTGGCTGGTCATTTTTCTGTGGTGGGACATTTAGTTATAATGTGTAGAAATATCTTCACAGTAGCATTACATTTTAAATCCCAAGGACAAACAGTTGCAGGGTTTCAAGAAACTAAGGTGACCTGTGCCTGTAGTTCTTGAATATATACTATATAAGTGAGACATGAATTATATCCAAGTTGTTTTTCCTCTACTTCTCAAATGTGTATTTTAGGGATTATTATTAAACAATTACCATATCATGCACGTACATGCTGCTTATCACTATTGTGCTACTATACTGTCAGAAATAAAGATAGACATACATCTGAGAGTAGGAGTAAAACGCTCTGGAGAATTTTCTCTGCACACTGCTGTAAAATTGCATCACTGCCATCAAAGAAATAGAGCTTGACTATTTTGCCCCATGTTTTCATTTGAACCTTTCCAGAAGCTCATTTATAGAAATAGAATTACAAAAAAGGAATGAAAAGACCATTGACATAAACATTAAAAGTAGTGAGAAGAAGACACTAATGAAATACACATACTGTACATAAAAGCTACTCAGTGTGTTCATTTATTTATTAGCTAATCAGAGGAAACGTGAAAATTCTACACTGGCCTCATTTTTCCCCCTCTATGCACACTGGTAGTCATGTATCACTTTTAACCATAGTTTTCATTTTGATTACAGGTCAAAGCAAATGACTCTGATATGGGTCCCAATGGAGAAATTGAGTACACCCTTCACCAAGCAGTAGATCCGGTGCCAAAGCTCTTACGAATTGATCGGTCAACTGGCATAATCTATGTCAAAGGTCCTCTGGACAGGGAGGAAATCAGCAGTTTGTCCTTCTATGTGGTGGCAAGAGACAAGGGTCCTCAACCTAAAAGCTCCAAAACTTTTGTGACTATTGAAGTGACCGACCAAAATGATAATGCTCCGGCTGTGGAGATCCGTGGAATTGGTCTTGTGACCCACAGTGAAGGCGTGGCTAATATTTCAGAGGACATGCCAGTGGGAACAGCTGTCGCTTTGGTGCAAGTATCTGATAAGGATGAGGGAGAAAATGCTGTAGTCACTTGTGTGGTGGCAGGAGATGTGCCCTTCCAGCTTCGTCCAGCCAGCGACTCCTCTAGTGACAACAAGAGGAAGTATTTCCTGCAGACAACCACTCCACTTGACTATGAAAGGGTTAGGGATTACCGAGTTGAAATTGTGGCTGTGGACTCTGGAAACCCAGCGCTCTCCAGCACAAATTCTTTAAAGGTGCAGGTGACTGATGTGAATGACAACTCTCCAATATTCTCCCCAAATTTGTTTGAGGTAGATTTTGCAGAAGAGAACCAACCAGGAGAAAAGGTTGTGGATGTTACCGCCTCAGATGCAGACAGTGGCACTAATGCAGAACTTGTCTATAATATTGTGGCAGATTCATCTATCAAAGGTCTGTTTGAAATCGACTCAAATACGGGTGAAGTAAGAGCCCGAAGTCCCCTTGATCGAGAACATAAAGAGCGCTATGAGTTCCGGGTCACTGCAGCAGATAAGGGTTCACCTGTTCATAAAGGAACAGCAACAGTAGTAATAAAAGTCCTTGACCGAAATGACAATGACCCCAAGTTTATGCTTAGTGGCTACAGCTTTTCAGTTCTGGAAAACATGCCTCCCCTCAGTCCAGTTGGCATGGTGACAGTGCTAGACGTGGACAAAGGTGAGAATGCCCGCGTTCACCTCTCCGTGGAGCCTGATGGAGGAAAGTTTGTTGTCCAAAATGGGACAGGCACAATTCTCTCCAGCATTTCATTTGACAGAGAGAAGGAAAGTAGCTATACTTTTCGTCTAAAAGCAGTGGATGGAGGAGAACCACCCAGGTCTTCATATGTGGGTGTCACCATCAATGTCCTGGATGAAAATGACAATGACCCTGTTGTCACCAAGCCTTCTAATTCCTCCTTCAAGCAATTGTCCCCTCTAGCTTCCCCAGATCATCATGTGGAAATAGTGGAAGCTGAAGATTTGGACAGTGGGCCCAATGCCGAGCTGGTTTTTAGTATAGCAGGTGGAAACCCTTATCAGTTATTCCGAATCTCCCCCACTAGTGGAGAGATCACTTTAGCTAAGGAGATGACACGAAAACATGGTGGGCTACATCGTTTAGTGGTGCGAGTAAGTGACAGGGGAAAGCCTTCACGTCACGCCACTGCCCTGGTCCACATCTATGTGAATGAAACCATTTCAAATGTCACCTTAGTGGAAGCTCTAGTTGGACACAGTCTTTACACTCCACTAGACAGGGACATCGCGGGTGATCCTGACAATGGCTTTGCAGCACAGCGAAGTAACATTTTGTTTGGCAGCCTCGCTGGTGTGGCAGGTGTTGTCATGTTGATCTTGGTGGTAGTATTTATTCGACACCGCATCCAGAGAGAAACTAAGAGCGGTTACCAGGCTGGCAAGAAAGAAACAAAGGACTTATATGCACCCAAACAGGCACCGAAAAACACTAAAGGTAAACGAGGCAGAAAGGGAAAGCCCCAGAAGTCCTCCAAACCACTTGGTGAAGAGGAGGAAGTCAGCCTTCAGAAGAGTCTAAAGTTCAACCTCGATGGTGTCAATGATAGCCCCAGGATACACCTGCCCTTGACATATTCACCAGGAAGCCCAGATATAGGCAGGCACTACCGCTCCAACTCCCCCCTACCCTCCATCCAGCTGCAGGCACAGTCCCCATCGGCATCGCAGAAGCACCAGGCCGTCCAGGACCTTCCTGCTGCCAACACCTTTGTAGGAACGGGAGGAGATGACAACTCCACCGGCTCAGACCAGTACTCAGATTACAGCTACAAGACCAGCCACCCGAAGTACAACAAACAGGTAAACCTATACCTTATAAAATCTGTCAATAGTAACTGTATTAGACAACAGGTTAATGAGCTACTGAATAATAAGCAATGATACCCAATGATACCCAAGTGATAGTATCATAACATTACATCTGAATTTGACTTCATTATAGTTCCATCAGTCCATTCATATTGAAAAAATATAAAGTGAAACTTACAAATTAATCATAGATTTGTTACTGCCCTTTTTCTCTTCTCTCTCAAGACTTTAAAGTGTAGACATATAACTTGCAAAAAGCAGGAATAAAATTTGAATACCCTTGTGTTTGAGAAAAGTGCAAAATATTCCGAATTTTTCAGGATCCATTTTATCAACATATAAAGCTTTTAGCTGCACCGAGAGGGTTTTATAATGTTAGTTGGCCCCATGTAACTTATCTTTCAGTGAAAACGTTTAAAAGGTTGCTGCAAAAATTGATAGCTCTAGATATTTCTCAAGTGTTAGTGCTAGAAAACTTCATATTCTGTTATTTCTCTGGGTCAGCAGTAAAGCTGAGCAAGGCAGGTTCATTTCTCAGTGACTCACTCCTGCTCTTCTGCCTGACCTCTAGTCCTATGATCTCTACAGGTCACTTGCTCTTATCTCCATGCTCCTTATGTTCTTATCTCCTCTTATCTGTACAACATTTGGCAAGGCTTAAATTGCCATGGAAACCATGGAAATATTAATAGACTCAGAGGGGATTACGAACGGAAAAATTGTGGAGTCTAGGGATAGAAAGCTAGTGTGTCTTTAGGTTTCTGTGTCATCTGCAAGTGTGTGAACATGTGTCTTGGGCTGCAAATGTGTATGTGTTTGAGTGCATGTGTGAAAAGGGGATAAGAGAAGATTCTTCCTATCTTCTTTAAATATTGCATATATACTCGGTATGGTGCAGATGGTGTGATTTGATCATTCTTTTAAGACATCTGTACTTGGGATATTGAAATGAATTCAGTTCCACCTCTAAACACAACAAAAACATTCTGAGCTTCTAAAAACATTGCACATTGTGTATCATCACAACATTGCCTCTAACAATACTGTATTATTGTTGCATCAGTGGCTTTCAAAAAGATGTCATGGTTTTGTATTGAAAATATTTGACATTAGTGAATGTAATTTATTTTTATTGAAGACAAGTTGACATGAGCTTTCAGACGCCTCTATACCATATCTCACACTGCATGGCATCTATACAAAACAGTTTGACATCTCATAGGACTTCTCAGAAAAAAAAAGTTTACCACGGAACAATTAGCAAAAATAGAAGCGGAAAATATACCGCTGAGCTGTAAACATGTGTAGGTGACACATTTTCTTCTGAGCCAGTCTCACAGTTGGCTGGTTGGTAGTTTCAGCAGATGCCGTCTGACAGCTGAGGTGATCACAAGCCTTTGTGGGTGGAGTCAGTTTTGAGAACAGTCACCACTGTCTCCTTGATGGACAACATAAGGGACCAAAATGACTGCAAGCCACAGGGTGTGTCTGGGTATTTGTGTGTAGTGCCAATCTTCGTGTTTGTGTGTAGATTTCCTGCTTAGTAAAAAAGTATTAATTGTAACTGCGGCACAGATGTAAGCTCTCAGCACTAGATTTGCAGCCTCTCAATATGATAACATAAACGTGTATGAGGGATAATTCAAGTGATTGACAGGCTGCGTAAAAACACGGACAGCTGTTTCAGCTCATGTGACATACCTCAGCAGATGTTGTCTCATGTATGGCATCCCCTCTCACATCAGGAAGAACAGATTGACCAAAATATATAATTAAAGTAACTGCCAAGTGATGTGACAGATGTAAAGTGGTGCCCTTGCTTTAATTAACTGTACTCCTGTACAACAATGGCTTTTCATTGGGCATGTGGACATGTAAGTTCCTACAAAACTCTTGACAGAATGGGTGCAAGTCATAGCTTTCCCTGCATGTGAAATATTCTATGATTTTGGATTGAGAACATTTCCAATTATGAAGAATTATGCAAAAAAAACAAAAAACAAAGTTCATCTCTGTTATGGAATTATCCTTTTTTGAATTCCCCTCAGGCTCTAATTAAATGCAGTGTGAACATGCTGTTGGATAAAATGAGTCGCACTAGCAAGCTAAATGGGTGTGATACAAAAGCTATAAAATGAAAATGTGTTTGCATACATGCTTTTGTAGCGTATTCATGTTTACATATCTCTCAATTTAAGATGAGCAGATCATTTGAAGCTTTAACATGTTTACCACATGAGGATATTTAGACTAGCCGGCGCTACTTTAAGGGTTAAAGTTAGAGATTAGGCTACATCCATATTTAATGACTTCACCACAGACTAGAAAATTATGAAGAGCATCATCTAACTCTAATAAACCCTATACTGTATTTAACTGTTATATTGGTTGATATATCAACAGATCATCAAGAAATTAAAGTGCAGATTATTATTATTATTATTATTATTATTATTTTTTTTTTAGAGATTAATGGGTTATGAAAACACTAGTTGCAGCCCAGATATTAATTCACTACAAATATACACAGATGAATGGAGACATAATAGGTGTGGTGTATATTGTGGGTGTCAGTTTGCACTAATATTCATTTTATTCAGTAGATTTGTTTGCTGCTCCTATTTAAGCCTTAAATTCATTTCATGTAAACATCAGTGGTTTAATTGAATATTTAATTACCATTCTTGAAGAATGATATAGCATGCATTAGTGATATGAACAATAACATACAATATTTTATTTATTTCCTACATTTACATGCATGTTTTTTGTGTCTATTGTCACAGTGTTCCTGAAATACCATCTTGGATATAATACATACTGTCTCTAAAAATGAATGCAGCAGAGCACATGACATCTATTGTCTCCCAGCAAATGTGAAATAAATCAATTTTCGTTCTTCAATTGCTTGTAACAAAAGAAAGATAGAAAAAAAAATACAAAAAAACAAGAAAGGACAACAAAAAATATATATATAAACCGGTAAATGCCACAGATAGACTTAGACATCCAAAACCCTTAACCACAGTTGTAACCAACGGTTGTCATGTACTGTATGTGTCTAGAGCCAATGAAATTCAGAACCATGGACAGTGTTTTCTGCTGCCAACTGCTCCAAAGCCTCTGTGCAGATGGAATACTGTTGCATCACAAGAGGAAAGAAATACGATAAGGCCATGTAAGGCTTACACACACTGGCTCCTGCCCTTTGTCAACAATATTTTGAATTATACCAAACACTGATTAAATACTGGAAAGCCAAAAATAAAAATGACAGATTTTTACTTCCTGTGGTCTGCAAACATCTTGAGGATTGAAAAAGACCAGAGAAATTTCCGTTTGTTTTAATTTTGTATTTGAGTATTTCCAACAGGAAACCCTGACACAGGTTCAAAATTACTAACAAACAAAAACCAAAATGCTACTACACCGGAATCAAATGAACAGCACAGGGACTCTATGTGATAGGTGAATAGCTCCCATGTACTGAATAGAGCTCCTTTCAGCTGCTTTCATGCTACTTGCACCTGTTTAGGTAATATTGTAATTAAAGTTGGGACATTGGGAATTTTCCTGAAGGCCTTGGCAAGTCAAAGTATTCTCAGGAGTATGTCACAATTTTGTTACTATGCCTGAGAGGCAATTTACATACAGAAAAGTGGGGACATTTTAAAGGTATTTCATCAATAATGTGCTTGTGCATGGTGACGTGTACACTGCAGACTTTAAGCAGACAATGTTTCATTTTCATTTCATTTATTTATTCATTCCAACCTAAATGATTGGAAAGGAGCAGGATGAAGTAAGCTTATAATACCTGCCCGTCTTAAAACATTTCCTTACATCAGATAAGTTGCCACAGTAAATAGTATTTGTATTATTGTAGTTTTTTAGTTATGTGTATTATGTAGTATTTGTACAGCTCTTCTCTTCCATTGCCGAATAATTCTTCATTCTGACACCCACAACAGAGTACAAATTTGCTTTACATTAGTCCCAACTCTTTGCTGCTTAAAATGAAACTTTCTTCTTTGTTTTTCATTCTGTGATATTAAACAAATAATCTCTGCAAATTTGCAAGCAGAAGTCAGTTTCTCACTCTAAACACTATCAACAATGTCATTAATTCAACTAACTCTGTAAACAATTCTGATTTAATAAACAGCTCTTTTGTATCTTCTCTAAAATTAACATTGTAAATTATTGGCTTTACTCATATATGCATTCATACATTAATTCAAATATGACATAATAAGCGAACAGTATAACATTATCATTGCTTTATAATATATGCTAACAATAATAACAATACATGCTTTATAATGATATGATTAATATTTTGCTTTTCTCAATACAAAAATATTTTGATACCTTTTTTGACACTACATAAACACTGTGAAATGAAACATGTTCTTTTTTTTTATTTATGAACACCATGCATTTAGTTTTATTCCAATTCACAGATAATTTGCTTATATCAAACCATTTTTTTTTTTTTTTTGTTTAAACACATCCTCAATTTTCTGTAGTAATATTTTTAAACCATCTCCTGAACATCAGAATTACGACTGAATTATGTTTAAAATTTAACTACAGACTGGAGTGATTTTTATTGTGTAACGTTGTCATACTTGACATGTTAATATCCGCTTAAATGGAAGTACAAACATTTGGAGAAGATTTACAGCTGAGAAGAATATATTTTTTGTACTATTTGACAGTTCCTGTTTTAAATCAAATTTTCAGCTTTAGCTTTCAAGGCAGACAAATGTTTCACTCGATACATTTATGGTTGTATCCAGAAATGACTCTGAAAACCTCACATAGCTAAAACAAGACAGCTCCAAGCTTGTGCAACTTTACAAGTGCTGTCTTTGTAGATGTCTAGTCACCCTTTTTGTCACCTTTGAATGTGTGATATTGCATGATGGTTGCTGGAGAAACCACTGACTCACATTACCCCTTAGAGCTGATAATTAGCCCTGTTGGGCCCATGAACTAGCACCTTTTTTTTACACTGTACTTAATGAGAATCCAAACATTTGTCCATAACATATTATGAGTGGTCTGAGAAACAGAGACGTACTTGTGTAACACAGATGGCATAACCATTTGAAAAGCTGTAAATTGATCCTTATATATGTAAAATCACACTAAAATGCTTTATTTAGCAATCAGATGAATGAGTGTTAGCCCACTGTGGGGCATACTCATCTTCATTCCTATCTGCAGTGCCAGTCCAGCACATTCTTAGAGCAGAAAAGGATGTACCGTGAGTCACAGAGAGTCTTAATTAACCTGCTTCATTGTTAAGCGGAGCCCACACTTTGTGAACTTTAGGCATCCCTTTGAGCTGAGATTAGCCCAATTTAGCCCAGTACTGCTGTTTGAACTCAGCAGAGGTGTATTTTACAGACGGGGCCGGAGGCAAAATTTGCACTTGTTCTACAAGGCTGTGACACATTATTCTCTCTTACTTGTACTCCAGACCAATGAAACCTTAAAATAACTTATGATAAAGCATGTCATCTCCATCTCACTGAGAAGTTGGCAAAGCGAGGAGTACAGCCGACTTATTTTTCCGAATCTTTTCCTATTCCAGTATCCAGTCTGCCTTTCAGTTTCCTTTAAACAGCTACAACACACAGACACCCACACAACACAGGGCTCTTTGTGAACCACATATTTGCCCTGGCTGATTACCCAGGAAAGGAAGCCTACATGGAAAGTGAGGTTCAAAGCATTGTCGATGCTGAAATAATTCATCCTTCCTATACTGCATGTTGGGCTTACTGTTTTATAGCTTAATACCCTGATGCAATGCACTGTGCCTGCATTGCATTGTATGGGGAATATTTTTGTTTCCAATACTGCTCCAATTGCACATCTTAACAACACTATTTCCAAATGTTTGCTCTTAGTAAGTTCATTTTGTTATGTGTAAATACAGTGTATTGAGTATTTGTATTTCTGTAAAAAAAAAAAAAAACATATTACACTAGAAACATTACTAGTAGAGTTGAAACTCCTACCTTTTGGTAGTGCAAGTGTTATATATATATATATATACACACACACACCTACGTACACCATCTGACTCCAAATATTATGTTTTCTGTTTTCAGTATATGACTTTTTTCTATTGTGCTATGACTGTTGTCAGCAGTAATTTGATTTATTTATTTAAGGTTTTGGACATTATCAAATGTATTGTGGTTTTCAAAACATGATTTAGAAACAAATTAAATAAATTACGGAAATGATTCAGTTGTTTGAATACCAGAAAGCACCAATAAGAGATGGAGCCTATAATGAATATGTAGTACTTTGAACTACACTTGATGGAACCGAGGCCGAGCTGGATCAAACATGTCATGAACATGACATGGACAGAGCCATAGGAATTTTAATTGGGACTCTTGCTCTACTGTGGGGAATGTGTATCATGAGCATACAAAATACTGCATGCAGTAGACTTCTCCAGCTGCTTATGTATCTTTGCATTTCACCCCCTTTTCATTAACTGCAAAACTGCAGGCAAGCAGGACATAGACTATTGGAAATTGGGTATATTGCTGGCAACAGTAACTGAAAAAAAAAACAAAAAACAAACAAAACACACACACACACACAGTCACACAGCAATAAAATGAGGACTCAAAGGGCCACTGTAACAAACAAACCAGTATCTGCAGGAGCAGTTTCACTGCTAAGGCTCATAACTTGACCTAACTTGAACTAATTAACAGATATAAAGGGATTGACCATTGATGAGCAGCTGCTGAGCAGAAAGGTGACAGTGTCACGAGATCGACAGGAGGAAAACTGTTGTGTGCTGAGGAAAGACAGAAACAGGAAAGTCCCTGTGACAAGAGAGAGAAACTCTTGAGATTGTGTGAATGTGTCTGTCAAAACAGGAAATAAAAGGTTGGACGGACGGATGGACAGACAGACAGACAGACAGACAGACAGACAGACAGATAGAAAATAAAGGAAAAAATCTGAATATGTAAATATTTATAAATAACACAAATGTATAAATCATATGAAATGTTAATACAAAAATGTAATCACTTCTAAAAATCGATTCCAGTCCATTGTTGCTGGGTGCAGCTGAATAACTGTATAGCCTGGGGGACAAAAGACTTCCTCTGTTGAGCAGGACTGAGACAACATTCTGCTGCCGACCATACTCCTCTGCACTCTGATTGTGTTGTGCAGAGGGTGGCGGGCATTGTCCATGATGGACAGCAGTTTATTTAAGGTTCTTCTCTCTGCCACTCACACAAGGGAATTCAGCTCGATGCCAACCACACAGCCAGCTCTCCTCACCAGCCTGTCCAGCTGCATAGCGTCCCTCCTGTTAATGCTACATGCCGCAGCATAGAGGAGAACTGTGTTGACAACGAATGGTAAAACATCAACAGGAGTTTTCTGCAGCTGATGAAGGACTCCAATCGCCTCAGACAGTAGAGTCAACACTTGCCTCCTCGTGCCTCCAGTGTAGTGGTATGGACGGCCACTAGAGGACGGCTCTAAAAACAGCACGGCCCCTATAGATCAACACTAAATGCATCCGTAAATACAAAGTCATATTTTTTTTCAACCATCATTTTATTTAGACTGTGTAGAAAGTGGATAAATTCATATTTGGTTCGAAAGTCTTATACAAGAATTTGTTATTCTGTGCTGACACATTGAGCCTTGATTGACAGCTCACTTACCTGTCAAATCAGAATTTCAGAGCTTCTGCTTATTGAACAATTATTTTATTCCTGAGAGATATTTTGACTGTAGTGGTGGTTAACCATTTAACAATGGCAATCTCTCCGATGCTGCATTTTGCACTTTACCACATTACCACAAATTACTCCTGAACAGTTTATGCTATCCACACAATTCAAATGGCATCAGAAAACTGAGATCATAAAGTAATGTAATTCTTTACAGCAGCATTGTGGGACTCTATTACAAGTTGTAAGGAACTTTTGCAGAGACTTCCACACAGGCTAAAAAAATACCTGGAAATAACAAACAAAATGAAGCCATAATATAGATACTGAATGTTGAAGACCAAAATGCATAATAATAATAATAATGACTTAATTGCAGACACATGTCCATATCACACACCATTCAGCATCCATTATAAAATGTATGTGTGCATATTTGAGCAGAGTCAAATTAGTTGAAAGTTTATCTCTGTAATCTCAAAAAAGTTTCATTATGGGCATTTACAGTTGTTTCTGGTCATAAATATGCTAAAAATTTCAAGTATTTTTTTTCTTTTTTACTAAAACATTTATTATTTCTAATAACAATAATTAATGGCCAGATATGGAAAGTTAAGTTCTTCCTGAAAACAAAGCACATTTTCAGACACTTTTATTAAGAAAACATGACAACACCTAGGCAGCCTGTTGTAATGGCACTTTTAAAAGGGTTAATAACGGGTACTAACAAGAACATCAAATGATTTTATAATACAAATATTTGTTATGTCAGAAAGATAGCATTTAGCATTAGCTCGGCAATCACCTTCCACTCTCCTGCAGCTCCACCCTGTTATCAATGTACAAGGGCGTAACTTTAGGTTAAACATTGGGGGGGGGGGGGTTT
>JAPSES010000044.1:17181649-17193270 GCA_029822895.1 Maxillicosta whitleyi | reverse complement strand
ACCATATGCAAGCAATACAAGATGAATACAGAACCCTTTAGTACATAGGCAGTTGTGGTACTTTGTTACAGGTTATATAGTAGAAATGTTATGCATAAAGTAGAAGATAATGCAGTTTTGTTTTGTTTTTTGATTGTGAAATATATACAGTTCTACTGGATCATTGATGTGTGAGCTGCATTCATCCAGACTTACTTTTTCCCCATTAGAGAATGAAGCCAAGGACTCCAGAGCCTTTTCATTATTTTCTGCTGAAGCATTTCCTTAAATACTCTCTGCTTCTAATTTCATTTTGTTTAGGATGGCTGAACATGAAGACCGAACTGGCAACTTCCCCTTGGGACAATAATTAAATTAAAGCATAATAAAATATTCCTAACACATCCTCAAAAGATTCACACATTCATAGAAAGTTTACAAAGGAAAAAGAAAGACAGAAATTAGAAATGTTGTACATCAAAAGATATGTATCTCACAGGCATGCTTTCTCCTTGACTAACTGCGTGTCATATTTGCCTTAAACCAATTCTTGTCATATGTTTTCAGTTATTTCAGTCTTTTAATTGTCTAAAACCACCACCGTACATTCATCTTGTGCATAACTGAAAGGCTGTCAGCTTTTTAAGACACTTTTTTCTCCCCAGGTAAAACAAAAGTCCCTCTTTCGTTCTGCAGATCGAACACCAGACATTAAACACTAAAACAGACATCGCAGACTCTGTTAAAATGCAGCCAAGAGCACATTGATATCCCTTGTTTAAAGAATATATTACTTTTTTTTTTTTTTTTTTATCCCAGTAATAATGCATGCATATCAGTCGAGAGGGCTAGACTAGTGCTCTAGACTAGTGCCTAAAAAGTTTAAACTCCACCCTCTCATGTTTTTTTATTAGGTGTCTGTGCTCATTGCTATTAAGAAATGCACTAGGCAGGTGGAGATAGTGGCCAAAAATATCCACATAACATCCCCAGACATCCTTTGAAGTATCTTGCCAGGATAGAGAGGGTGTGTGTTACCTTGGGTTACAGTAGACGGAGACGGATGTCAGCTGTGCGATCTGGCTCTGCGAAATATAAAAGATGGCACAGCTCAATAATCAAGGCTTATACGGAAATGCTGGATGCACAGGCACCTGCTAAACTCAGCACATTTCCAATTTCTTGGCACCCTCCGTGTACCCTGCTGACGTTGTTTTGTTTCATGTTCACTTAAAAACTGGAGCTCCTAAATATCAAGATACATTTTATTTACTCGGAGTTCAATCAAACTGTCGAAAGTTTGAAGGGACAAACATACTTGAAGTTCCTGTGACTGAGGAAGGCAAAGTCTATTTGAAGAATGTGATAGAACATTGGTATGAAGCTGTCTGTTTGTACACCAGTATACAGACATTACATGTATGTGCTGCATGTGCACATGCAGCCACTGACACCTGCAGCTTGTGTGTACTGAGGGAAGTTTGAAACAGAGGGAGAGAGAAAGAGAGAGAGAGACACTATTCACACACACACACACACAGTCCGTGTGTACTTCACAATTTCACTCTGCATGCAGCATAGTGCCATAATGTTGTACTTGTATCTATGAGGTAGTCACTAGCTTTTCATTTGTTAGTCAACTCATTATCTGAAATGGAGATTGGATTGGATAAAACTGGATTACATTAGATTGGATTAGATTAGATAGAAATTTATTGATCCGTTGGGCAGAGGCCTCAGGAAATTGAGATTCCAATAGCAGCACAGTAAACATATAGCAAAACAATAACTCGAAAAAAAAACTAGTGAAAAAAACAGGCAATTGTATATTGTTAAGTATTAGTAGAAACAATAAGTAGCAAGGTAGTAGTAATAATAATAATAATAAATAGATAATTTTGTATGTATGCATATACAGTATGTGTGTACATTATGTATATACATAATATAAACACATACAAACATACATACAGCGCATACATACATACATACAGTACATACAATGTATGTATGTATGTATGTGCTGTATATGTACTATGATTGTATATACTGTATGTATGTATGTATGTATGTATGTATATTATGTTATGTATTTATGTACATTATGTACAACACATACATACATACAGCACATACATATATACATACATACAGTACATACATACACTGTATGTATGTATGTATATATGTATGTATGTATGTATGTATGTATGTACTATGATTGTATATACTGCATGTATGTATGTATATTATGTTATGTATGTATGTATGTATAATTTAATTAGGGAAGCTTCTGTCAACATAAAAAAAGATGCTTATAGCAGGACGTTTTTGGCAGTATACGTCTTCTTATAAATATGTGCACTTACTTGAGCAGCTTATGTGTAAATATTGTTCTACAAGTAAAAGGAATCGAGATCATCAGTGATATAAACACCCGCTAGAGCACTGATCAAAATGGTCACGACGAGAGAAACAGCAGAGAACCTCATGACATCAATTAGCAGGCTAGCCCTAATGAGACCCATTTATTGAACGAGGACCTAAGGATTGATTTCTTTAGTATCATGCTCTTTGAGAGAATGGTTGGCCCAGCATTTGTGCTAGGATGGCAGGTGTGTAACAGATGAAGGACTGAAGTCAAGTACAGAGGGAGAAGAAACGTTTTTCATTAAAGTGATAATTAAAAGTGAAGGATGTTTAACATATCTCACTGGTGTTTATTAAAGAACTATATGTAGTATTTATATTTTCAAATATGGCCAAAGGTAGTGTTGAGAATAAAGTCATGAATTTATACCAATATATTGATTTATGCAGATGCATCTGTTCATAACCAGGGTCTTACAGATACATATGACCACTAGAGGGAGTAGTGAGTCACTCTGCCGGTTTTACCATGGTAAAGAAAATGACTTCCACTGAACTTTTGACCAAAGCATCAGAAAGTGCGAGGATGGAATGAGAACCACTAATATACTTGTTTTACAGTCAAAGAAAGTGACAAAGTGATAAAAGTTTGAAGCACTGTAGTGTTTTTTTCATCTCTGGACACAGCTCTAAAATAAAATAATTTGGTTTAACCCTGAAATTACAGTTTTATCTATATGCATGTTTTTGATTATAAGGCTTATGAAGGTATGAAGTTATTGTGTGATGTTATGACGTTTAACCCTTACATACTAGTCGGTTCAAATTTGACTCATTTTGACATTCAACAGTAGTAAAAATACCCTAAGCGTCATTCTTTTATTTGGAAATTTGACGATTTTTCATAAATTTTAGCAAAATCCAAAAAAAAAAAAAAAAGAAAATATTTTAAAATGCTATACTTTTGTATAGGTGCTACAGATTTTTAGACACTGAGGCTGATTTGGGTCAATTTTATATATAAATCATAATGTTTTTTTATGTTTTTATGTGTTATGTAAAACAGGACATGATACTGTGTGAGAGTAGATGTTTTTCTCCAAAAATGAGTTTGTAAAACATATAAAAATATGCTTTTCCTGCTCTGAAACAATATATTTATTAATATGGAATATATAGAGATATTCTAAATAAATCTGTAGTTCAATGGTATAAACACTTACTATGAGGGAATTCTTAGTCTGGGTTAAATTTGACCTGAAACAAACTGTGAAGGTTTAAGAAATGAACAGTTTGTAAAGGTTAAATAGTTCACCATTTGTTGATCCACCATCTTTAATTGCAGAAGTACTGGTACTCTGTTGGCGGTTTTAATTGCCACAGGTGTGTTCTAGTACAACCTCCCTCCGCTGTTGATAGAACGGAATATATATAACCCTTTCAGAACTCACATTTTACTCATCCACTTAGCGAATGAGAGAGCAAGAGCTGTGGTTGAGCGAGCAATAAACCGAATAGGGAGAGCGAGAGGGGTTGCAAGGGAAAAAAAGCAGTGAATAAGAAAAATTATATATTTCCTGATTCTGTCGTTGCTAAAACAAGAAATAAACACACCCACATGTTCTAAAGGTAGTATTTACCTGAAGCATTAGCTTTCTCATTTCTGCTGTGTGTATCACCAACAGGCCTGGGTGATGGACTGTATTTTTCTGCTTTATCTAAAGTGTCATCTCTCAGACAGAACTGTACACTAAGTGAGAAGAGTAGAAAGAGGGTTGAGAGAGTGCTGTGTAACAGGAGTCCATTTGTTTTGTATTGTTCCACCTACGCATGCTGTGTGATGCTGTTATTGGCAGGAGGTACAAACTCACTGCCAGAAGGTAATACAGGCAGAGGGCAGGATCTCTGCAGGTAAATACACCACCACACTGACAGAGGGTCAGATGTGATGATTGATAAGGATTATTATAGTAGGAATAAAGTGAAAATTCTCATATTTAGAAAAACCTTGCCAGTTAACTGTGAATCTCAGTTTCTTAGTTTGTATGCACACAGTTTAGTACTGATATTGGACCAAATACACGCCTGAGAGGACATGTGATAACTGTGCGAAGTTAAAATGGTAGATCTTTCTTAAATATTCTGTAGTGATATTTGTCAGTTTTAATGTCTTAATCAAAACTTTTAAAACATTTCCATAAACTAACAAAATATTGAATTCTCATAATAAATTCATGGGGATGAATTGTGATTGTAAGGGAACTTTGTGCGCAGTAGTCCTGACTGCCAACCGTGTCCACTTTTGAAGTCATCAAAGTGCCCAACATTGCTGACTTGCTCTTTGATGTAGGAAGGAAATAATTAAAGTGATGTGAGTGATCTATAAAAATATTAAACAGCGATAGTCTCTCTCTATCAATCAAGTCTGATGAAAAGCCAGCGCTTCTCAATAATCTGCTCTTTTTTTTTTTTTCCTTTGGCTCATATGCTTTCTGTGAGTGGCACATGGTCACATTCCTGCTTTTATGTAAAAATAAAATAAAATGAGTAACTCCTTTAGGTAAAGCTCTGTGGAGGCTCAGCTCCCTGATGGCATTGCCTTTAGCTGAGATATTATATCGCCACACATCCCAGCCTCCTTACCTTCTGCCAGGCAGATTAGTGCTTTTATCAATAAGCAGCTTAGCACCAAAGTGTCCCTCAATAATATGCCATGGTATTTTTTTTCTCCCGCTGCTTTAACTCCTGGGCTTCTCTTTTTGTGTGTGTGTGTGTCTTCTACACTGAAACATTCTCACAACCTTAACATTTCCCTGTTTTCACCCCACAATATTGTACCCTTCCTTAACTTTAGGTATTAACCTCTGACTTAGAGAAACTGTGATACATTATGCATCCTCCTTTCCAGGTCACATTAGGAGCCTAGACAGGGCCCAGGAGGGCCAGAGAGCAGCATCCCCTTCAGACACACTACCCCATTAGAATCCTGCAGTGCACCATAAAACCCATTAAGATCCATTAGGGAAGAGCTCCGGTCCACAGACACCTTTAAGACCAGTCAGCCACAAAGGTGCACAATTACACATGGTGTAAAACTTATTTGATTTGCCATCTAAATATCACGCTGTTTTAGAATCTTTATTCCGGGTTACATTTCATTAGAAATAAGGAACACCTTATTTAATGTGTCATAACTTTTTAGATGGACACCGTCATGCTGCATGTACAGATAAATACAGGTAGTCCTTACCTGACTTATGTTATGTTATGTTGAGTTTACGATGCCGGAGTCTCATCAGCTATTACTGTACATACGTACTTTATATTGTACGTAAAGTGTCTTATTTCTTACTTTATTTTATTAATATGATGTATAATACATGCATTTTGGTAGTTATTTAGAGATTTAGGGGGTATTTAGGGGTACTAAATTGTTAATTCCGACTTAGGCTAAAATTCGAGTTATGCCGACAGAACTCATTCGTAACCCAAGGGCTACCTGTAATTGCAATATTTATACAATGTGTTAATAACACTTCATTTCACTAAGTCTTAATTGAGCCTGAACGTGTTGATGTTTTGTGACAACTGTATTAACTCTGCTGTTAACACATCACAATTTAGTCAGAAAATTGGGGCACAATACACATTATCGCTGTAAATATAATTTAGCAGAAGCATTATTGAGCTAAAACAAATAACAGCTGAGATTTCACTGGGTCTTTTGTAACTGTCTGAAGACGCTCTTCAGCAAATGGCAGCTCTTTCACCCTTCTTCGATTGAAACAATTGCATGCAGCTGTGAGGCTTCAGTATGCTGCCTCTCATGTGATTAGAGCGCTGCTTATTGCGTTTGATGAGGCTGACCCAAATCTTCCAGAGGCAGACACATTTTTCGTAGTGAGTTGGAAATTCTAAATCCTAGATCAAGTCAAAGGTGAATCCCTGATTTGGTCTGAAGTTGCTATTTAAGGTGCATTTTATCACTAAATTAATGGCATAAAAGGAGTATTATATGAAATCCACCATATGGCCTTTTGGGAGCTTTTCGTGTCATTTAATAAATACCATCAAATCTGCTGCAAATGTGTATACCAAGTTTTTCAAACAGTAGGATGTGTCATTTCAAACCACACACACATACAAGCCTTTGAGCAATGCCTAATGAATGTTTTTTTAATTAGCTTTGGGAAATCATTTCTCTATGTGACAAACTGTTGTGGCGTTGTGATTAATTTAATGTTTCAGGCATTAAGAACTAGCATTGTATGACTGTTTACCATACTTCATTTAAGCCACATAAAAACTTATTGTAGGCCTGTTGGTGGCAGCAGAACCAAGTTCCATATTGCAAAACATATATTTACGTATATGTATTCAATACTGTGAAGCAGCATTATAATTAGTGATGCATTTGTAGGCACGTGTTAAATCTAAATGTGTGTTCAGTCTAAGAAAAAAAACTAAAAAAAAAAAAAACAAATCTGGCTTAGCTGCTCACCTGCCACTGTCTTCCCCAGCTTGTTGCTAAGTGTGTGTCTGCAGTGGGAGACTCAGCAGGTATTGTACCTTGGGTTTTTAAAAGCTTTTGTCATTTTCCTGCTGCTGCGGGAAACAATGCGGTGAAAGTGAACCGAAATAGAACGTTTACAGGCCGGACAGCTAAACAATGAGCTGAAAGTCACTGAAAAGCTCTGTAGAGCCAAGTGGAACTATAGATTCAGGTCATAAGTCTCTCCACATGTTCACAGTACATAATCAACCATCTTCACAGCGTCAATGAGGCATTGTTTTTACCCTCAGTTCTGACTGCAAGGTATTGTCGTCAGTTCGTCATCCATCCGTCCCTCTGTCTGTCTGTACTTTTGCATGGACTTTTATAAACTTGGACTGATTTCTAAACATTACTGACAGTTTAGTTATACAGTTGTGTTGTTAAATAATACATAATATGCCATAAGACGACTGTTTTGGTGTTTTAAGTCAAAATCAGATTTATTTTTCATTCACCTTATGTACCAGACAAACAGAAAAATTCTAAAAAATGCTTTTCTTTAACCCACAGTGCAAGGGATCAACATATACACCCACACATGTGCATAACATAAAAAAGGCACGAAAAAAATTCTATGAAATTATAAACATTTATGTATATGGTATTGATTTTACTTACATTGCTTTGTTTGCAGCTTAAATGTTTACCCTCGGGTACTCTTGTTGTTTATTTATACATGTATGAATTTAGTCAGGAAATACATTGGAACCTCTGAGGGGAAGGAATTCACTATAGCATGTACCTGACACGTTACAGGATGTACTGCTATTTTTTTTTTCACACTACAGATGGTTATTTTTGCACATTTCTGCTCTTTACTCTCATTATGTGTCTCACAATGTCATGTGCACATGTATATTTGTAACTGACCTTTTTTAAACTTGAGAAATCCTGAACTTGAAATGTTATACTTGTTAAAACCAAATGCACTGACATGGAAAATTATTTAATATTTACAGAACCCTTTGGAGTATCTCTATAGTACATAGTTACTTGACGTAAAAGCTGATAAGTTAGTGAGCAGCAAATCAGCCATGATGTAGAGCCGGCTCAAATGTGTTTGGATAGTAATCTCAGAGTATAATATGCATATTATTATAATAAAGAATGGGCTTGTTGAAGAGCAGTGACAGGCTTGACTTTATTTAAAAGGACATCTAATTCAAAAGGACAAGTACTTTGGAGTTATCAGTAAGTGTTTGAAATGTATTGTGGGTCAGTGAAAGCCAAATGAATGGGAGCAAGAATACAGTGTTATGGCTGTGAATTTACATTTCTGATTAGACTTCACTGTTGTAATGCTTTTAGCAGAAAGAAGAAAAGAAAAGAAAATTGTCAAATCAAAAGGAAACAATCTCATTAATTACAATGTGATCATCATTTTAATGTAATTCACAAGGTTACTTAAATTTCTTACAAAGGTTTCACTTTATTAGCGAGACTGTCAAGATTCCCATTAACATTTGTGACATTTTGTAGGGCAATTAAGATTGTGTCAAATTTTCATTCAATTGGAGAGTGTTTTGACAGATCCATCACTTTTGACAACTGTTGAATTAAACTCAACCAATTTCACATGAAGATACAACTTTAAGGTGTTCAAATCCTTTTGAGTGCTTTTGTGATCACTTTATAAGTTGTAAGAACTGCCAGAGTAGTCTCATGAACAAGCTAAGAGGCCACAAAAGAAAAAAGAAAAAAAAAACTGAAAAGGGAACACATTTTAACACATATTATATGTTGTAAATTTGTGATTAACATCAACTCTACGTGGTCATCTCCAAAGCACATGCATATCCACAGTGATCTCTTTATAGACATATGTACAAATACACGTGTGTCTCAAAATGTTAATTAATATCTATGGAGTTTTTAAAGAAATTTTGTTTAGAAAATGAATAAATCATTAGTAAAATATCAAACTGAAACCATGAACAAAAAATAACATGTTGTATTAGACAGACAGATAGACAGATAGACAGATAGATAGATAGATAGATAGATAGACTATCCCACAATAATAAAAATATGTAATATATAAATATAATGTTTCAGAGCAGGAAGAGCATTTTTCTTTCTTTCTTTTTTTTTTTTTAACAAACTCATTTTTGGAGAAAAACATCTACTATTACACAGTATCATGTCCTGTTTTACATAACATGTAAAAACACAAAAGCCAAACAATGATTCATATATAAAACTGGCCTGAACCAGCCTCAGTGTCCAAAAATCTGTAGCACCTGTACAAAAGTATAACATTCTAACATTTTTAAATTTATGTGTATGTTGGCAAAATTTAGGAAAAGTCATCAAATTCCAGGATAAGAGAATGATGTTTAGATTTTACTACTGTTGAGTGTCAAATTTGACCTGACTAGTTTGTGAGGATTAATTCCCAAATATTATATAAATTCAAAATATGGTCCCACTCCACAGAAAGTCACAACCATAGCAACAATACAAATAAATAAATAAATACACAGTGCTTCTTGTATTATACAGCAAGAAAGAAAAGGACCTCATTGGGGGCGATATCGTCAAATGAAGAAGGTTTGGAAAGATAATATCATGACCGCTCATATTGTTTTGAAACTGAATTGCTTGTCAGATAACTGCATGAGCAGCAGAAACATGTCGCAGTTAGGTACAGTAATTGCAGACTTACCTATACATCACAGACAATTTAGGTTAATTACACATGGTGAAGGATGAATAGACACATTACCCACTGGGGACTGAACATGCAATATGTTTGCCAGTTACACCTCGCTCTCTGAGCCAAGGAAAGTGTTTTTTAACCTCCAACTGAGAGGGTTTTACTGAGAAAGCACCACCACAGTACTCATTACTGAGCCCAGGTTGGGGTAGACACTCAGCCAATAAAAGTTTGTTGAATTCTGCCTGTGATGCATCCAGGAGTGCTATATCAGCATGCTGTCTCTGCTTCATTGCAGGAGGTACATATAGAGAAGAAAGAAGGGGCATAGACAATCCCAACTATATAAGCAGCTGTTCTGTGCCTTGTTTGATAATCAGTCTAAATCAAATAGGAATCTTTGTTTTTTTTTTAGAATGTGAGCCCTGCAAAAGACTACAATTGCATGGGTATGCCTCATTACCTATTAATTTAGCCTCTGAAAGAAATGATAATATCATTCAGACGTGCCTTTGGGTAGATGATTTTACCCTAGGCTATAGGTTGCTGCTGTTACTGGGACATACATTCGATTAAGCTCAGTGAGCATGTCCACACAGGCAGACAAAATTGTGTGTGTACAGAGTGCAGTGTAGCATGGGGCGCATCCTCATCTCCAGCGATAGGAGAGGGGGCAGGTGCTGGCAGAGGTTGGAGGATAGATGGTGATGGGTGGTTGGCTTAAGAACAGGGAGGATCGGGGGGCTGGGTTGTGGGCCAGATCTCGTCCTTGCAGTTATGAAGGAGAAACAAACTGATCTGACAGTGACAAATGAACCATCTCCTCTTCCCCAACTGCCATTTTTATGCCTCTCAAACCCCGTTCTCACCCCCAGTCTTCCCCCCTCCATTTTCTTCGTGAACACCCTCCACCCCTATCTTCTTCACTCTCACCTACCCAGCTCTTTTTCAGCCTCACTTTCGCCTGCCCTACATTTTTTTTTTGTTTTTACTTTTCTTTTGTTTTCCCCTTAATGCACTCTGACTCCTCTGCCTCCCAGTATTATCGTTCCTCTATTTTTATTTTTGCTGGTGTTGCTTGTAAAATATTGGCAGTTTCAACACCTCAAGTACTCCTGATGCATGTGATTATGTCTAGTGGTATATTTACTCTACTTGTTAGATTAGGTAGTTTGATACTTGCACACTATAATTACTTACCTGCTTCTATTTCTTGACACCTATGGAACTAACGCAGCTTTTAAATACTATAAATGCCTTGAATGTATCAAAATTTTATTGCTTTTGAGTGGAATTGTCCAGGTGCCATTAAGCAAGAGACACTGAAGTAGCACAAAGGATGAAGGCATAGCTCAGCAGTGATTATTGTTGAGGTTTAATGACTGTCTTGCTCCTGTAATAGACCTTCTGGGGTGCTGAAATGAGATGCCAAGCAGAGAAGACAATTAATTGCTTGGCTTCCCTTTGTCCCCGCCCCCATCCCCCTGTGTATTGGACTGAAAACTGATAAGGTAAAAGCTTAGGGCCACCCTAAAACCTTAAGGGACTCATGTTGACTATCTTGCATTTATTGTGGGTGTTTTGTCTGATAGTGACAGAAAGGCTAATAGTTAAACAAATAGGTATTAGTAGTAGTAGTACTAATAGCAGTAGTAGTAATAATAGTAGTAGTAGTAGTAATAGTAGTAATAGTCATAGCAGTAGTCATAGTAGTAGTAGTATTAGTAGTAGAAGTAGTCATAGCAGTAGTCATAGTAGTACTAGTAGTAGTCATAGCAGTAGTCATAGTAGTAATAGTAGTAGTAGTAGTAGTAGTAGTAGTCATAGCAGTAGCCATAGTAGTAATAGTAGTAGTAGTAGTAGTCATAGCAGCAGTCATAGCAGTAGTAGTAGTAGTAGAAGTAGTAGTAGTAATAGTCATAGCAGTAGTCATAGTAGTAGTAGTAGTAGTAGTAGTCATAGCAGCAGTTATAGTAGTAGTAGTAGTAGTAGTAATAGTCATAGCAGTAGTCATAGTAGTAGTAGTAGTAGTAGTAGTAGTAGTAATAGTCATAGCAGTAG
>JAPSES010000044.1:17126370-17170169 GCA_029822895.1 Maxillicosta whitleyi | reverse complement strand
ATTTCCGTGTGGAGTTTGCATGTTCCCATGTCTGTGTGGGTTCTCTCCAGGTACTCCAGCTTCCTCCCACCATCCAAACACATGCACTGACAGGTTAATGGTTTAATCTAAATTGCCCATAGGTGTGAATGTGACACTGATTGATTGTTTGTTTCTATATGTTAAGTCCTGTGATAAACTGGTGACATGTCCAGGGTGTACCCCGCCTTCACCCATAAGTAGCAGGGATAGACTCCAACCGACCCCCTGCAACCGTAGTGAAGATAAAACGGGTTCAGTAAATGAATGAATGAATGAATATATAAAATATCATATTTTTTAAAGTTAATTTTTGTGCAAAATATAAACTGAAAAGTGCCCTCTTTCATTGATAAAAAAACAATGAATTAATTAATAAATGAACCTTTCATCAACAAAAAATAACTACTCAGCTGCTCAAATAAATGCATTTTGAATAATATAAAATAGAAATGTTCTTAAAATGTTACCAAAGCTTAAACAAAATGATTGACAATAACAATATTATATGAATGTATTTATTGTATTTGATATTTCAGCATTAATTCTCATTATTTAATGTGATGTCAGTACATGATGACTTATTTAATGTGTTTTTCCCAAAGAATTTCAACTACCCCTTAGGGTGACATGTAGCCCACTTTGGGAACCCCTGTCTTAAAGTATCTTAACTCTTACAAACTGTTCATTTCTTAAACCTTCACCCTTTTGTTTGTTTAGACCTAGAATTCCCTCATAGTAAGTGTCTATACCAAATGTTGAACTACGGATTTATTAAGAATGTCTAAATAGACTATCAATAAATAAATATAATATATAAATATAATGTTTCAGAGCAGGAAGAGCATATTTTTTAATTAATATTAATTAACTTGTTTTTTGAGAATAACATGTACTATCACACAGTATTATGTCCTGTTTTACATAACACATAAAAACATAAAAGCATTATGATTTATATATAAAATTGACCTGAACCAGCCTCAGTGTCCAGAAATCTGTAGCACCTGTACAAAAGTATAACATTTCAGGATAATAAAATGATGCTTACACAGCAAATATGGGAGTGTTAAATAGTCAGTGTCAGTGTTAGATAGAGTGTTGGTGTTGTATTAACACCACATTGATTTAAAACAACAGTGTGTGGTGTTTTTGTTAAAATTATGTTGTTAAATCAGGGTGTTGAAAGTGTTAATTTTACACCGCATAGTGTGGACACATAGATAAACACTGGCATATTTACTGTGTAGTGTTTTTTTTTTGTTTGTTTGTTTTTTTTTACTAATGTTGAATCACAGAACGGGTCATATTTGACCCAACTGGTATGTAAAGGTTAAATTGTAATACCAAGCACCAGTGACCAAAATGCAAACTCCTACATTAAAAATAAGTGTTCAAAACAACTACATGATTGTCTCGCTTCCTCCGTCCACTTCTTATACACAGTCTGAGGCTATGGCGAGCAGTTGAAAGGAGCCTACGCACTGCAGTCAGTCCACAGTGTTGCATTACTCCATCAGGGGCACTTTTTAGTGCACTGATGATTAAAAAAGGTTCCACCGTCTATAGGGGAACACACAGGCAGATATTGCTGCTCCCTGTGCGGACCGTTGAAGTCAGAAGTGCTTACCAAAGAAATGAAGTAGGTAATCTCCCGTTGAGCTGGAGCTGGAGGTACATCAAAAACCAAATCCACGATTACTTGATTTGCAAAGGTGATATACTTTATGTCAAGAATACGCACTCACCAAGGCATATTGTTATCTGACAAGAGCAGCATATATCCGCTCCCAGTTATGTGCTGCCTTTGACTATTTTCACCTTGTTAACTGGGTAGCTGGCAGTCTGCAGAGATGGATAAGCTCAGTTACAATATATGACAAACTTGAACATTCGGGGTCTGTTTGACAATGCCCCCACCTGTGAGTGTGGTGAAAGAGACTATGTATTTAATAGTGTTTCTGCATGTGTTAAATCAATGTGCTGCGAATGTGTGATAAGCCTTACATTTGATTATAGTCCTCCATAAAGCTCTTGGCTTTGATCTTGTGTTCTCTTTGCATTTAACATGCATTTGTACGTGATCCTAACTCTGTGTAAATTTCTTTAAGCCTAGGGATTATTGTCTGTGGCAGAGGCCTGTGTTTCTTAATGTGACTTTGCTTTTTGCTGAGGTGGGACACTGCCTTAGCAGCGTTTTAGACATTAAAACTGTGCCACATGAGAGAACGAATCCTTCTCACAACTGTTAAGCTTGTAAATGGGACTCCGGTTGTGTGATACAAGAAAAGTATGTATTTGGTAAAAGCCAAAATGTCAACTTGCCACACAGTGATTGATGGCCAGTTGTGATAGCAGTGACAGCGTTATTTCATTTACTTTTGATCTGATGATAGCGCAAAGGCATGTGTAACCTTGTGTGTGTTTATGTTGTCCCGGTATGTGTTTTATTATAACCATATGCAATTTGCTTGATTCTGTGAATTTGTGAATGTATCTCTCCAGCTGGGAGCTTGTTTGTGTCTTTCAGCTTGTCTGCCTCACTGTCGGAAACAGTCATTGACTCAGAAACAATTACCCTTATGACTTGAATATAATTCAATTAATTTCCTTCATTTCACAAGTAATAATGCATAACAGAGTTCGCTTTCCTCATTCCTATGAAAGACATACGGTTTTCACAAGAGAATACCATAGCCATTGACTTCCGCTTTTCTGGAGACGCAGTTCCATGAAAGTCCTTAATCTTCTCTACTCATTTGGGATGATTTATGAGTTTGTAGTCAGACCTTACTTTGTTTAGCAAAATGTCCAGTGCGCAAAGCCGGATGACAAAATAAACACACTCTGAATCTTGCTGCGTGTCTGTCATTTTGCTGCCCCCACCCCCCCTCCAAAGTGTTTTCCTCCTGTCAGTCATTACAGCGGTGATAGCATAGGTTGGAACGGAGAGCGGTCTGACACACTTGGTTTAAATTTGACATCTTCATAATAACATGCCACAACCCCACTGCAGACAACATGACACAACGTGGTTTACATGTTGATGATATTAACTATTTCATGTCAAGAAACCCTTAACATAACTGAATGTTTAAAATTAAATTTGTGAGATTTTAATGAAATATCAACCTGTAAAGACCCCGTGCTACTTTGGTGTCAGTTCCCAAATGGTATTTTTTTTCTCTATTTAACCTTTCTTAAGTGATTTATCACCATTTATCATATTGTTATCCTGCATATTTTGCATTATTCACTTTAAATGATGTATTTTCCTATAACAAAATCATGGGAAGGAATGCTTCTAGGACCCAAAAAAGAGTTTGTTCGAGATGTTCTTTGGAAAAAGGGATTCATAATGTAGATGACAAACAGGTATGGTTATGGTCTATATATGACCATGCTGTGAGAATAAAGGCATTTTAATGCTTGAACTGAGACCCTTGGAGTTTTCTTCTTCTTTGTCATGTATTTTCCTATATTTCATTTAGATATTCATGAATTAAGTAGGGCGACATGGTGGTGGAGCACTCATATCACACAGCTAGATGATTCCAACACCTTTGCATGTTCTTCCCATGTCTGGATTCTCTCCAGGAACTCCAGCTTCCTCCCACCATCCAAACACATGCACTGATAGGTGAATCAGTTCATCTAAAACTGCCCAGAGGTGTGAATGTGACAGTGATTGTTTGTCATTATATGTTTGTCCTGTGATAAACTAGCGACATGTCCAGGGTGTACCCCACCTTCGCCCTTAAGTAGCTGGGATAGACTCCCTGTGATCCTTATGCGGATAAAGCGGGTTTAGAAAATGAAGGAATTAAGTCAGAGCTCAGAGAAAAATGACTTTTCTCAGGAAAATACTGTATGTTATTATCTGAAAATAAAAACCAGTGTCTCCAACTGTTATCAAACTAAGTATCCAATTTTAGGTTTATTTTGTTGATTTTTTTGATTGATTTTTGCTCATTTTATATGCTTAGGCTGTTTAAGTTCATTTTGTTATACATTTTATACTTCATATTAATCCATGTTTTGCTGATGGTTTTCCGCATTATTTTGGACATTCTTTATTCATTTTTGTTCATTGTATTTATCATTAATAATAAATATAATAAATAAAATAAATAAATAAATAATAAATCAGGTGATGCCATTCACTGTCATGGATCCAACTCCATGGGTTTTACTGGTGAATCAATGCTATAGAAGATGTTTCCATGTTTACTACAGAGCCTCTGAACATCCAGATGGCAAGAAAAGATGACAAAGTGCTTATAAACATTTACATTAGTAGATGGTTTTGGTCGGTGGTGGATGTTTGGGAGTTTAAGGGTCCACCAA
Organism: Maxillicosta whitleyi; assembly: GCA_029822895.1. NCBI lineage: Eukaryota > Metazoa > Chordata > Actinopteri > Perciformes > Neosebastidae > Maxillicosta > Maxillicosta whitleyi. The sequence continues at coordinate 17,165,804 of JAPSES010000044.1, read as the reverse complement.
CAAATCCACACTATGTATTCACAGACTGTGTCACGCATTGAATATCAGTATAAATATTATTGTTTACACACATCTATATTATGACAACATAATGTTTTCCTCTTTAAACTAAATCTAATGCCATTGTTTTGGTCAGTCTACATAACACTGCATCTTAACATCTCCAGGTGCTGCCAATAGTTTACATTATAGCTCTGTTAGCTTAGCTGTGTTTTAGACAGAAAGCAGCCACAGTAAAACCCTACATCACCCACAGTTTCTGTACAGCTGACAGTAGCACCAACTAAATATGTGTTTGGAAGTGTCCAAACAATGCCAGAACTGTTGTAGTTTAGTCTGAAATGTGGGTCAACAAATGGCAAACTTAGCAAATTCATTCTCATTAAAATAACAACAGCACTCCTACCTTTTATAACTGTGTTGCTTTCTTTGACTTTACAAATAGCTTCTTAGAGGTTCTCATTCCATTTCATCACTTTCGGAACACGCCCCATGGTGTTTTCCTCACCATGGCAGACCGGCATAATGACTCACTAATCCCTCTAGTGGCCAATTACCTACACTATCAGAATAAATATATTCACTTTACTATACATTGCATTGCTATTGTATCCATAACTGTGGCCATTTCTCAATATCCGTTCTTGTCTGTTCTCACATTCTCATGAAACATCATCAGTCACAGCCCGAGTATGGTTTCAATTGCAAGTTTGCAGAAACCAAGAATGCATGAAATACCTGGATATTGTTCTTGCCAGCTAGTTTAAACTAAGGATGCACTGGTTGGTAACTCGTGGACCTGGCTGGGAAATAATTCTCAAGATGCAGTTCGTGCCGGCCCGGTTATGAGCCCACTGGCTTGGCCATGAGCCAGGTGGCTGTGTCTGGCTGAACTGCAGAAATGTATGACAGTTTTAAAAAATATACAAAATGTATAAATGACATGTATATGATAATTTCTTTCGGCTTTTTCCTTTTCGGGGTTGCCACAGTGAATCACCCGTTTATTTTGGCAGAGGTTTTTATGTCGGATGCCCTTCCTGACACAACCGGGCTTGAGCCCCCTTGTGGCTATTGGGATGTATAGCGTAAAGAACATTTCCTAAGGGATCACCTGGGTCTCAAACCCTCCGCACTAAAGTCAGTGGCATTAACCACTGAGCTACCCAGTAGCTATTTAAATGACATGTACTCCTACAAATGTGTTTATTATCAGTGACATTGTGGTGATTTGAGTGAACTATGTTAGGGAGCAGATGGCAGAAATACAACAGAGACAGGGAGGAAAGTTCACACCTATGCTGTTCCAATTACAGATAGGCTTATGTTCTCTGGGACCATCTTTACCAAGGCCGTACTCTGTGTTCTTGGTGTTGAGAAACGGCCTGAGTCTCTTTATTCTAAACTGCCTTTTAGGTCAAGGTAGAAATAGCTCTCACCTTTAAATTTATTATAATACTTAATACCTTTCCTTCCCTAAAATCTGTAATGCCTTCTGATAATCTGGTCTTGAATGTTACCGTCTTCAGCATAATATTGGAGGTTAGATGATGTCTGCATGATGCCCCCCAGTTTTTACAGTTTGAGTAATGAGCTTTTCCTTGTAAAGAATCCTACAAAGATTTCCAGGCCTAAATTGTTCTCGCGCCTTGAGCCTTGCAGGACTCATTCCAACACTCCTTGGGCTCGGCTTTTTCTGATAATTGATGGATTCTGTGATGTTTTTAGCCGCGTGGTCAAAGTTTACAGATAGAGCTCGGAGCCATGTAGGGATTTTACAAGTATGTATCAAGGAAGATTAGACTAAAGGTTATCTCCTTTCTTGTGGCTGTAGACCGCCCATGGCAGCATGACATTGTATACAGGCTTCACCATTTTGAATCCCACCACAGCTCAGAACATGGCTCATTTCAGTGGGTTTTTATGCTGCTTATGCAACTGCAGCTCACAGACTAATTTCCTCATCAGACATAAGAGCTTGTATTTGCTGAAATGAAAATGTGTATGTGTGTGAATGTAAAAACATTGAAGCTTGGGTAATATTAATCAAAATTTTCAAGATGATAAATAAAGTTTAATAGGTGGTGCAGGGGGAGTACACTAGTGTGGAAGCTAAAGGCCGGTTAGTCTGTGAGTGATATTTCATCAAAAAAGTAATTAAATAACTCCCTTTGAATATGAGAGTTGACACTAAGAATTCATTTAAGAAACAAACATGTGAAGCAAAGTATAGACATATGGTCAGTCAGAAACTGTTGCATAAAAATAGTGGCACACTGTGTTTTTGTTCCATTATGGCTGATGAGCAAATGACAGAGTGTGTGTGTTTCCTCTCTGCCGTTATCCTGATTGGATGGCTGCAGGCAGCATCTCTGTTGGCATTTAAAGGCGTTTTTGTCTATTGGAGCCAAGGACCAATGTCTGTTATAGCAATGCTTTGTAAGCAGAAAGGAATATAATCCGTTACAGCTTTTCTCTGAGCACTAATTAAATACCTTTGTATTGATGAAATTAATTAAGGTGCCGGTTGGATTAAACATGTCATGTAAATCAAGTCGTTAAAATAAATGATTGTTTCTTGAACAGGCTATTGAACTTATGCATTCTCTAAATCTTTGAAATCCTAAAACTGTACCATTAGAGAAACATACATGGGAATGTAACACTGAAGAGGCTGACGTCTTAACTAGGACTGTTTGAGTTTCTCCTCTAGATCTTTTGCATTGAACTTCTCCTTTTCAAGAACATTTCTGTTTAACTGTGCCTTTTTAATGTATCAGACACTTCTGTACAGTATATCTGTGTTGCTTTTGATCCACATTCATTTTGCTACTTCTCCAAAATCCCAGTGTTTTTTTTTTTTTTTTGTCCTATCCCCTCTTATATTAAAGCATATGATGGAGACCCATCTTCTGGGAATGTCAAAGATGGAATGTATTTCTAAAGCAAGTATACCTCTGTGTATAAGATGTCGCAGCACAAAACGAGTGTAGACAACATATAAAACCAGAAGTCCATGGAATATATATGTAGTATACAGCTGAAGAAACGAGAGAAAGTCTGGAGAGCATCAAGGTGTGTGTTTGTTATTTTATATATATGTTTCTGCAGGAAAAAAAACACCTCAGTAGTGAGTGGGTTGGGGTAAAGGTGAAGGAAAAGTCTAGTAGGAGATTTCTGCTCACCTGGGGATTGAGGTCAGGTACAGGGAGCAGAGACAAAGGGCAGAGAGAGGTATGTGGGATTGCCGAGTAGGAGGATGTGTGGATGTTACTGTATCTTTGAAATGGAGGGGGTTGCTAGGATACCAGGGAACAAGAGCATCAGTTGGTTTTGGTGAGCACATACAATTTGTCAACTGTATTTGGCATCAAGAAAATTAGAGCCAATGATTATTAGTTGTTAAAGAATAAACTACTTAGCGTTAGCAATTTTCTGATCACAAGGCCGAATGTAAAATCAGCATTTTACCTCCAAAAACATACCACGTATATTGCAAAGCCTTGCAAATTTGACCATCAAGGCAATTCTCCTTCAGCAAAAATGCCTTTTATTTACATTTCTTCATATGGTGTTGCTATGACCTGTAAGTATGGGTTGCGGATGTAAAATATGACTTGGATATAATATCCTCTGATGAATGAATAAAAGAAATGTGTTGGAGCTTTTTTTACTGTGAAAAAAGACAATCTGACACAGCAGAATACACTGCATCGTGTCAAAAGGAGAAATCACTACACACAACCTTATCAGCTCTGTGTATGCATAATTTAAAGGGGAGATGTTCAGTAATTGGCAAGGTTTAAATATCTTGAGCTATGGTAATTGAATAGTCTCCCCACTAATGGAAATGTGTCAGACATGCTCTTACACCCAGCAGACCGCAGACAGTGAGTGACAGAGCACCAGGGCAAGAGACTGAGACATGGAAAGAAGAAGAAGAAAGGAAATTCAGTCTTATTATTTGCTTGGCTGTGGAGAAGAAGATATCATGATGAGAAAGAGTGGCTAGGTCATGTTGTTCTGCTGCCATTGAGCTGCTTGAAATTATTCCATCTCTTTCTTCTAATATTTATCTTATGATAAAACCACTGCTAGCTCCCAGGCTATCCAAGTCCTTTTGGGTTTGTTCTCATCATAACCCTCCTGGCTATTTAGTTAGGACTGGCTGCAGACTGAGGAAAGTCGTTCTATTCTTTCCAGTGGGAGTTATCTTCCTGAAATGAAAAATCAGTTTTTGAGATACTTGTCTAATCTTGTGTTCATTTTTGTACATTGTGCATTCGTAACAGACATTTGGTTTTAGGAATTAGAAAATTAATGAGGTGCTAAGGCAGTGTTTTTCAACCTTGGGATTGGGACCCCACAGAGGGTCACTTGAATTCAAATGGGGTCACCTGAAATTTCTAGTAATTGAAAATAAATAAATAAATAATTCTTTAAAATATATAGTGAGTTGACAGAGACAATGCCAAACTGAAGCACCGTGGTTCTGTTAATCTGTCAAATGTCCACTGTGGTCAGTTTCAGATGCTGCAGCTCTTTCATAATTCATAGTTTAGTTATTGTTTGTTCAGTATTAATTCTCATCCTTGTAAATACAAACTGGACTGACTACATATACTGACTGAGGAAAATAAAATTCTCACTTTGTGCAGTAATCTGAACCTGGCTTTTCTGGCTCCGCCCATAATATTATATAGACTAAATATTGTCTAAAATTACCATTTATTTTCAACATAGTATAACAATCAAAAACAAATTACTTTCTCCATTTTGAATGTCTGGGGTCACCAAAAATCTGTGATATTAAAACCACTATGCAAATTCATAAAATGCAAAACAAGTCGATGTTTTGAACCACCGGTTCTAGAGGTGGTAGTTGTTATGCTGTTGTGTATTTTTGCATGCTGTACCGCATTTGTCCAGCAGTCACCGCCAAAGTGATCTGGTGTAGCAACATGATTAGAAGATTATTGTATTCCAAAATTACTAATATCTCCAAAAATATTGGTCCTATCAACTTGCCATTTTTACTAGTCTCTTCCTTGACCAAAAATACATAAATATGCCAAACTGGAGCAGTCAGCTCTTTCTGTATTTTGTGTGAGTCCCCAGACACATACACATGCTCACACACACAGAGGCCATAGATGTTACATTAAATTACTGTCTGAAATGTACAAATTGTATCTATGGCTGTAAATCTGATGAGGTCACAATCATTATCACAGCCTGTGTACTTACCACTTTTAAAGTGATCTAATTGCAGTCATTGTGGTGATATTTTTTGATTTAATTACGCTGAGCAAAGAGAAGAACTGTGTAAATGACTGTAAAATAAAAGCATCTTTCTTTTGTATTCTGCTAAGTTCTTGCATTTTTCTGCTCATTGTCTCTGATAACTAAGCAAGTAAACACAAAGCACAGTCACATTTACAATACTGCACACAGGAACGTCAATACAACATGCTGCCACCATTGCATCACTTCTTTTGCTAACAGTTCCAGAAGTATGAATCAGAAAAGTTGAATGAATTGCATCATTTTAACATATCAGAAATGGCTGCCAGTTTGAATTAATTAACAGCAATATTGTGATATGATGTGACATTATATTTGACAGTCTCTCCTGAAATACCACAAAAACCTAAGCAAAAGTAGGAATAATCTATATAATAACTTATCTGTATCTGATGAAGGTGATGTAAAGCTATGGTTCTCCACTCATCTCACCTCAGGACATGCATTTTTCCACCCTCATTAGGTCACAGGCCACTCATATAGATTCTAAACAGAGCAAATGCATGTTCCAAATACTCTAGGCAAACATACACACTTATTTTTGAACCTCTAAACATTTCAGTCTCAACGGTTTTCTGTCCTCTTGTGTGAGCTTTAAGGGTTTTAATCCCTTTTTTTTTTTAGTAATCAGTGAACTTAAATCCACTTTTAACCCATTCAGTGTCAATATTTACACTTTAATATCACATCTAAACATCAGTGGTCACCTTTTTAGTCAAATGTTGCTGTTACCATAGAAACGCCCAGCTGACTGAACATTCACGCATGTCTGTCTAAATAAAAGATTAACATCCAGTAGCTAAGCAATTAAAATAGATTTTTTTTTTTTCCTTTTCCCCCATTCAGAATCATTCTACAACCAACTTTTGGATCACAACACACCAGAAGACAGAGCTGGATGTAAACGATGCACGGAGATCTGCATCCACATGCATCCATATAGATTGTTTGGGGGGATACTTTTTCCTGCAGTTATTCTGTAGAGTCCTTAGTAATTGCTCGGCTCAATACATCTTGTTCTTTATAAATCAGATTAACACATTGATCAGCCAGGAAGCTATCTTACAACCACACTGAATGGATCTGTGGTAAATACTGCGATCTGTCTTTTAAAGTTTAAAGCACTTGCTTTGTGTAGAGTCATTCTTCTCATTTTCACCCCAGAGTTTTGCAGTGGTAGATCTCAGAATTTTATCGTTGTAAAATCATAGATCCTTACATATACTGGTGAGGTATGAGCTAATGATAAAGGGATTCTAGAGGTCTTTGTTAAACTATTTGTCTTCAGTGAGGTGAAATGCAAAATGTCAGCAATCTGTGCTGTCAGACAGCGGGAGTTGTTTCAGAATCAATGTCGTGAGGACGGTTCAAACTATTTCTGAGTGATTGACTGGCATGTCAGCAGCTGAGCAACCATCAACAGCTGCAGAAATAACCTCACATGGGGTTAGAGCTGTTTGTTTTATGGTTTGATTTTTGTGGGTCATGATGCAGAAGGAACATTACTTAGTAAGGAATATTTAACAATCTGCCAAAACTGGATGTCTGGGGGGACGTTGTGTTGAAACCAGGACATATTCATCTATTTCAAAGATTCCTCTGGACACCTACTGTGTCAGTGAAACTGGAGACACATGCTACATTTCAAGTTAACTGTCTCCCACTTAAAGCTGTGACAGGACGTGGCATAATTTCCCTCTATCAAATGAATGGGCTTTCCCTTTGCGATCACCAGGACAATACTGTACTTATTAAACAAGAATATACCCACATCCCACTATAGCTAGACATAATTGAGCTTAGCTGCATTAGCATCTGCCTGAATTCATAGTTCCACCCACTCTTTTCACCTTCGATCCAACTGCCCTGCATGATAAGGAGCCCACTGTTTTTCCGGTTCTTCCAGTAATGAAACCATATATAAACTGGGGGGGAAAAAAGCTCTGAATTTGACCAGTGTTGTTTAAATCATTACCACCACCAACAAAATATAAGCTACAGTATATCAGAGGGTCCCTCTACCGTAATATTCACACCATTTGTCAGGCAGTGGACAAATAATTGTGCTTCACACTATTAAACTAAGAAATGGGAAAGTCATTGTAGATAGAGAGCAAGAGTGAGATGGATTTGATGGGGGTTGGGAATAACAGTCTGACACGAAAGAAATTAATCCTCAATATCCACTGCTCCCAATGCACCTCCACAATTGCAGGCTCAGGCTGTCTAGTCCATTCATGAATCACTGGGCCTAGGAGACGCGCAGGAGAAAACCACCAGCTCTCATAAATAAAGCAGGAACCTACTCGTGTAGTGCCAATGAGTCACCCAGGTCTGCTCTCATTCACTTTTGGAATGGGGGAAAGCATGACAAAACCACCTCCAGCACTTATGAAAACCTAGCACCACTGTATTTACACTAAAACTTAAACCTACCGCCGCTGCTTTTATCAGACGAAAAGAGGCGTTAACCACCGTCACAGCGAAAACACACATCGGTTATGAGAGAAACGCCATGAAGATTAGATAAAGAGCACACCTTTAATTTCCTTTTATTGACTCAGAGTGGTCATCAGGATTTTGGCGTCAGGGATCGATCAGAGATGGCTGATGCAGGGTGGTTATCAAGTGCAGGTTTTTCTATTTCTTTTTTTTTTTTTTTTGAACCTATATACTAGCTTTCGGCCCAATTCACCAGAGACGCTTCACATCAAAATGTCACTAAAATGCCACCAGGGAAATAGAGCTATTTTTTTTTTCTCATGTGCCTCTAATGTTTGAAGGAGGAAAATTCTTTGAGTGGCTGTTCATTATCTTCATCAAATACCACCATTATCAACCGAGCCCTATCTGATGATCCACAGTGTTTGAGTTTCACTGGCAATACATCAGTTTTTATTTAAAATTCAACTTTTTATTAATGTTCATACGCTCGAAAATTAATTTAACTGGCAGACGTCTGTTAAATATCACCATAGGATGTTTTGGATTCTATAGGAGAGCGATTTTAAGACCTCATTTATTTTCTCAGTCTAGAGTTAACTAGTTTTATTGAGTATTTATTGACATTTAAGCAGGTATGTCCTATAATAAAATTCCTCTGCAGTACAGAATTTGAGTGTTAAACAAATAAAACCTGGATCTCAGTGCAATGTTCTCAAGGTCTTTGACAACTTGACTGATTTTTTTATTTATTTATTTTTTTTTTTTAAGGTTTCTCTACACTTCTCACAGCTTCTAACACAGCTACTCTGGGAATTGTCCCTTCTATACAGAGGATCAATATGTGGAAATCATTACTCTCAGCACTCCACATGGTTCAATTTAAAGCTAGTTTAAACAAATTAAACATGTTTACGTTCTAATTTCCTTGTTCTAGTTATTATTTTATCTGCTCATGCTATTTAACATTTTGACCTGTTTTGCACAGTTGCAGATATATATTTTTTTCAGAATAGTGGGCATGTATCTGGACTCAAAGTTGGAAACTGGCCATATAATAATTAGTTTAGAGAAGGAAAACGCTGATAACCCATTGACAATGTTGAGCTGAAACCAGAATTTAACCCATAAAGACCCAGTGTTCCAAAATATGTTTTTCTCCATATTTAACTTTTCTTAAGTGATTTATCACAATTTATTACAACATAATCCTCTGTATTTTGTGTTTTTTTCAGTGAACATCAGGTATTTTCTTATGTTTCATTCACTGATCGTGTAGGTGTGAAAAAACAAGCTCAGATTAAACTCAAGGATTGTTATATAAAAAAATAAGACAATGTGACTTTTTTTTTTTGCAAAATCTAGGTACATATAGGTTAAACTAAGTAAAGAATACATTCTGAAATATCTACAGCGATAGATGGTAGATCTTTTTTTTAAGATCTGAAGTTTTGTTTTTTAATAGATCACCCCTGTTTTGTACTTATAACAAACAGATTATACAACAAACCTATTAAATCCCAAAAAAAAGAAAAAAGCAAAAAAAAAAAAAAAAGAAACAAGATAAATAATATTATTAAGCCCTCTTTATAATGCGCAGGGCTGATTAAGAGTTAATATAATTTATACCAACAACACATTTCTCTGTGAAAAGGACATCGGAGACAGTTGGACACCGTTGTCGACAGTAGAGAAAAAAGGATTCCATTGTTGATAAAACAAATTAATTTGTCCATGAACAGAAAAGGATATCTTTTCCAACTTTAAAAAGAAAAACAAATCATGTAGATGGCAGATAATTAACAGCAATTTACTGTGTATATTTTGTTGGCTCATGAACTGCTGGACTATAGGACTATTGCACACTTATCCATATTACACACACAAGGAAACTGTAATTTCCTTTTCATCCCCTCTAGTACCCTGATAAAAGATAACATATATATATTCTTTGAAATTAGCCAGTGATTACATATAGGTATATATGAAAGGAGTCCTTCATGTCACATGAATGGGAATTAAATTAAAAGGGAGGGGGGGAAATGAATTCATCCTTGATATCCAGTGGCCTGTAATTGTTTTTGAAATAAAAATGTGAAAGCTGGCCAGCAAAAGAGAACGTGTGTATAGAGCTCTGTGAAAATGTGAATATGGGTATTGTGGTTAAAATACACAATTTGTCCAGAACAACGCAAAGCAGCTGCTGTCAGCTCCACTGCAGTGGCGGAAGTCAAATGGCAGTCCCTCTTTGTCTGAAGTCCATTTTAACACCCCACCACAGGCAGGTGATTTAAGCTACCATGTGTAGGGAGAAGGCAGCTCTTACAGGCTTATTCTGTCATAGCTACAACCCTTCTGAACCTGCAGTCCCTCCGAGTTTACGCCTAAGTTGACTGTCTAAACCGGTCATAAAACAGCAGCATCATAACACTAGCAGTAACATATGAATGAAAGCGACAGTATAAGAATATGAGTAAGATGAATAGTATCTTTTTACAGGAGCCCTCATGAAAACATAGGTGTTAGTCCCTTTAAATCCATTTCTGTGAGTATGAGCGCAGTCCTCTTTAACAGCTTTGTATATCTCTAAATACCGCTGACCAAAGTGATTAACCGGTCGACCTCTACTATAAATATGACAGCATGTGTAACTACTCTGTTCAGTCACTGTTCAGTGTTGTGTATCTGTCGCATTTGAAAAATAAACATGAAATGTCAGCTGATGTATAATGCCTTCCTGGACTATTTGTTTATTTAATTAATTCCCCTCTGACAAACAAGTGTGAATCAGTAATGTGTGACCACAGTTGTCTTCATATAGCATATTGGAGTATCTGTTCTATGCACTTCCATTTCATGATGCCACACATTAGTACCCAATGTTCTGTCAAAAAAAAAAAAAAAAGATTAATTTATATGCATGAGGAGTGAGATGGACTCTTCTCCCAAATTACAGGACCAATAAAACACTTCCAATCAGCAGCTTCATCTTCAGTGGGGTGGGGGGTGTGAAACACAAACTGGTTCCATAAAATAGTCAGTAATTATAATCATTACAGCTTTGAGAGGGTTTTGTTTCTCTGGAAAAAAAAAAAAAAACATTGCTCGAAATTATAAACAGCTCTACTGTTTGAGAAAACCATCTGTAGGCTGAATATCAATAAAACAAAATGTAAAAATTCCTCCTAGCTGTGCAAAGAGAAAGCTAGTCTGCACAGTCTGTTCCACTTTGTACAATTAAATGAAACCTTCACTGACGCCAATTCAAGTTCACAGATTTATATCACCTATAGCAACATCTCAGGTACTGGCTATAACAGGGTTATTGGCAGCAAAAATAACGACAGAATATGTTTATAGCCCGAGAAGTGAGATCTGTGCTGCTGTTGACACTAAATTTCTATAATCTTTTGAAGTCAATTCCTTTCAGGTAATACCAAAAAAAAACGCCTACCTGATGATGATCAGTATTGACATTTAAGGTTGTTTTTGTTGTTGTTGTTGAATGTTATGAGGGAATAGATAAGACATACTGGCTTTTAGGAAGCGTATCGATCTGTGTGACATGCAGTGTCTTTCACCATACCAGCCTTTTTCAAATACACGTCTAAGATAAAACCCAAGCCATGTTTTCCTTTTTTAATAGATCAAATAAAAGGTCAAATGTCTGTAAATTCCAGAGTCCTATTTGACTTGCTTCTATAGTCGTTCCCTGTGTGTCACAAACTGGTGCTATTATTTGGAGTCACTGAAGTGGATCCCTGTATCTGTTGTGACACAGGGGGGGTTTGTCACTGTATTGTAGGAGCCAGGCCTTTCCAATGTACTGATGGACAGGGTCAAATACCATGATCTGTATTTATCAGCAGGATGCTACTCCTGTGCTGTAAATGTGATTTTAAAGCCTCTTTATCCTCTTTTGAGGATTTGCAGTATGGCAGATCACATGTGAGTCTCCCTGCACTTAAGCTACACTATCAGCCACCCAGTAGGCTATCCATAACACACATAACCTCTTTTCATTTGTTTTTTTTTGTTTTGTTTTGTATTTATTGAGGAGCTACTCTCATTGGAAACCATTCAAAACCATGGAGCAATCTGCTAAGTGCCTTAATGTTGGGACCTCTGTGTTACTACTTTAAGCCAATGAAGTGCTTGTGGAAAAATATCAGTGCTGCATCTGTCTTTGCTGCCTCAGAAGCTGATCTGAAAATGACCCGTTCGGTGTAATAGGGACCGAAGATAACCGACAGCATGCTGTTTGTTGTTTGCAGTGAAATAACGCAAATACTGGGCTAGGCTAGGTCAGAAATTTTGCAGCACTGTTTATAGTACACACAAAATGAAAACAGATGGAGACTGGAGGGAATATCATGTTTATTCATTTGATGTTAAAAGCATCCCAACAAGTGACAGTCTGTCAATAGTATTGAGGGAGATATACTCCGACTGGCACATCTTTTGTGGTTCAGGTTCATTATGGGGAAGTCTGACATCCTTGTTTACTAATTTAGAAAACAGACGATTCTAAAATCAAGCTCCAATCAATATCCCGCTGAAAGCACTGCAAAATCAAATGCAGATCATACGTATGCAGCAGTGCATTGTAATGGTCCAGGCTTCTCATGGTCATTACAGAGCACTTTATGCTAAAGATATATTAATGAATGTCCACTTTATTAGACTGTGATCCAATGAGCCACCTGCTCTGTTCATTCAGCGAGTGCTTGTTCATGTTAGAGTATGACCGGTTAAATGAGGGGAAAAAAATAAATCTGAATTGTAAAGGTTAGATTTGAATCCATTTGATGCTCTGTTGGTTTTGATGCAGATCTGGGATTTTTTTTTTTTTTTATTTCCATGAACTGACGGCGCAAAAGCAACTCCTGGATATTTGTGGTTATAAATACCTGCTGATGTCAGAAGAATATGGAAATCATATAAAATAAAGAGTTTGTTGATCGGTGCTTGTGGTTATTATTATTACATCTCCAAAGCACATAAAGCTCCTCAGCAGTGTTATGTTATCGTCGGGACGGCTTTCTAACATGACATTATACAGCCTTACAAAAAAAAAAAAAAAAAAAAAAAAGATAATATTTAAGTGAATCTATTTTGGCAGCATGTTCTGTAACCACCCAAACAGACTTCATAGGGAATAAAGAAAGTGGGGAAGCTGTAGGGGGAGGCAGCCAGTGAGGAATCATAGGCTGTCAGAACCGTGTCTGTCTAAGCTTCAGGAATCCAGGAAGCTAATGCTGTTTGATATATTAACCATGATGGAGGGGGCAGTGTCTGTGTGTTCATGCGCAGTCCTGTAAGGATTTGGGTACATTGTGTCTTGTGCGCGCGTAGGGGTGTATGTGCGAGTGTGTGCACGAGTTTATACATATACTGTGTATGTGGGGGTGTGTGTGCGTGTGTGCACCCACTGACAAGAAGAAGAGGAAGGAGAATTGATGTTGTTTGATGTATTAATCATGCATATGTGGGATTGAGAGGCTCTGTGATGGGTTGTTCGGGCACTGATTCTATCTTCAATCAGATTCTCATTTGGGTCCCTTTGTGTAAATGCTTAACATTGTTTAGCAGAAAATAAGCAGTCTGTGTCTAAAACAGTTGCATTTGTTTGTGTGTGTGTGTGTGTGTGTGTGTGTGCGCGTGCGGGAGGGGGGCACTGGAGACAAAGAGAAGGGGAGTAGCAAGAGTGCTTCTCGGATTTTTCATCTTATTCATACATAAAGCATATTATAAGCATTGTTTTCCATGAACCCGCTTTTGATTTGATATTTATCAAGAAGCTTTTTGTTGCCAAATACGAACAGGAAACGCATTTTCCACCGGCAGCTCCGTGTATGAGTCAATCAATAATTCAGAGGAAAAAAGGTATGACACTGATCTATATGCTATCATGATTTATCAATTGTGTGTCCACCCTCGTGATTTATCAGAGATTCCAGTTGAGAGCGGATGAATAACTGCATCCATTAAGCCGTCACATTTTAAAACTACACAGTTAATTAGTTGTTCTTATTTTGTGCTCACTCAAGCATCCATATTCAGGTACCAGTCCATGTTCTGAAAGTTAATAGGGAACAGAAAATTATTTGCCTTTGCCACTTCACTTCGCCCACCTTACCTATTGAAATCTTGTCCAAGAGGCACTCCTACTGTCTAAAATTTAATCCATGTTGCCTTTGGATTACAAATGTATTTCGTTTGACACTTTAATTCACTGCAGAGCTGTAGTTCTGTTGCCAGGCAACTCTGTTAAGGTGCACACAAAGGATCATTATAGATTTCTTGGGTGCAACTGTTAACTTGTACTTCTTTAGAATGATATTGTACCATTCTGTATCCAGATAAAGCTTCTTTTTGTTGTACTATCCCTTCCAGTATCTTAGTCCCTCATCCATGCCATTCACTATATAGAATCACTTTTGCATTTTTTATTTTTTTTTCTCAGTAAATGGGCCTTCTCCACCAGTAAGTTCATAAACTCATGTCTCAAGCTTTCTCGCAGCACCATAAAAAAAACAAAAAAAAAAGAAGAAAAAAAATCAAGTTGAGTGCCTCTTCTTCTGCATCTATCAGACATATGTTACTAACAGCAGATGACAGCATGGCCCACAGTATTTAAATGGTTCATGGTGCTTGTTCTCTGATGGCTACGATATGACATGATGAGCCATAAATATGTCAGATATGACTCAAATGAGCTCTGAAAGGATATGGCAACAGAGTATTCATACAAGATATTCTGCTTTGGGCCCCAGTCTAAAGCCCATTGTGGAGCACTCCACCAAAATTTCATCAGTGGGTTAATCAAATCTGTCATCAATATCATTCCATATCTGTATCAAGTGTGTCTAGTGTGTCCCCCTACAGTATTAACAAAGCTGCACAGAGACCATGACAGACACAAATGTGCTCATCTTTTTTCAAGATTTCAATTTGAGTATTCGCAGCGTTAACATGGTCAGTGGGTTTGCTTAGATGGCTTAATATCTCTTTTTGAATGTGCCTACAATTTCTAACTTCATCAAGTGTCTTTTCCAATATGTATTATACTGTAAATGCACGGGTATGTGATTAGCTTTGTGTTTCTCTGCGACTGAAAATAGCAGATCAGTATGTTCTGGCTTTATCAGCAAAAAATCCAATTTCCCCCTGGAAGTTCAAAGTTATCTTTTATTTGAAGCTCGCAGGAAGATCACCGCTTAGTTGCAGACCGCTGTTGCAGAAAGAGGCCAGCAGGATGGCCGGATGCAAGATGAGAAGAAATGGTTAGCGGTAGGATCTAGGAATGAGGATTATATTTGCATGTTTGGCAATGAGATGAGATTGGGGGCTGGCCTTTATACTTGTGTGTGAGTTTGTTTGCACTTTGATTGAGATGCGGTAGGTGGATTACAGGGCTCTCTTCACAAAAACACGCTAACTCCGAAAGGCTTCAACACTCACAGCAGCTCACTCAAACAGAGTAATCTCTTCATCTGATGATTTTTGATATGTTGTTTTTCTGCCTCGTTTCACTGCACTGGGTTCTCCTCAATCCCTGGGTCTGCAGAGAGATCAATGTTGAAAACACATCCTGCTCCGGCAGTGACTGGGCGCTTGTAGCCAGAGATGAAAAAGGTCACTATGAATCTAATTAAGCATGATTTTTCAGTTCCTTGATAAGATGGAGGAGCATGAGGGCTCCCCATCCAGTTGCATCAAAAAGGATTACTTTGAGTGCAAGAATGAGATGCAGACACATTTCTGAAATGGTCCAGCTCTCTGGATGTATTGCCAATCGGAACATCTTGGGTGCAGTGTAACAAATCAAGACAAGCGAGACCATCAGAGATGCTATTAATAGCAACGCATACATGTGCAGGCGCACGCACACACACGACCGGGAGATCACGCACTCACATATGATATTAGAGGATAGAGGATGGTCAGGGAAAAAAAAAAAAAAAAGTTTTAAGTATGGTTGAAGGCTTTTTCATCCTTCTTCCCAATCCAATTATGCTCCATTTCAAACAAGTGGAAGTATATGCATGCTTCTCAGCTAGATGCTGCAGCAATAGAGATATTAACTGTGAAGATGGGAAGTTTGAGAGGCAATAAGGTACCCAGCAGGGAGTGGATATTGAGGATTAATTTCTCTCATGTCTGATTCTTTACTTCCCCCATCAGCCCATCTTCCTTTGTGTCTATCTTTTCCTTCTGACATTATTAACTCTTGATGTGCTTTGTAAAAAAAAAAAAAAAAGCTTATTTTACAGATGACTTTATAGAGCAGCAAAAAAAAAAACAAAAAAACATTGTAAAGCAGCAGCTCACAATTGACAGACTGCAGTGAATGTATACTTCCAGAAATATACCCTTAGATAAGTACCGTATGTGACGTAAACCTTGTTCAATTGAGCTTACTGTTCAGAGCTGACATGTGTACGCTGACAAAGTATATACTGGCCCAGACAGCTATTAAGGTGTGCAACTCCTGCTCTTAAAAACAGCAAACATTGATTGGCTGCGCAGAACTTGAGGCAGAACAAAGACTATCTTAAATATGTAGCAAACTGCAAATAATGGATAGAGCTGATACAGATATCAGTTTTAATCCAAGCCAGATAAGTCTGGGAGTTGTAACAATAATACCTACAGATACCTTCTTCAGATAATTTTTAAGAAGCATAGATCCCAAAAGTTTCCCACATGAGTTGGTTTCTTTGATCTCTTTTTTTTTTTTTTTCCTTTGCCATCAGCACATTAGGAAATCGGTCCATTGACTTGACTTCTCATGTCTTTGTGTTAAAGTATTGCCTTTAAATTCTGCCTGTCTTTAATTCAGTTTTGTTTAGGACCACAGCTTTTAGAGATTGAATTGGAAACTTGCCCCTGGGACATTATTTAGATAAAAAATATAGCTGCATTTGGCCATAAGAGGGCTCTGAACTCATAGGCCACACACACACACACACACACACACACACACACACACATATACACAGATATTGGAATTGGAAGTGTTTACTCAGCAACATTTTTTGAGCATGATCAGATGAGATCCAACAAACTTTGGGGCATTTCTAAGCATTGATGTGTGATTTGATACCTCAGCTTTTTTTTTTATCTAGAAAATGCTGTATTTCAGCACAGAAACAGCCAAGGTTTAAGTGTAAGGTTTGACCAAAGGACTTTTTACCTTGAGTATTGTAATGAGGATGGGATTGGGATGAATTATCCATAGCTGTGGTAAAGGTTGGCTTCTATCGTGGCAAATCAAATAAGCCCTTCTCACTCCCTTTAAAAGCGCCCTGATATCCTCCGGTGCAGCTCCCAGTATTTCACACTAAAAGGAGCTTTACAAAAGAGGAAAGCACTGTTTCTGTTTGGGAGGCGCAGTCGCAAAGTGAAAATATATGCCACCTAAAATATCCTGCTGAGGTCAGACGGTGTCGGTTTTTAAGTCTAAATTTCTGGAGATATTAACATCACTGTCACCATGTTTACATGTGAGAGTGTGTGATGACACGAATCTACTATTAACCCATAAAGATCCAAACAACCACTGGCGACCAAAATCATCTACTAATATTTAATACTTAATAACTTCTGATCTATTTAACCTATCAATACATGTAAATAATTGGTGTAAAATAGAGTTCATGGTCATTAGATTTGACCTCTTTGGACATTCAGAAGCTCCGAAGTGAACGCAGAAACACCGTCATCTTCTACAACATTCATTCACCAGTAAAACCAATGGAGTTGGATTAATCAAAATAGATGGAGACACTGTGTTTATGTTCAATTAATGATAGATTTTGTTGAAAAAGTCACATTTTCTTGGTTCTTCTCTGTTCTTGATATCGTGACAATTAACTTTAATCTGTGCTTTTATGAACATCTACGTGACCAGTGAATTAAATATGGGAAAATAGAAGATTTACACTGAAAAAAAAAGCAAAATACACAGGATAGTATTATGATAAATGCTGTTAAATCACTTAAGAAAGGTTAAATAAAGTGAAAAATGTATTTTAGAACTAACGTGGATGATAATAATTCTCACAGTTACATGACATTCAACTATTCACCCTGAGTAGATGCTGTATACTTTGTTTTTATATTATATAAAAACTAAACAGCCTGGTTCCTGGACAGTAAAGTGAACAAAGATTTACCCAGATATGGTAAATAAAACACAGAGTTCCAATCATCTGTCGGCTTCCTATAGCCTCTCCATCTTCTCACTTACCCCGCACCCTGCTGGCCTGACTCCAAGGTACACAGTCGCTTTAATTCACAGTTCACCAGTTCTCTTCTAAATGCAACTGTTGTTGTGCTCGCTAGAATTTATTTAGGCTGCAAACACACTTTCTTCTCCAAGGAACTGTTAATTTCCAGGTCTAAGGAGCAACCGCAATGTACAGAGATCTTTAGGAGTTGGACATTTACCATCTGTAATTATACTTCTTCTCTCAAAAACAACACTTAAACTTAGAACAATTGAAAAGTTTCAGCGGAGAAACAAATATGTGTTCATTATTGAGTTAAATAAGTAGGTTTGTGTCTTATAATGTATGGTAGGTAATAATACCATAAATAACTAATTATATTTTTGAAAGTTTAATTTCTATTTAATCAGGTAGTCTCATTAAGATTCTGTTTTACTAGAGAGACCTGAGGATAAGAAGTACACTTTAAAAAGCACAAACAGCAAACTGCAACGATCTACATAATAAGCAAGAAATGAATAAAACGAAGTGTAAAATTACAAAAAAAAAAATTTTTAGATCTCCAATGGGAAAGAAGATCTGAAGTTTAAGGTCAGCTTTAGACATTATTTTAACATGTGAACTTGGTGCATGCATTAGGAAGGTCTCAGGCTAAGACATTTCCAGCTGTTGTGTTGTAGAGATCAAATGATGTTAAAAAGACATTTTCACACTGTTTAAATATTGAGATTAGACTGTGTTACATTAGAAGATACTTTACAGGGGAGTTCACTGGTCAAAGCAGCAACAGCATAAAGCACAAGAAAAAATGTGCATGCATAAAAATACTGCAAAGAACAATGCAAATAATAATAATATAATATAATAAGTATATATAATAATAATAATAAGTAGTTAAGTTGGCAAAATCTCAGAAAAGTCATCAAATTTCAGAATAAAAGAATGATGCTTAGAGTATTTTTTTTACTACTGTTGAATGTCAAAACGGGTCAAATTTGAAGGGTTAAGATTTTTGGGAACTGACATAAAAGAAACACTGGATCTTTATGGGTTAATTCATCTTATTTAATTCAAGAATGCATTAATCATTCAGAAAGTTTCAGTAAAGGTGTACTGTGCTAAAATGAGATGCTAACCTATATTATGCAAAGAATGAATTGCTCAAAAACAAAAAGCAAAGAAACTGTGTTATTTTCTGAGTATGTACTTTGGTATTTTTTTTTTGTGTTTGCAAGAGTTGAGGAAAAAATCTAGACAGATGGGTTCATGAGGGCAGCCTGTAAGAACTGTGAGAAGACCAGGGTAGACATCTTGACTTGTAACAGATAAAACTGGCCAAAAGGCTAGCCATCGTCAAAGCTCCCCTTCTGTCAGGTTTAATCTTCCTTTTCTTTTCGTTCCATAAATTCAGCTGCTATTTTCAATAATTCTTACACCTTCCGAGCAACTAATATCACATTTTACTGATAAAAAAAAAAAAAAAAAATCGTCTCCAATTATCAGCAACCATTCAGAACTAACCTCTCCTTAGTTCTTTTTTTTCTTTCTGAGTTTGGTGAAAAAAAAAAAAAAGCCTTTCAAAGTTGTTTGTATATTTCTGTACACCCCTCCTGTGTGCCTGATTTGTCCTGTGGTTGTTCTTCTCTCAGTTTGGCACATTGATCCCCATCCAGTCTAACAGTGTGTCTGGCAGCTTTTCACGTGAAAACCCCCCACTCTCAAAAGATGTCTCCCAGCCATTTGAGCTCATATTGGTACATTTAGTCCATGCTGTTTAAGACAACGAGAGTGCTTGGAATTAAAAAAAAAAAAAAAAAAAGGTTTTAAAACCCAAACCAATCAAAAATTTCAATCCTGTGCCCTTCCTAATTAAGTTTTACCACTGATCCCTTCACTGACTTACTTAAACTGATCCCTCCCTTCCAAATTTCCCTGGACACTAAAGAATATTACATTTGTGGCTCCTCATTTCATCATCTTATTTAATTTTGTCATAAAAAATACCAATCAAGCAAATGACATTGTGTTTCGCTAAGCAGCTTTGACTCACTGTTTATATCAAATGCACTATCACTTCTCCCACAATATGCCCGTTACTGATAATTAATTGAAACTCAGCCACACAACACAGCATATATATTTCTGCCAGATGTTGTGTATATGTGGAATGGTGTACAACGTTAACCCCCTAACCTAGTTTTTAAAACTCACAACTGGAAAACACATTTTAAAGAAGATTAGTTTTTGGAGTCGGAGTGCTTTTCGCTGTCATCAAGCATTAAATGAGCCTAATTTAGTCCAAAACAGGTCAGCGAAGGTGGGAGGTTTAAGGGTGATGGCAGTGGGACAGGATTGCTGCCTTGCCAAAGTGGATGATGCCCTGCAGCTGACAGCAGTGAAGCGACCAGAATCAGTTTCATACACTCACTTGAAATGTGTTCTATAGTGTGGAGTGTTCTTGTAATAGGAAAAAAAAAGACATCCATAGCTCATTGTAGGACAGAGGGGCTGACGGAGAGCTTTTTGTCGAAGGGTGATGCATTCACACCAGCACTCCCACATCCTGTCATATGGGATGGTGTGAACAGTCAGATTTGTCATTAGATGTGGCAGCTATATTCACACTTGGTGGGTCCTGCTGCAGTAATACTTGGTTTTACTGTGACAACATTATGGTATTTCAAGGCCAGTGCTCCCATTGAAATGAAATTCTCTGTGTAAGAGAAAAAATACTCCAGAATAGACGGTGGCAGAGACAGTGAAGAATGCGAATTCAGTCTTGCCTATCAAGACCATTAAGGTCTATGTGATTGTTTTTTAATGCATTCACTCCAGCCTTTTTTTCTCTCCATTTACAGTACGTGAACAAAGGGACTTCTGGTCTTTATCCACCCTCCCTCCCCTGTCTGATCACTTCATCCTCCACCCAAACCCATGCTGACTCCTCTGCACTCTTCCCCCCCTTCCCCGCCTCTCGCTTATGTTCTTCCCTCCCCCTCTCCAGCGTGTCCCCTAGTTTTCTGGTAGCTGTGTCTCTTTGATAATCCAAGACTCTTTGAAGACTCCAATTCCACGCTGCTTGCCTTGGAGCTATTGCACCTACAAAAACAACTGTGTGTGGGTGTGCGTGTGTGTGTGTGTGTGGGTGTGTGTGTGTGTGTGTGCATGAAGAGAAAGAAAGAGAGAAAGAGAGAGGGAGAGCAGGAGATGGGATGAGAATGGAGGACATAATGGTGGAATGGAAAATAAAAACAGTTCCATATGCATTTCCTTTGCAACTGCTTCAGTCTTTATGGTTTTATGCTTGCTGCATACACTGAGAGGTGCACTTCTTCATTGTCATATTTGTTGGTGCAGCTCATTTTTTCTGTGCCTTCAGAGGCAGCAGCTCATTGATTCCTGCATACACGCCCAAAATGCCAGAGCCAGGATGTACTCACAAACACAGTAACTAAATGGAAATTGTAGCTCCCACACTCAAGAGAAGTCTCACAAGGTATCAGAGAGTCTAGATGCATATTTTGTGTAGATGCCTCACTTAGGAAAATAGAAGATCTATATACTAGAGGTTTACGATACACCAGCGCACTACTGGGCAGAAATGGCTTGTAGCAGCTGCTAAATCTTAACAAAAACTGATTTTATTTAGTGTCTGTCAGATGCTGCAGAGAGGTAATTAGAGAAAATTAGTTGTCTATACTTAAAATGCCACTGTGATCAAAATGAATCTTTGCTAAAGCATTCTTGTTCTGTCTCTTCACTTTTCGCCACTGCCTGGTCCTTTCACCTTTCAGTACGTCTGGCTGCACTGTACGACTCTCACTTTTTCTCCATTGTTTCAGTCTAAATCTTTAGTCTCTCGTCTTCCATCTTAGTCTCTAGCCCTCCCTTTTTGTCTCTGTCATTCTGCCTCTCTTTGGCAGAGAAGCTTGCCATTGGGATTTAGAAGAAATTGAATTGAATTATGAAGGAATTTCTCTGCAGTACGATTGGCATCATTTCCTCCACACAATAGAACATCATTCTCATATCTCTCAGTGTGGGGGAATGAAAATAGGCCGTGCACCATTCTTTCTCTCATCCTTTTAAATTGAATTTTTCATATCACAGGGGCACTGAGACATCAGCCGTTTCCTTTAACATGAGCAGAAAACCCATTTCATAATCTGAGAGACACATAACTGTGATTCAATGGAGAAAGTCTGGTTTCCAGCTTCGGTACACATACAATATACCTCAACTCAAGGTTGATAAACAGGCCACATAGGATCCGTGCACCTCGAACAGTGGAGGGGGTTCCAGTTAGCCGTTCTGTAGGTGTTTGGCCTTATAACCCTTTAAACACACTCCATTTTAAAGTAAATTGAACCCAGCATTTTGCTCTTAAACCTGTGCACTGTTTTCTTTCTATCGGTGTCAATGTGCAGCATATAGCCCACAATCTGTGCCTTCACACATTCTACAACTTTGTTTTTATGGTATGAAAGCGACTGCTACAGTGCTCTATTTAGTTTATTATTATTTTATTTTTATTTTTTTTCCCAGAGACTGTATTTTCCTGTTGCATACTGTAACCAAACGGTAGCATTACTAGTGTTTAATTGGTTGTTATTCCAATTTATGTACCTTCCTCAAAATTATGAAACACTGCTCTGTGTGTTTTTCTCCTTAATATATTATTCTGGATATTCAGTGTTTCCCTGACCACAGTGACTCAGCTTAAACAATGCCTCTGTGTAATAAAAAATGTAAATAAAAACATTTGGTCGCAAACTAATTATGATAAATGCACTGTTATGTATTGGACATGAACCACCAACAAGAGATTTCATTTACAAAACAAATTCTGTTTTTTTTTATGATTGTTATTAAAGTTTAAGGAAGAAACATTTAACTTCTCTATGAAGAACAGATTAATTTTACTGCAAATTGCTATTCTATTTTTTCTTACAGCTCTACACCCCTCTGTGGTTGTTTGTCATTTGGAGGAAAATAGATAGCTAAATTGATTTTAAAAGGATTACTTTTATGATTAATGCATAAAAGATGATGCAATATTTGACTTTGATCCAAATACATTTTAACAAGCTGTTTCAGTTGCATAAATAGAGATGCAATCAGAGTGGCATAACTGGGGTATCAACCACTTTGGCTTAAAATTCAGAGGTTAATGCTTATCTAATTGTTGGATTAGGTACTTCCTTAAGCATTAATTTTCACATTTACTTTTAATAAACTTTCATATCAATCAGAATGTCTAGAGCACTACAAGAAATGTTGTTAAAATGTGTTATAAAAGTAGTATTTATGCAATCTAATTCTAAACAACCACTTCACCTCTGTAAAATTCACTTCTTAGGATATTTCTCCAAAGTGTTAAAAGTATAGTAAATGACTGTAGAACCACAAATGTAAGCTTTCCAACTCTAAACCTGTCTCACCTACAGTATAACTCTGCAGAAGTATGCTCAGAAAGTGAAATAGTTGATGGAAATGGTTTTCCATCTACATAGTCACCAGCAGTCCTGTGCACTGGCAATCAGTGAGGCTTGGCTGGATGACAGGACACCTGACGCTGAAGTGATGTCAGGTACCTCCAGGGCATTTACAATGGAACCGGAGCTGACTGCTATGGGGAACACAACAGTAGAGGGGTCTGCTGTCCCATCAGGTAGTGGTGGTGGTGGTGAATATCAGCAAAGGCAAAAGAGATGCTTCACAGTCCCTATAATGCTATTGTTGTTGTTGTTGTAGCAAAGCTATTTGCCCCAGGAATCCCTGTTTATTAAAGTAGACTGCTGGCAAATACATTATTTTTTTCATATCCAATCTCGAGGACCGTTTGTCCAGACAGTTATTTGCAAGTGATTAGGTCTGGTTTAACAGTTAATGTTACCTATTTGCATCGGTTGCTGTGGTAACGACATAGGCGTAACTACATTCACAAGCTGCCTGTGAATTTTTCCAATACAGACACAAAACTGCAAGCTGCAGGCTGGGTGAATAATGGAGATGCATCCTCTCACTCTTCACACCATAGCAATATCTAGCCTCAGTGCAGAAGTCTTCCATCACACCAGACAACATTAGTGACAGAGGTGGCTGATATATGTATTTTGCAGCAGTCACAGCTCGCTCGCAGGGCAAACAGCTCTCTGGACGTGACGTCACTCTTATGTGTCAAATTGCAAGTGAGGCAGAGGACAGCGCGGAAGCCAATTTTTAAATCAGATATCAAACCATATTTGAATTTAGTTCAAATCTGATTTGATAAATGAAATATTCATTCTGATGTCTGGGTGTGCTAAAATGTGATAGGGGCTGCCAGTCTCAACATAACCTAAAATGCACTCATACATTCAGATGGGGTCTCCTCTTTCTTTAGAGCTCATGGTTTCACTCAGATGGTCACATATGATATGTCCTACTTAGAAATTTCAGCACAACCAGTTGTTTCGGATGATGTGTTTGATACTGAAGCCAGCGTTAACCCATAAAGACCTAGTAGTACCTCTGTGGCAGCTCCTAAATGAATCACTCTCTCTATTTGACCTTTCTTAAGCGATTTATAACCATTATTATCTTCTGTAATTTTGGATTTTTTACAGTGAAAATCCGGTATTTACCTGTATATTTAATTCACTGATCATGTAGATATTCATTAAAGCGCAGAGTAAATTCAAAGTTTATTATATCAATACAGAGAAAACTGAAGGAAAAGCGACTTTTTCAGCAAAGATATAAATAATTGAGCGTAAACTAAGTGTCTTCATCTACTGTCATTGATCCAACTCCATGGCTTTTACTGGTGAATCAATGTTATAGAAGAACTACGGAGCCTCTGAATGTCCAAATGGGTCATATCTGATGACCATGAAAAGATGAGAAACTACATTTTACCTGAAATATTTCAACACATTGATACATCTAGTGCATCAGAAGTTATTAAACATTTTAGATCAGTAGATGAGTTTGGTCACCAGTAGCTTTCATTCATCCATTCAGGACTTTTACGATGTATTCACACCTATTTCCACATCTCTTCTAGGTCCGCTTCCAAACGGACTGTAGGATGGTTCACTTGTGATGTGAATATAATTGGCCTCGAGCTTAAACAAACCAAGGAACCATACACCTTTTTGTGCTTGATGAGCCACTGTAGCCGCTGGAAGTAGCCAAGCCACATGGGTAGTCAGGGTTAATAGCAGCAGCCATGAGCCGTGGACAGACGTGGACCAATGCCCATATTTCTGAAAACTGGATCCGAATGAGCTGTTTTTGACAGTCAACATAATTTTCATAAATCTGTGTCTGTAAATATAGAATACATATTCCAAAAACTATAACTGCATGTAGGACCTCCATGTTTTTTGTTTTTTTTTTATCAACACCTGCCATCTCTGATTTACCCCACCCCCAACTTTTCTGTCCAATGCCTGCCCAGTTCATCACATGCATGCTTCTGTTCACAAATTTTGGTCCACTAGCAAAAAAAGTGCAATGAGGACGCAACGTGACCCAATTAAAAAAAAAGTCTGCATTCAATCCAAATCAACTAAGTGGGCCAAAAGACTTTCAAGGTAACTTCAAAAACAGAAACATAGACCTTATAATTGACAATATTTATCCTCTATATGTCGGCCTGTAGTGTTTGCATGCAACATTAAATAAAAACAATGTAAAGGTTAAATAAAAGGTTAAATAAATAGTTTTCCTAATTACAGCATCTATTTTATAGCATAGCAAATTCTCCCTGACCTCCACGGACATTAAAGCCCATAAACATTTTAACCACCCCCCCATATCTATATGGTAATCTTAACTTTATTTTATGAAGTTTATTTATTATGTGGCTTTGCCAGCTTACGTGCACTCTATAAGTGTCCAAAGCACATAAGCAGCACAGCCTAAGGTCTTGGTGGTTGGGTACTTCTCTTTAAGATCTATTGCGCTCGCAGCTTAATGTGGTCTCATTTTCTTACACTGTTATTATCTTAATGCACTGAAGTACAACTGGTTTGCTATTATATGAATTGAAAAAGTTAGCCTCATTTGTCAAAAAAAAAAAGAAAGAAAACTTCTCTTAGTCTTGCATACAGTTGATTGTCAAGCATACAACTACCTTATTATCTAACAGCCTTTATTATATAGCTTTTCAGCACAGCATTGTATCAGTAAAATATTGAGCTGAGCTATGTATAGCTTGGAATCATTCTGAACCGGAAGGTTGTTCATAATATTTCTGGCAGTTGAACAGTAAAAATAGGCTTGAATGGGCTATGGGACCTTTAGGTAGGCAGCGGATGGTTTCTGTTTATTACAACATTAAAATGTCTCTGGGCTTCCCTGTTAAGACTGAGTCCTGACTCGTGACTTTCCATCTGCTTTGGGATTGTAATCTAAGGCGTGTAAATGAGGTCATTTTAGCCCAAACTAAATGGGGTTATGAATTCAGATGTCACTGTAAATGTGCCCGTTTTCTCTCCCATCCCCATAGCTTCTTACTTCTACTACAATGCCCAAACAATCCCACTCTCCCGCCTCCAGTCTCCCAGAATCTAATCCTTCTGCTTGTCCCCTCCAGCCAAAGCGTTGTCCGTGTCTGCCTGACCAACTCCCCACTCCTGCTCAGCCTCCCCTTCCGTCTTGCCGCATCCCTGCAGCCCCCAAGGCCTGGCAAAGGATTTGTGCTCTGACTAAAAGGAGAATCTATTTGCCATCTCTGCAGCCTTAGCTAGTTATCATACCCAGGAAACATGCTGACTCTCTGGAGTGATGCCTTGAGGAGAAGTTTAAGCAAGAATCCATATTTAAATAACTAAATGCCCCTCCAGATTTAAATAGTCGTGGAACCTGAGAGACTTCCAATCATATTATAAGAATGCGTCAATGAAATATGTAATTTGGTCGAGCCACATGAGGCAATAGCACGTCGATTTAGATATGAAAACATTAATATAAGTCACTGTTGTAGTAGCAGGTTTCTGCACTGAGAATTCCTGTTGAATGCAGTCAGCGATCCCATGCAATAGTGTATTCCGAACCTGAATTAGATCAATCAGTTTTACATTTTAATTTGCAAGCTCTGCAAGTCATGATAAACAATGAGCTCTTCGAAATAGATAACACTCGTATTTTTAGTTCAGCACATAGCTGATAAGCAAATTGTTACAGCCAGAAATTGTTACTGCATATAGATGCTCCAATCAAAGAGCATGTGTAATGGAAAGAAAACAAATGTCATGTTTTTCGCTTCCTTCTTTTTCTTGTTTTCACATCATGCATACAAATCACTATCTCAGATGAACACATAAAGAGCTGTTTTGTTACCTTACAGGGACCATGATTTGAATTGAGAATGTATGTTAAGTTCCTTTTAAAATGTTATAGTTAAATTCCAAAGACAGCTTTCCTCTTGTTAAATGTGTATGATATACTAATGCAAGCATGACCAAAAAAAAAAAAAAAGGCTGCTGGGTTGAAAAACTATGATGCAGACCTGAATTCAGATGAGCGTATTTAGATGATAGACCAAGAGATCCATCTGTGTAGTGAGAAAAAAACATGACATGTTTAGGATGATGGAAGATGAACAGGTTTCTGGAAACATTTTGAGGCCCGCTAACAGCATTAAGAACACGCTGTTGATAGCACTTACCTAAAATCTAAAAGCATTTCTCAATATCTGGTGCGTATGGACTAAAAGGATGATGGTTCCAATGATTTTCAGCATGGATTTGTTTGCCAGAAAAGTGGTTGAATGGTAGAAAGCACAGACCCGTGGTATTGATCTGGACTGACTCGTGCAGCAGTGGCAGCCTTGTTCTGCTGTATCAGTGCTTTCCTGACTTTTACGAGAGGTGTGGGGGTAGGGGAAGTGTGTGTGATTGCGTGTGCACTGTGAGGAGTCATCTTTCTGTTGTGGATCGGTGGTAAGTAGCCATTAGTAAACTGATCTTTGCAAGAGGAAATTTAATGGTCTCCTAACTGTATTTACAAGACATTCAATTTGATAAAGGGTGTGATCCTGAATGATTTATTATACGCTGCCCTACTCCACTCTAACTATCAAATTTAGGATTTCATCACTATACATTCTTTGATTCATCAGTTTTCTCACTCATTCATCAGATTTTATCAGCATATAACAGTGAGAGCGGATTTAATGACGCATTGTAATGCTGGCAAATGGCGAATGTCAAAAACTATAATCCCAGTGCTCTGTTTTGTGCTTTTAGTTAGCCTTATTTAGATCTTCTTGGAATCCACTCTTGGTTAAATTGCTAAAATATTGTCTAGCTTTCTGCTCAGTTTAACATCAAAAGCTGTGGAAAAGAAATATTAAAATATGGAGATAGAAAGTAGCACACTGGGGCGACTGATTAGTGTACCAGTCATTGTCATCCGAATTCATTTGACAGTTGCAGATTTAGAAAATGAAACTTTTGTCTGACTAATAATTATAATAACTGCAATAAAGCTTCTTTTCTTGTCATAATCTCTGTCATCCTCTGATACATGTTGTTGTTTGCTGCTTCTGAACTGTACAAATGTCATAAATGTATAGCCAGACTTTGTCCTTTTTTAGTTATTTATTTATTTATATGCTTCATGTCTTTACACTTCCATTCAGTTATTTGTACTGAACACAACTGCAAAGGTGGTAATGCAGTTGTACAACACACAAGCCTTGTAGGTTTTGTTTTGTTTTTGTTTGTTTTGTTTCTGGTACAAATGCCACATCCATCTGAAGCTTTAGATAAGGTGGACAACAAATAATGCAGATACACAAATCTGCACATTGTGCATCTAAACCTGATAAGATGCAGCGTTTTAAATCATTTATAGTATCGGCATGTCAGGGCGCTGGCTCGACAACTATGTGGTCTTCTGTGTATTATATTCTGTGAATTATTGTAAACACAAACACATTTTAGACTAGTGCACCTTTTCATTTATTATAAACAGATGCACTTTAATCATTCTTAAATCTGTCATTAGACATATGCTGTATAAACACAGTATATATTTCAAAGTCACCGTATGAATGCAGTGTCCAATGTTTGTGTGTTGCGCTGCTCTGTCCCATTTCGTATTTTCAGCTCTACATATTTTTCATCTTTGTCTCATATTATGCAGTTTCTGCTTTTGCTAATTTGCACCCCACTTATTATTGGAGTCCATGGCCTTACTTCATTCATATACTATTTCCACCTTATATAAGCTTCAGAATAATAATAGTGCAAAGGGCTATTTAATATTTAAGGCTGTTTAATATTTAATACTATTTTCTGACTTTTGAAGACTGAACTTTAAAAGGCCAGCACAACCCAACTATAGTCTTAAGCATCTTGAACATCCGTAGTAGACTCCAATACTATCAAAAGTTTAGTTGCGGCGAAGAGACTCAGTTGTTGCCTGTCTGTTTTTCAGCATCCCCATCGGCGAGTGACCTTCTCTACTACCAACCCTGTGCAAGACCTGCAGGATGCCTCTCAGCACAGCTATTATGACAGCGGTTTGGAGGAATCGGAGACACCCAGCAGTAAGTCATCATCTGGTCCTCGCATCGGACCCCTGACCCTACCCGAGGATCACTACGAGAGAACCACTCCTGATGGCAGCATTGGAGAGACTGAACACCCTGAAAATGGTACAGTACCAATCCCCTCCTTTCTGTGTTGTTTTTTCTATGAATATTTATTTAAATGTAAATGGCTCTAATAGGCTCTGTGTGCACGTTGGCAATGCTGACACTTGTGGGAGATTTGTTTATGCTCTGTGGCCATTTTAGAGCACAAATGTTGTGGCACCCGTGACGTTGCCTTGCTGTGTTTGCCGATGACTGTGTGAAATGTTATTGGTTTTTAAGCAGATTTTAGTTTGTGTAGGCGTGTGTGTGTGTGTGTATGTGTATGTGGGTGGTATTAGGGCCGGAGTTAGCAGTGTTTCCATCCTCCTCATCAGCAGGTCCTCTGTCAGACATCCTTAATGACTCTCTCTCACAAGTGTGCTAATTAAAAAGCCCAACTAATGAAGCATTTGCCCTCTAAATAAATCTGAACCATGACATCTGTGCAGACAACACTGTGTTTACTCTAAGCATTTCCTTCCTCTATGTAGACCCAAGGTAAACTGCAGCGTAGGTGTGCAGGAGCCATATTTCCAAGGCACAGTAATCAATCCACAGAGATGGTCTCAGCATAGGTCCATATAAAAAAAGGCAAAGCTGAAACCACCGTTCTGTGAACTGTGTATCATAATAACAATTTTGCTGCCTTAAGCTGCCAAACATAATCCATTACCTGTGTAGTAACAAACTATGTAAGTGATTCACATGGTACATTTTCAGTTATTATAGTATTTTACATTGCACGGCCGTATAGATTAGACACTTGTACATGGTGATATCTCAACGGAAAATGTGTTTTTATTAAATTATTATCACATAAGATTGTATAAATATATAGTATGATGTTACAAGCATCTATGCTAATGTTATCTGCGTATATACCACGTTTGATTTAAAGGGTAAGAAAAGGAAGGCGTTTGTTACCATATAAAATAAGGCATCCGCATAAGCTACAGTGCGGATAATGCAGCTGATTAACATTAACCGTCTCTGTCGCACTGCCTGAAAGAAAAAAAGGGGGGCACAGATGCACCTTTTGTTTAGTAACTGCCTACCCAAGATTTGCTGCTTTTTCAAGGGGAAAAATTATTCTTTCAAGTGCTCCCAGTCGCAATATCTTGCAGGATCAAAGGGTAAAATGTGTCAGCGCCACACCTAAACAGCAGATGTCAAAGTTCTAATGGTGTGAAGCATTAGTGCTTTACTACACAACTGTCTGGAATCCTTTTTTCCAATTAAATAGGCTATTCAGTTCTATTACAATAGGTTTATTTATTTACTTGTGTCAGTTAGGGGTTCTATAATTCCAGAATAGAAGTAGGTGGTGAGGATGAGCCCTCCCAGTGTTGCATTTCCCTCCGGCCCTCACAAGATCGTAAATTACTAATATCCTATTTAATAGATGGATTTAGTCACCCTATGTAACTACATGCTAGCTGTTTATAGCCCAGAAGGCAACAGTTGTCTATTTCCACGTGTCTTCTGCACCTAGAGTGTGTAATATATGCATTTTCTTTTTTTTTTCTCTATTGTTGTTGCTGTTTATTGTGTTTTTCCCATCTGCAGAACACAGGTTTTTGTCAGACAGGGCGCGCTTTGTTGTCAGCAGCAGGAGAGCAAGATTGCAAGCGAAGATGGAGCAGTTAAAAAATGAAAAGATGGCACAAGATGGGGGAGATGTTAGATTGTGACAGGGTGCGGGGACTAAGAGTCTCTGACAAGGAGGCAAAGCCCATAGGATGCGCACACAGGACAGGGAGATATGAAGACGAACTGCTAACCAAGGATAGACCTAATTAAAATGTGATTCCCACTTCAGGGAGATAACAGAAAGCCCACATAAAATGAAGGATTTCGACAGAAAAATCAAAAGAGACAGAGGAATTCCTTTCCAGCTCCACCTGAATAGTGACGTGAAGTCTTTTTATGAGCATTTGAGTGACAGAGTGACAGGTTATACTTGGTGCCGAGCTTTATTCATTGCAGTAGAGATGACTGACAACCAAAAAATGGGAAGGTGAGCATGATGTGTCACTCCATTTAGGTTGTATAAAGCACGGTATGTGAACCCTAGACTGTCAGCCTTT
Organism: Maxillicosta whitleyi; assembly: GCA_029822895.1. Taxonomy (NCBI): domain Eukaryota; kingdom Metazoa; phylum Chordata; class Actinopteri; order Perciformes; family Neosebastidae; genus Maxillicosta; species Maxillicosta whitleyi. Next base: position 17,134,104 of record JAPSES010000044.1, on the reverse strand, counting down.
GCATCTCTGGGTCCCTAGAATATCGACACGGATGTGTTTTTGTTATACAAGTTGAACTTTGACAGTGGAGGATATACATGGTGCAGAGTGTGCACCGGGCTTTCAGTAGAGAGATGTGCAGTTCACTACCCACTGTGGATCCTTTTTCATATTCAGATAGATATTATAGTTGCACTGATACATGTGCTATATTTGGCTGTTATTATGTTAACTTCTTGATATTTAATCCTCACTTGGATTTGATAATATTGATTCTCGTAAGTGCAGCTGATAGCACATTAGTAGTTTTATTGTAACCCAATTCATGAAATCCTGATCTTAATGTGATTGTTTCATGTAATACAGCAGGTCAATCACAGGCTGATGCAAAATGTTAGCAGCTTATTTTATTTGACACGTCATTGTACCTGAACATTTTTATTCTCATTATTATTTTTTTTTTCACGGTTAAGTTTTATGACCTTGTTTTCTTAACTTGAGCAGCAGAGAGGAAGTAGGCCTAGTGTGTGGTTTGTAGTCGTTTCTTTAGTTCACAAAAATAAGCACATTTCCATTAGAAACAAGCCTTTAGAATTGAGAATAGTTTGAAAATGCAGAAATAAAATGTCTTGTATGACATGTACGTTGCCTGATATGCTGAAATTAATATCTGGATTTGTTTTTTGTTTTTTTGTTTGTTTTGTTTTGCTTTGTTTCCTTTCATTTGCCTGAACAGCTGCTCTCTCCTCCTACATTTTCCACTTCTTGTCTGCAGGCTGTGTTAGAGTGCACTCCATTTCAGAGTTCCCATGTGTATTTTCCACTATAATGTGTATAGTGCGAACTTTGCTTAACTGTTGGTTAATTTCATCAGAAATATCCCTTTGGATGCACATGTCTGTGTACACCTGCTTGCATGCACTTGGTTTTTTCAATCAGAGAATGTTGCATGACAACCCAAATCCCTAAATCATTTTCATTACAGTGCTATTTTACTTTAATAGACCCTCATCATAATCACTGAGCTCTGTAATTCTATTTAAATTGATAGCCTCAAACAGCAAGAAAGCTGTGTATCGTGTTTGTCTGGTTGCTGTCAAGATGCATGATTTATACTCCAAAATGAAATCAGAGGACGACTGTGGATTGAGCTCTGTCTGTTCCATCTGTCCATTCGTCCAATCTCAAACACAAAACGTCACTTTCTGATTAATGGTCAAATCAAAGCGATGTACAGTATTTGTACTCCTTAGTTCAGAGAGATGGCATCATTTTTGCGCTTCTCTTGCATTAGTCACTGAACTTTAATTCGTTTAATCACTGAACTAACTCATTTTGATATTCCTTCGATCCAATTTTCGAAATGGTTTCCAGCAATTATATTTCATTCCTGTTTTTAATTTTATATTATTCTAAGCTAGTGATCCCATTTTGAGGCCAAGTGTGCACCTGGAGTCACATAACACCTAACAGAAATTGTTTAACCTCCTTCTGCCCCACAACCTTGGACACGAGTCACTGGGGACCTCTGAAAAGATCGTCTTTTCTTCTTGCGATACAATTTTGACCAGCAATCCCGTCATGTCTAGTCCAAGCTAGACAATAATCACTCTTCCGGGGATCAGTGGTTAGGCATCTTGGCTGTGATATGAGGGCTAGCACCAATAGGACACTGGTGTATTGAAGACAGGTAACAGGGTGCACACACATACACTCAATTGACCACAGATGGAGGAATTTTGATGTGGCCCGTTGCCCAGCATGAGGTCTCCCCGTGTCTTCCTCTGTGTGGACTCACTGCCATATGGGCTATTGAGAAGGGTGAGATAAAATGGAATAAATGGCATTTGCATGATAATGAGGTTCTTTAGTTATGCTGTCTGATTTTCCTGCCTCAGATCTCTCAGATGATGCATGTAGTGTTGTATATTTGTTCTTTTTAAACTCCTGTCAGGGATTTTACCCTCCCTTCAGCTCGTGCCATATCAGTATCATACAGAGCACCACAGTTTTAGCAATTACTGCTTTAACACCATGAGTTCTTTTGCATATTTGTTTGGTGTGTGAATGAAATAATATGATTCATGTAGAGGAGGGATCTGCACACTGAGAAGCAAAACATCAGCCTAATGGGGCTTGTTGGTCTGCAGTGCAAGCATGAGGACCCTGGCCTGGGTGCCAGTACAGCTCACTACAGCAAGGGTGTGGGTTTGCTCAGACACACGCCATTGTGGCTTGTCAGAGTCCCTGCCTGTTAGTTCTACTGAGTTCAATAGTCCGTGCCAGCTTGTACCAACACAGTGGCCTATGGCAGCCGCTGTTGGAACTGCCACCACCTGGGAAAGGACAGGTCATGGGACTGGCAGTTTTTTGGAAGCTTCAGTGGAAAAAGTCCTTACAAGTGGTCCCCTGAGGCAAGTTGTCATGAGTAATACGCCTATAATCCAGAGTGCTTTGCTGCACACATATTATGCTCTGCTCGCATCAGCTGCTGCTGTTTGTTACCCCCAATTGTTTGTAATTTTATTTCAGAGCAAATAGGTCACTGGAAGAACCTAACTGGAGCAGAATTAAACTCTCTAACCTGGATTAGGCTTTGACACCACGAACAATAGTTTACTATAGACCATTTTCTAATGACTTTATGGCACAGTGCAGCTGAATCCAAAATTGAACTGATGATGTGTCAGCGCGTCATAGTTCTGAATGTGTCTTGATTTTTTTTGCCCAATTTCAGTCTGAAAATGTTCTTTCGCTCATGTGGTTACTAACAATAGCTCTTACACGCTCATGCCACACTTTATGGTTGTCAAATTGCTGCAGATAGGCCAGCCCTTTGGACAGCGTTATTTGAGAGCAGGAAAGAACGTAGTATCACAGTTCAGCCCATTAACTATAGAAAAGTATGCTTATTGTCTTTTAGAGTGAACTGCCATTGTATTGTGTAGCTGAGATTGCAACCACACGTGAAATCTAGACGAGACCAGAAAAGAAGTCCCATTATCCCAATAAATCCACACCCTTGCATTTAATTTCATTGTGGCACCCTCTTTTACAATAAAAGTGATTTCCCTGTAGTTGCATCATGTGTCCAGCTATCTGGGAGACTTTGATAATATCACTGGTAATAGTATAATTTTGACAATCAAAAATATATTTTTGGTTGTAGTTTAGTTAGTTCCTTAAAAAATATATTATATAAAGAAATTGAAAAAAAAAAAAGAGGGCATTTGTAAATTATAAACAATATAATTTAAATTATTATCATGGCAGTATCTCTAGAGAACTAGTGGGAAAGTTTGAAATCCTAAGTGATTCAGCAGAACTTTCATTTGGAACATTTTGCTTTACCATGGACACATTCCCAATCTTCTTCATTTTAATTTAGATCTACACAAACTACCCAGCTCTTATCCACACATGTATAACACAGATGAAAGCCCAGATGAGTGTTCTGAATTACGGCCAGAAAGAAAAGTGCATGCATATAAGCGCACATTAGGCCCCATAAATAGTGCTTTTAACACCATGCTGCTACTGAAATGGTCCAGTTTTAGCACTAAGCTTGTAAAATGAATGAGTGAGCTAGTATTCATAAGCCAGTATCCCTAAGCTGTAGATGTACTCATGTATTACTCTAAAAACAGTAGATGGCTTCCTGTACTTAGACAAAAAATGGTTAGCATGTTGCTACGCTAGTGAGTCTGGCCAGCAGCATGCTGTAGCAGCAGGTCTGGAGGTGGTAATGTGTGTTTAAATGGGTGTTTGGGAACAACTTCAGAAAACTACAAGTGTATAAAGACACATGGAGAAAAATGCCTTAATTACCCCGGTGTTCCTTCTGGCTATAAGAGATGTTGCTTTAGCTGAGTGTCCACTGGCAGGTCCATGGGATCCTGAGTTGAAACTTTGAGGATAATTATGAAGTCAGGAATAGAAAGCGTGGTAGAACTCAGATGCTCTCAGTGGGGTTTACCCTGTCTCACCCCAGATGTGATTCGTAGAGCAGGTAGAGCCCTGTGCATCTGGGAGGGGCCGCTGGCTAGGGGCCAGAACCACTTCAACCTCACTTGGTCAGGCAGCTCAAGCCGGCATCAGAGAAGGGCCTCCAGGGTCATCTCTCCATCATAGTGTGATGGGGACGGAGAGCCGCTGAACCTCCCTCTAACTAGTGTTCTGCCCTTCAATGATGGATGGCACTTGAGGGACTGGAATTGTACTGTATGGGTCTGACATGCATTTCCTTATTTCCAGTGAGTCACAGAGGAATGGAGCCGCTCTTGCTTTAAGGCTTTCTCACAGTCAGCTGAGGATATCTCAGAATTCACTGCTGTTCAAGGCCCTTACCAACTCAAATCTAGTTAAACTGAAAATGTCCTTTCTGTACTAAACAGAGAGCAGGAGCACTTTTTTTTTTTTTTTTGGCAAATGGATAGATATATTCTCTCAGTGAAAGGATCAATTCTTAATTTGTAGCACTGCATCAACATGGTACATCACAGAGTCAACAGTGTACATGCCTTAAGCTAAATAGAAATGACTCGAATTTGTCTTGCTTAACCCTACGGCCAAGTATGTACATGTTATGCATTTAAAGTGCCATAACTAATATTTTAGTGGCCTATTACACAAAATAATCAGACAGTTTTGTTTTTTTTTACAGGGGCATGGCAAGGTGTTTGATCAATGCCACACAGTCACTGGCTGGTTTCCCATTTCTGAAGATTACTGGCTTTCAAAACTCACTTTAAAACTCACTCTCTGGTTTGAGTCATCCCAAAAGAGCCTTCATTTTTAAAGCCAAAGTAGAGTAAATACCACTGTTATCTCACATTTTTTAATCACATAATCTTCACTGTACCTTTTTCTTTTAATCCCACAACATATTTGACTCCACAGTAAAATATGCTTGGACCTGCATAGCTCCAAGCCACAGATACACCAGGAACATGTCGTGCTGTAATCTTCTGGTGTCCGCTAGAGGAGTATTTGACTGCACCTATAACATCCATATGATTCTGTTTACTTTCCCTTCGGCTAACTTCCTCTCAGACGGTCATGTTGCAAGACCCCCAACACTTGTCACTCATCTTGATGAGTTATCTACTTTGAAACAATATCTAGCCTGGAGATACAGCACCCATCACAGTCACTGTAGCTACAGGCACTGAAAAAAACAGATGGCGAGTACAGCCACTTTTTTTCCCCTTTAAAGCAGTTGCAATATTTACTTGTGTTGTACCTTTTTTTTTATATCTCTCTTACTGCTTCCGCGCATTGTTGTTGATGCTGTTGCTATCGCCACTCTTGCACTTAACAACTCTTGAATAGCTACATTCAAAAGACACAACAGTACTGAAAATGCACTCTGTGGACATTTAGGGTTGCAGACAGTGTGCATGACCTAATTTAACCATCGGATTCATGAAATTTTTATGTTATTATCTCATAATGCAGCGTATGTCATGGTCATTTATGTTATTTTAATGCGATTAAATATTAATGTTGCAGGTTTAGTGCCGTATTCTTTATTAAAAAGGCATTAAAAAGCAGGTATGGTCTTAATACATTTCACTAAAGTACTTGTCTAACTAAAGGTTATTTTTTTTGCTTCTTATCTACATTTTCCTGTGTATAGGTATGTTTGTATAAATGCTGAGTCAACTGTGTTACTGGGTTATATGATTAAGTCCGTTGGAGGATTTGAACATTTAGTCAAAAGATATGAATATTGACCCCTGTTCAACTTGCCAGGACCTTTAAAAGTCAATCAGAAGCAGTGAATGCAATGGATCAGTTATGAACAACAGGGGAGAGGGCATCATGCTGGCTGTAGAAGCTCACATGATGGCCCCCTACCGCTTCTGTGCTCTGTGTCTCTCTTTATGCCCATATTTAGAGCTGGAAATTCACAGTTTGCTTTAATAATTACATATTCAGTCAAGCTTCTTACTCAATGTGAGGTTTCCCCCCTTTCCCTAATCAAAGTGTTGTCAGAAATGCTATAGTACGGCAGAGGGTAAAGCAGTTATGGGAGAGCACTGCTGTTCTTTTCCAGCTGCCTTCGCTACACAAAAAGCAATTTTCATATTTCATCATGCTATACATTTGAATTGTCCTCCTCTAAAGGTAGAGTTGTATTGTGGAAATCACTATGGGAACCGAACTTTCCATCTGACGGTGTTAGCATCATGACTTTCCCAGTGAAGTGTCAGTCATGCTGTAACGCTCTTCAGCAAATGGTCAAAAGAAGCCGTCGCCGTCTAGGGTCAGTACTTAGCAACGACAAAGAGCAGTTACATGCTTTTTTAAGATCGGATTTTGTGAGATAATGCTAATGTTCGCCCATGTATGAGCAGAAAATTGGGTCTCCATCAGTATTTTTGTTTTGTTTTTAAGTCTGTGTGTATTTTTATTTATTTATTTATTTATTTTTTACATGCACTGTGCACTGTATGCATTCTGCCTGGACTGCATCCAGACTCCATATCTGATCCCAATCTGAATCTAACCACTTGCTTTCTGGTTTGATATGATGTATGATGAACAGATAAAAGTTGTCTGCAGTAACCACTACCGCAGGCAAGGCCACATAGCCCACAAAACACAGCAAGCACTGAGAATACATCACAACAGAGGTAAAAAAAAAAAAAAAAAAGAAAAAAAAGAAGAAAAGAAAAAAAAAGCTTTTCTTCATGGTTGGATGTTCTCGTTTTCTTTTCAGAATCGTACTGTGTGCGGGTGTAGGCTTATTAACCGATAATGGTAACTCTTCCAGGGTAAACATGTCTCATGCTGCAGATTGTACAGATCAAAGGTAGAATTAGCAGAGATAGCATCATGATCGAAAGGCGAGGCGAAACAACAAATAGATCATGGAAGACATCCATTTTACATGTCAATAAGATCAGTCGCTTAAAGATACTGAGCATGGAAGTACTGTGCAGGAATTCACTCAAGAGGAAAATCTTCAGATGGAAACAATTCCTTCTTTGATGATTTGATGTGGATCACTTTTAGAAGCCTGATGTGAACAGAGATGCTTCCATATTAAGTGTATTTAGGCACTTTGTTGTAACTAGCTTGATATTAAAAAAAAAAAAAAAAAAAAAGTTATTCAAGAAATTCCCTGGTGCAATTAGTATAATATTTTCAGTAATACCTTACAATAAGGATGTCCTTATAAAATATTCATAAATGCTTATAATTAGGTTATTGGTTTACACTCATGAAGAAGTTAAAACAGTTTCATAAGTCGGTTCTGGCTGACTAATTGAAGGGGTTATGTTGTTAAATCTCGGATCTTGTTATTTACAGACTTACTACAATTTATAAGCTGAGAAGAACAAAACGCATCACCATTTATTAATGATTTAATAATATTTAAGATGCCGACCAAGTACAGGTGGTTTCTGTAAGATCCTGCTTTTATGCTTCCTTTACTGATCCTGTGTGTATGTATTTTCATACGCATTTAGTGCAGTGAAAAATATCAAATACAGAAAAGCAGAGCGAAGATTTTTAGGTTAAAGTTTTAAAGCATTATTACCACAAATTGGACAAATACAGCACTGCTACTACACAACGTATAAACATATTACATAAAACCCTCTCTTAAGTCTTAACATAAGGTAAATTAATTTCCACTGTACACATTTAAGTATTTATTCACATGTTATTAAAGTGACACATAAGGTAGTAAATTCAAAATGAAACCTGTCTGGGTAAAGTGCTTATAAACCACAGCCGCGGGGC
>JAPSES010000044.1:17104343-17125192 GCA_029822895.1 Maxillicosta whitleyi | reverse complement strand
TGTTTATGTATTTGTACTTTTATCGATTTTATGTATTTGTATTTTGTATTGATTTTATTTATGTACAGCATCTTTGCATCCTCTGAAAAGCGCTTTAGAAATAAAATGTATTATTATTATTATCATTTATTAATATGTAATATGGCCATTAGTTACATCCATGGAAGTGGTAATATATAATATATGGCAGAATGGAGCTGGAAATGACCATATTTGAACAAAAAGGGGTGGAGCTACATGAGTGCAAAGGGCCAGGGACGTATGTGAGGCATCATGGGTAAACTAAACAGCTTATTAATACACATATACATGAATACATACAATAGCTTATTAATTCAGCAAAAACAGTGCTTCTGTTGCAAAATCATTTCTTTTTTTTTTTGTTTTGCGTAATATTAACAACACATACAGTCAAGCCGTCTGTCAGGAAAGAATATACATTTCATCCAGCAAACACAAGCCCTGTAAATTCAACCTGGCGGGCAAGAGAGCCATCATACAGACCTGTCAATAAAACTTGGCATGACAGATCAAAGCCTTCAGTTCACCCTGAGATCTTATTAACAGAGAAATAATTTATAGATGGTTCACTGGATCACTTATTAGAGGGTTTGAATAAAACAAATGAGCCTCCTGAGGAGAAAAAAAAAAAAGGCTTACTTGCTTATTTTTAGAGTGAAGTTCAGTGACAGTGTGAGCGGGAGTGTTTTGGAGGCAGGACCCAGCAGCTGTGAGCATTATTACAGATACTTCTGCACTGGTTTCATTGTGAAGCCCAAGTCTTTGCCTCTTGGTTACATCTCATAAACCCTTTTACAAAGGCCACATTATCAGGAAGTGGTATTGTAAGTTTTTCAACACAGCCACCTAAAAGAGGAGGCAATTCTGCGTATGTGAATTGTACACAAAGCATTCCTTGGAATAAGCACATTCCAATTATCTAGAGAATAAAACCGCAATATTATAAGTGAACAGTTAACAAATGCTTTATCTCTCATGTCGGTTTCTGTACAGGTTAGGTGACAAAGCCTCCAAGCCTACACATTCTAATTTTGCTTGTGAGATGTGAAATGCATGTCGAGGGGTTACAAACTCTACCATTGTTCTTTTGTATTCTATTACAATGAGCAAGGAGAATGTGCATGTCAACACTATGTTTGTGTGCTTGTAGCGAGTTTTCCTCTTAAAAATGCACCCCTCTGGAGGGAAAAAAAAAAAGACTGTTTTTGGTTGCTTCTGCTTACTGTGAGAAACTGTTCAGAGCACTTGAATAACAAGACTTGACATGTCATAGCTAAAGAAATACAAAACCTTAGTTTCTTGTTGTTTTTCTTTGCCGCGTATGACAACCACAGAACACATTCACACCCAGTTATTATACTGATAGCCAGCACTAGACAGTAATGTTTACTCAGATGTGGGATATCTCCTCTTGCTCATTTTGTTTCTTAGAACTTTCTTCATAATTTAACACATAAACTGTTTGCTGAGACTGCAAACATATCACTAATATCACTCACATGCTCCCAAATGATAGTAGGTGTTTTTCCCTGTTATCCCTCTCTGAGCTCTGGGTCTCTCATATTTGTTCGCCATCGATCATAGTGGTATGGCACACACGCTGGAAAGCTGCCGGTGGGGAGAGGCAGCATTTGCAATCAAACAGAGAGGAGCAGTGTGAAATCTCAGGAAGAGGCAGCTTCCCCCATGCCCGTGGGCAAGGGATCAGACGATGAGGAAGCCTGCCTCAGACACTCAACACCTCCCACTGGCACCCTGATGCAAGCAGCATGCAAACCCACCCCTCACATGTATCTGTCAGCCGGGGGGTTAAGCTCTGTGTGTACCCCCTCTCTGTTACTGCACTGTGGAATGCATGTTATGCTACTGCAGTGGAGGTGCTTTTAGAAGCTTTGCTAAGGTCCAATGTGAGTCACTCGTGTGCTACTGGAGGTTGTTGCAGGTATAACGTGGAAATTACTCTCTCTTTTCTTCATGATATTGCTTTAAGCAAGCAGATGGGACTGACCCAATATAAAAGGAAAAAGCTACAGGTGCAATCTATCTCCAAGTCTAGTGGAAAAGAATTCTGCTGTGCACAGAAAAAAGTGTCATTGAGTCACTGCTCTTCAAAACCAAATCGCAAGCACTCTAACTCCAGTCAGCCTGTTCCAGCCACTGGCATAATAGTGCGGTGGTTTGCCCATCTGTTCTCCATTGTCCACCTTGACTTTCCATCCATGACATACAAGACTATAAAGTCTAAAGGGTTTGTTCCAGACTCTGAGCAGATTTATTTCAGGTATAGGTGCAGGAGAAAACAGGTTTCAGTGAGTGAGAAATACAATTTTCCCACCGTGCCTTTGGCTGCTCCTTTACCTCATGGTTGACTCATTTGCTCCATGAGGTCCACCAAATATTCCAGCAATGATCGTATCATCGAAAGGGTGGGACTGTGATTTTATGATCTTTGGAGCAGACAGTGTTCTGCCACATTTCAAGTGGGTACTACAGATACAGATGGCTAATGGCACTGGTAAAAGGCAGCCACAGAAGTATTTGATTTATTTATTTTTTTCTATTTGCTAGCAGTAGATTTGAACAGGAAAGAGAAGTCAGTAAAACAAATATAGAGTGTTTTCTTCCACAAATGACACACTGTATCATCTTATGTTGTCAGAAGTACACAACAGTGAAATTATTATTATCATTATCATTACAGGTTGCACAACAATGAATCAGGGACGGAAATCTATATGTGCAGTGTAAACCACTGATGGCATGAAGCAGCTACAACATTAGTACTACAGCTTGCTGCTCCTGAAGATAGATGTTATTTGTTAAATTGTCTGTAAAGACTAAACAATATGTCAAAGCAGGTTTATAAATATAACCACATAGAATGTTGATGAAACCCTAACAGACAAGGTAATAACCTACTTAAATTGCTGGCATTAGTGTATTCGTGTTCTCTCTTGATGACGTTCAATATGTGCTTTGGCAGTGTTCGAAGAAAATGGCAGACTTTGGCAAGCTAGACGTAGTATTTAGCTGTCATAGCTCATTTTCTGGCCCTTGATGATGATGAGCATGGCTCAGAATGTGCTTTAATTCCTGTCACTAGTGCATGGTATCGTTTTACATTACACGTTTTCTTTTGGTTGGCATTCTGGTTGATATGTTCTAAAAACACAGTCAACCAGGAGTCAATTACCAGCCTGACAGTTCATCAGTGCAAATGTGGTTATCAGTGTTAACCTTTGTTTGTCTTTTTATCTCTTTTTTCTTGTTATGACTAAGGGAAATTATCCTTTAAATAGTAAAATATAGGACATTTCTGCATGTTTTGTGGCTGTTTTTAAATGCACACATAATGGCCATTTTGTATTCATAAAGAAAGAGACATGCCCAGTTGTGGCGTGCAAAGTGTTTTGGGATACCGGTGTTGATATACCTACTTTTCCCCATAGAGTGATTTCTAGTTGTGGAGCTATGCAGAATTTTACACAAGGCCGCTTTGGTGTGGCGTAAACCTCCTGGAAGCTGTGGAGAGGTTTTAATCAAGTGTGAAATCCTTTTGGAGTAGATGCCTACACGACTGTGCTTGTGCTTGGAAGCGTACTTCTCAACCCTCTCCTCAACTCTCTTCCCATGAACATCTTTTGTAGCAAGAGTCCATTTCACTGCAGTGATGCATACAGACAACGCTCTTAGCGCAGCTGAGAAAATAAAGCTCCAATCATCACGCCTGAAACGCCGCACACATACACTTGTGTTAAAGGCCTTTCTTTAAGCTCCAAATTCTGTTTTTGTTTTATTTTTGTTTTTTTTGCTTTTTTGTCTCAATCACGCATAAAAGTGTAGTTCATTTATTTACAACAATTTGCACTGACATTAGCTTACGAAACAGAGATGAAGAATTCGGCACTTAAGGAGAATGGCATAATTAGGCATGAATAAAGCTAAGCATTGCTTATTGTGGAGTAAATGCATTTAATAGCCTAAACATCTACCAATTTAGGATTACAGGAAAAGCAAGATTAGCAGTAACAATAGACAGCCCATGTGTTCTGCTTTGTCTCATGATTATCATTTAATAAACAATGGGTTGATTGTTTTAGTATTCCCAAATGATAAAATGTATTCCAGACATAAATAAAACATTTTTGTTAAGCAGTTTAAATTCTTAAATCACGCCTTACCGACTCACAAGCTGTCTCACGGCTTTTGATTGATTGAAGCTTGGTGAGCCAGATGCAGTTTTTGCAGCCTCAGAGGTCTGACATTTTGTGGGATAATTATCTTGCCACTGGTCATGAGTACAATACTGATGGTATGTCTCATAGGCTTACTATCAAGCTGGCATTTTCACTATTAGCTGTGAACTCTTGCTGCTGTTTTATACGTCATCTCTTGCAGTTGCATCATTGCCGTCTTCTGTGCGGCACTGAGCTCACTGCTTTCTCTGCGAATAAATTTACTCTCTTCCACACACTGTCCCTTTGCCGCCAAGTGAGATGGTGCCTCCATGATGGACGTACTCTTTCATGGTGTGGACAGCATTGTGCCGTTGCAGTAATGCATTTATCACAGCAATCAAAACTTTACATGTGGGTGACATCACAGCCTCAGATGTTAGTTGTCTGCTCTTCACAGACATTGATTTGGCTGTCCTAGTCTGAATCTGAAGGGATAACAAAGATAAACTGAGATGTATTTCCATTTAATCTCAGCTGTATGTTTAGCTTGTCAACAGGTGGGCTGCTTAACAAGTCTGTTGGCTGCCAGCTGCACAGTCTGCTAAACAAATACAGGAGTTCTTCTGTGCACTTTTACTTTCAGAGCCCACTGATACTTGATAGCTGAAGCAAACTTATTTTAGAACCGTCTTAGCTAGTGCATTAAAATGAGGTCACTGGGTCATGGACCCATTTATTTAATTAGGGGGAGTTGAATAAAAAATGGATAATAATCAAGGGCAGGGAACTCATTTCAGTACTGTCAATCAATAATTCTTTCACTGGTTTTGCCCAAAGGGATACGCAGTTCCCCTTATAACCAATGACTTAATGTGGATGTGTGTCTGTAGTATTTTCCTTTAGCGGAGCCTCCGTTTTAACATTGACACATATTTGAAGCTCCGTTACAGGAAAATCAGACACAAAGTTCTCATAGATTATAAGAAGTTGAAATAATGTTTTGCTGTCCAACATCTTTTCTATACAGTGATACATTTTGAACATACAAACTGCTGTTGGATACTTTAAATGACACAGATGCAGCATTCCGTCTCCTGAATGTATCTGTAGACTACACAGTAGCGCTCATTACACAGCGCATAGCAACAGCTACATAGCAACTGCTGCTGACTGCTTAGCAACAGCTGCAAAGACCTCAAGGAGGGGGGTGGGTTTCATGGGGTGTTTCAGATGACACCATTTCTGTTCACAAATGCCTTTTATGACTTTTTTTTTTTTTTTAAAGATGTTGTTCTGATGTCTATAACTCTGAAGCTTTCTAATAGTGCTGTTTTCTCTCTTGTGTCTGCAGATATCCGCTCCCTCCCCGATGTGGCTATGACCGGAAACTGTACAACCGAGTGCAGCGAATTGGGCCACTCAGACGCCTGCTGGATGCCCGGGCATCCTTCCCCTGTACGCAAGACCAGGAACCCCCCGAAACTCTCTACCTTCGTGCCTTACCAGGAGAGAGGGAGCCTGGGACGCCTGGCCAATGGGAGCGCCAGGCTGGGTGGCGAGGAGCACCGGTCGCGCCTGCCACCCTCCCGCAGTGCCTATTCCAGCAGCGGTCACGACGCCAGTCAAGACTGCCCATTGGAGGAGATGCCCCTCAGCGTAGCCTCTGAGTTCCCACCCACTTCTCCTTCTGCCCACACTCCAAAAAGAGAAATCTACCTGTGAGGAAAACCATCATCTGATCTGTGCACAAATGAAGAAAAGAAACACCTACATCAGAAGGAGAAACAGGCTGTCCACACGCTAAAGCCAATGCCCTTTTTGTCAGCAACAATAGGCTGTGACTCATTCAATCACTGGCATGAACACTTGTTTTTGTCATTATTCTCCTTAAATTATTAATTTATTAGCATATTTATTAAGAGTTCCACACAGTTAATTGATGCACTCATTATTTATACAAAATCTTGAAGGATATAATTCAAACAGATCAAAAGGAAGTGCAGATGGTAATTGCAACGTTAGTAGTAACTAATTATTGTTGTAGTTAGCCAAGTCCCATTCTGTGAAGTGATCTCTTCAATTTGAAAGTTGTGCTCAGTGCTCTTGTGCCATTATTAGATATCATTCAACAGACAGTCAGTCGAGCCCTATCAGAAGGCATAAGAATTTTGATTAACAATCAAATGAAATGGTCTATCTTAATGTACAGTGCTGTAAATACATTTGAATGGTGTGTTCTACATATATTTTTGTCTGGCATAAGCTGAAAAAAGATTGCCTCAGAATTTTAGCATATTTAAGCTTTTCTTTGCTGCTGCTGTTTAAACTTGATTGAAACCATCTCCAGATGTGGAGTTTGATATTGTGGAAGGCATTTATCCGCTCCACACAATCACACACACAGACACACACACACACACACACACATACCTTTGACCCCTAATCATAGTAGAATGGCCTTTACCTGTGCTCCCTGTAGAGCTCTGCCACTGGTGGAGAAGGCTGTGTGGCTGCATTTAAACTGACATTATGTTCCACTGACTCTCAGCACTGTGACCTATCGTTCATCATGAAAACGGTTGATTTGGCCACAGTACCCCGGAGTCACAATGACCAAATATAAAGTACTTACAAGACGCATTCTGATTGGCCTTTCACTTCAAACATTTTTACTCCCTCGGTTAATAGAATCATATTAGTGTCTCAGTTTAAGACGCTCCTCTCGATGGCGACAATCAGACCAGCTCATAATGTAAACTCACAAAACGGAAAATTCTTTACCCCCCCATATACTCTATGACCTTGTATAGATCTAATGAACGCATGAACAGCTATTTAAATGAGATCAGACAATGGGCACGACATTACCACGGTGAAAGTAAGTACTGGTTAAAGTGGTGAAGAACAGGTAGATTTCTTTGTTTCAAACTATCCATGATATATTATGATATTAACTTCCTCAGAGGCGAATTCAGTGAGTAATGCACAAACTGGATTAAAGTTTTTTTTTTGTTTTTTTATGGACAAAGTAGACATCAAAGCCAATGCATAGATTTGAGATTAAATCAAAAGGTTATATTTAGAAAACTCATTTCAATTCAATAACTTCTACAGAAGCAGAGAACATTTGAACTTAAACATAAGTTTATATGGCGTGAGTCAGTCTTAATGAACTGCAGCTCCTGTTCTATGGTTTCCTTTATATTGAGGACAACATGCTTAATAACTTGTTAAGCATTTTTCCTCCTTTGACTACTGAACAGAGTAAAAAATAGGACATGCCCGTGGGCTTCATTTATCTTTACAAAGATTTTTCCAAGTGAATCTGAAGGATATGTCTGAAGGACACTATGTATTAGTCACTAATTGGATGTTAATGATGACTACACTAGCCTGCCTTACAACATCGTAGAGCTAGACGGTGTCTTTGATTTAAACATTGATTTGATTAGATTTGTAGATACCTTTCACCTCTGCAGAGTATTTCCATAGTCAGATTGTGTCTCTGAGTAAGGGTGGAAGAGCCTGGAATGGACATTTCCTAATTAGGGTGAGTAATGAGTCCTGAGCTAGGCCATGTGTGAGCACACCCCCAGGACAAGGCACCCACTGGATAATGCAAATCCACCCACAGAGCTACAATCAGTTAAAGGGGGTATTTTTATCTGCACTTACCTCATCATGCTGCCATTGAAAACTGCGTTTAGAATAATTAAACTGAAAACATATGGAAATTACTGGACATGGCCATGATTAAATAAGGTGGGCGATTATCCTGCCTTGAGGGGGAGAAAGCACATTATGCCGTTTTCAAAGCCATTTAGCAACTGAAATAAAATTCAAACAACAGCCATGATACACTGTGATTAAACCCCCACGGCTCACCCAAGCGACCCTCTCAGAGCTGTGGATAGCCGCTTCACGAACTGAAAGCAGCGGGTAGGATCACTGACCTGGAATTAATGACAAGTGAGAAAGATAGCAATGAGTGATAAAGCCAATGTCACATAGCCTCAATCACAACTTTATCTATTTAAATGCTTTGACTCAATTCAGATTCACTTATTCTAGCTGTTCTGTGTCAAGATTTATCTCTGGGGTTAAATCTTAACCTGATACCAGCCTAAGGACACTTATCGCTTCAGTGAATCTGCAATGTATCTTCAGATTTGTCTTTTACATAAATTAAAAGGGGTAGCTTTTAAGATAACTGGGAGTCATCGGCTGTTGCTCTGAATGAAATGACAGGGGTTTGATTTAAGTCCTCTCCAAAATAAAAACAAGCTGGGGCCTTCTTTTTTTCCCCTCTTGTCGTGATGAGTTGGACTCTTTCATGCCAGCTGATAATGACCTACTCCACTCCCCTGGAACAATATATCACAAGGTTTGACCTTTCTTTTGAACTCATGCTGAATGAACTGTGTTTACTCCCGCAAACACAGAATGGTTCTCCTTGATCAAAATAAGAGGACATCATGAAGCACCTAAATACACTCAGTACGTTGAGTAATGTTTAATTTGTACTTAACATTAATTTAATGTTGAATTCACTTGAGTATCTTTTGCCTCTCTGTAGTGTGTATTGTATGGTGATCATTTCTGTGGACAGATGGACAAAATACTGTACTGAAATAGGCAGGGAGGGGGGGAGGGGGGGATTTATTACTGATCAGACTTTTAGCAAACTGGTTGTGTGAAAAAATACAGAAATCTGTCGGTGGTGTAGTGTACATAGATCTCCACAGCCCTGTGTCTGCTGTCGAGCAGGCGACAATTTTAGCATGAATTCCAAAGATAATTGGTAGAAACTGTTTACTCTTTTTCTTTGACTTTACTTTCTGAAATGTTAGTGCTGGTTCATATTCAAAAGGCCCTCTCCCAAATGGACTGAAATTAACTGAACATTTCATCTTTTTCACAGTTCATCTCAAACAAAGACAATTGCCTTGAAAATATGTCTTTGCAAGAGAGAATCTAGTTGTTATCCTAATTGTTGGTATATTTATATAGGATAAAATGCTTGTGATGCCATGTTTTTGTACAGTTTTATGTACATACAAGTGAAGCTTTCTAAAAGTTCTGAGAAAAGCCGATGGCATATAAAAATTGTAACATGTTTTCTTGAGATGTGCACATCTTGCCTTGGTTGGATTGACCTTTGCTGAGTCAGTGTGAATGTGGCCGTTCTATGCCTGCACTGTAGTCATTCACCGGCTCCCACCTCCTGAGGACTTAATCAGTTTTTATGTTTATTGTGAACAGTGGATTGTCTTATCTTATCAGTTTGTTAAACTCCTGTGTTCTGCTTTGTTCTGTTTTCGCATGTTGACAAATTCTCTTGTAATACTGTAAGTCCTCATGAACTTTGTAATAAAATCACTTCAGGGAAAAAACGAAGGCTGTCAGTGTTTTCATCGTTTTCTATTGAGCGTTGGTCATAGTGTGTGAAAGGACTCGATTATTCCGTTTTCATAAGAGGTTGGAGCCTTGGAGCTACGTTGTATAAGCTGTGTCTCACATAAGGCCCAGGCTCATTAAGATGTTCTGGTATTCCTGTTATGTAGGGACCAGTGCTTCATTTCTTAGTCAGGAAAATTCAGAGAGGGATACTTTTCAGCACATGAAGTGGGAGAGTCCCAGGACCTTAGTCCACCACTTCAACCAGAAAAACAATGTCCCAGAAGTAGCCTCCGTTGTGCACTCAACATATTTCTTTAAAGCCCTGATGAGTTGCCCATAGCTACACATTTAGTTCTAGACTTTGAGGAATTCTTTTTTTGTGATGTTAATTCTTTGATATCTTTGTGCTTTTGCTTAAAGTCAGAGCGGAAATGGTTTCTTTATAAATGGACAATGAGCTATGGTTGAAAGCGTTCAGTGACAGAAAAATGCATCCTGATGTTAATGCTCTGTTCAGTTCTCCCGCATTTGATCATTAGCGCATTTGCACTGAATTTAACTGAGTTAATCATGGCGGCACAGATACCATATTGTTTAATCAAGTGTGAAATAAAGTAATGTATCATAAATGATTGAACACTTTTAGGTCTGTTTCACAAACAGTATCCTAAACCAAGTCTTTAGTCAGTCTTTGGTAATGTGATATTACCGGGATATTATAATGAGCCTCTCTGCCACTGCCTCTCAGTTAAACTTTTCCTATTGTTGATGTTCTAGGAACCACGTCTGTTATTTCATGAGTGCTTCTATGAAACTGGTCCCTAAAGACAGGACGTGGGGGCTAAAAATTAAAACCACATGTAGACTAATGTTATGAAGTTTGGAAGCACTTTGGGAGATAAAAGGGAAACTATTTTAGAGATAAAACACATTTTTATATTATTTTTACACAAAAATCTGCATGTACCATGGTAAAAAGGAAACAAAAATTATGGGCTACTATTTTTTCAAATATATATATTTTTTATTTTCTCACAGGTACATTTTGGGAAGGCAAGGCAGAGTGTTTCACAAAAAAAAGCCACTGTTGCAAAATAATTTAAATTAGTAGGTTCTGCATGTAACACCAGTGGACACGATGAGTTACATACAAAATCTGGAAGGAGACTACTGATTCATGAAATACACATGTCTTAGATTAGAAAAACTACTAGGACTGACAGTGTCTTTATAGGTATATATAAAGTGTCATGAGATAACGTTATTATGATTTGGTGCTATATAAATAAAATTTGATTTGATATGAAGTGATGTTTTGTGATGATACCTAGGTAGCTTTTCATGTCCAAATTTGAGTCCTATTTTTGGCCCCAATATTTTATTTAAAATGTATTCATTGTGGGATGGCTCAGAGCAGGAGTAGATTACTGGTACAAAATACATAAAAAGAATAGACATAACATAAAAATGCAGTACATTCATTGAAATGGATTTAAAAAAAAGTAGAAAGAGACTGAAAAAGAAACATGATTAATGCCAAATGGTACAATACAAATGGGACTTGATTATGTAATAATCTTGAGAACAAAAATTAATTTTAAAATTAAAATAAGGATTTGGGGGAGCAAAAGAAAATCATTCTCCACAGAAACTAAGTCTAATATCTAACAGTTCAGGAGAGTTCAGCCATTAAATATATAATATGCAAGAGGAGTTCAGATTAGCACTGTCTATGTAATTTTAAGTGGTTTGGTCAATATTTCCCATGCCATTTTAATTGTTTCTCCCAGGACTGATCAATTATGCATTGGTTGTTATCTGAGATTTTGGAAAAAAGTAGCTGATGGTACGTACAGTGAACCTGCCCAAGGAAACTAATTAATACAAGAAAAAAATTAAGGGTAAACAGACAAGATCAAATCCCTTTGGATAATAATGAGGAGTGCATTATAAGCTAAATGAAAGATATAAAAAGCTGTTACAAGAGAATATTCAACAGTGCAGATTTTCCACTTCTTTTACTCTTAGAGTCCTGTAACTGTGTGACGACCTGCTACAAGGTAGTATCTCTCTAAGTGATATTTACTCCAAAGATCAAACATATGCTATGAGCATTAAAAGACTCCAAACAACTGCACTGGCCAGCATCACTGGAGGTATTACCTCCTCTGGAAACCGATAAAGGCAACAATCTCTCTTGTATAAGCCTGTTAATCTTCATTCATTAGGCTCATCGTCTTCAGTCATAGCTGCCAGTGAGCATTATGGCAAAGAATTCAGTCAGTGTACAGCTTTGTTAAATAAAGATTTCTGCTCAGTCAATAATTGTATGCTTGCTTCTCACACATTATCTCAGCAAACACTGGCAGAAAATGACATTTTGTAAAAAAAAAAAACGTTTCACAAACATGGCTCATTGCCGTTAATTGGACCTTGCAGATGTTAAAGATCACCTTTTTTTCCCCTCATAAATGAATCAATTCCACCTACATTTCCACATGGTGCTCAGCAATAGGTCCATGTCATTAAGAAATGTGAAGTTGCACTAACACAAGAAAATTATCTATTAAACCGCACAGTTCAGTAGAGATAGTGAGCACAATTCAGTAGAAAATCCTGGTGTACATCTGACTGGGTTTGTTGTCTTTATTGGGTTTAGGATAAAGGTCAGGTTCGTATGTCTTGTGCAGAGTTCTTGTATGTTTGTCAGGATGTAAATATAACTGTTGGCTATTGGGTAACCTGTCAGTGCATAACATTACACTACACACGCTTTAAAGCCCTTCAACAGGCTCAAAGGCTTGAGTACTCATCTACACATAATCATACAGGCCCTCAGGTCTCTTGAGAATACTATATGTTTCTGTATATGGGAATTTAGCTGTAACCTCTTGCTCCTGCTCAAAATTCCCAGCATTGGCGAAGGAAAAGAGACGTGCATTGAGAACATTTCTAACAGATCATCTCTCATAGGTCACATCAACAAGAGTTCAAAACAGACCTTTATAGAGACCTCAGGCACTTCCAGCATATATAAGCTGCATGACGAGCATGATGTGCTTCACATTATATTGGCCAACCATAAGCGTTTTGACAGGGCCTGACAGAACACTGGCAGCATAATAGCCAAAAACAAATAAATAAATAAGAAAAATACTGTAGAGCACCTGTGTTTGCAGGGATGTGATGTAAATATGCATTTTTTAGTTTTTTTTTTTTTTTTTTTTGTTCCTTGTCTTTTGTGCGATGGAGGATGAAACCCATCCAAGTGGACCACCCTGGATCTAAAAGAAGAAACTCAAATGCTTTCAGGTATGAAGTTTGGTTTCAGCCTCAACTGTTGACCACTTATGGATTTGGATGCTACAAGAGAGCAAAGGTCTCTCACCTTTCTTACTGATGTTCAGGCAAGCATTAGCTATATTCTAACAGGCAGCAGCTTGAGAGGGATTCAGCTG
Source organism: Maxillicosta whitleyi (assembly GCA_029822895.1). Classification (NCBI taxonomy): domain Eukaryota; kingdom Metazoa; phylum Chordata; class Actinopteri; order Perciformes; family Neosebastidae; genus Maxillicosta; species Maxillicosta whitleyi. Next base: position 17,112,135 of record JAPSES010000044.1, on the reverse strand, counting down.
AAGTTGAAGACTCCCCAGTGAGTGCCTTGAGGGACACCATGCAGGGAAGAAACTCTAAATACCAAGTTATATATCCAAACAAATACACACAGAAGTGGAAATTTAGAAGTTGCAGTATGAAGCAGGGCGTGTATAATATCACTAACAAGAGCCTAAAAAAGTTAAATTGTTCGAGTTTGGAAAATAGACCGCTGTTTAGAATTGCATTAGAATCACTAGGTGTTTCTACACACATAAAAATTCTCTTTAAATAAGCCAAAAATACACACTTGTACAAAATGAGTTCAAGGTAGCTGTTTAGATTTCTGGAAATAAAGTTGAGGTGGAGCTGAAGTCGACACTAATGGCTATTTGACAACAATTCTTTGTAATATGCGTGATTTTCTCCACAGATGTGTCGATGATAACATCCAATTATATCGATGCATCTGTTCAGAGCGGACATTTTGAGACTACACATGCTGTTGCTCTGATCTTGCTTTTGCTGTCAACATTTGCTGCAGCAGGTCAAGCCATCTAGTGTTTTTCATTTGGGAGATGTGATTTATAACAGCATGTCCTTTACAAGACAGGATGTCAACTGGCTGTCAATCATTTATCATTTGCTGTTGTAACTGCCTGGCCTGGGACCTTTTAGCCAATTTCCCACTCGCCATTATGCCAGCGTTCAAGATATGAAGCTGGTGCTGAATGCTATTGAGCCACTGAAAATATGACACCTATATAAGCTTTCAGGATACTTTCTTTTGTCATAAGTTTAAGAATCACATCTTCTCACTACAAGCTGCAGGCACCAGTTTGTAAGTGCTTAAACTGAGTGACTTCATGGTTCTTTAACCTTCCTACAGTATCCTCTTTGCAAAAGGAACTCGCATGAGTAATTTTCCTGAGTTTATCAGCTCTGATACCATGCTTAACAGGCTGCTAATTTTAGCCAAGTGTGTTTGCTAGGGAATGAGAGGAAGCCAATATTATCAATATCAAGTAGCCTTAACACTGGACATGGTGCAGCGGGCATGCTGTGCATAGTATATCATCTTCAGCTGAAACGAACCGAAAAAGCAAAGTTCAAGCTTGTAAAATTGTCATATTAACTACAGCACATTCACTGCTGGTCTGATACGGTTTGCTGTCCAAACAAAATTCAATATGCAGTTTTGAAATGACATGAACAAAAGCCAGAAGGAGTAGTCCAGTAACCTCATGATATCAATTTTCACAAACAATGGATAAACTGTAAACTGTAGGTCTGTTCTACAGCTATATTTTTACAGTACCTGGCTTTGTGGAGTTGCTTAATAGGATTACCATTTATATATTGTATGATCTCTGTAACACCGCTTAAATTGTTACCTGAGCATTACAACACTCCTACTCCCAAATGAATTTTAACTCAGGGTAAGGGGCTCCATTTTCTAATTTATTAGTCTATTAGATTTGCTCAGAATTTCACTTCACTGTTGTAGTGAAAGATGACATAACTGGCACCTTCAACACTGATTTGCTATTGGAAAATTTCTCCTGTGGCAGCCAGGGCTTTTACACAATCGCCGTGTAAGGTTGGCTGTCTGTCGATTAATTATTAATGTTTCTATGTTCTGCTCGAGACTCTTATTTGAGGGATGTGCTGTCTCCCTATTATGGTTATTAACTGCTTTTGACTCATGGAAATGTTTTGCTATTCAGGAGAGACACCTAGAATTTGGCAAGAGAGACCGGACCGGACCGTGTGGTAATTGACAGTGCAATAAAAATGAGACCAGGAACAGGATGAATTGAAAATATGAAATTGAGTCAATAACACCATGCATATCTCATGAGAGGTCTGACTTATAATGTAGTTTTGCAGATCATGTTCTTTTTACAGTGTAGTAGGGTGACTCTGACTCTTTCTATGAGAACAAGATATTTCCAACGAGATATTTTAAGCACCAGCAGAATGGAGGCCTGGGTTGATGTGAAACTGTTACATGTGTTCAATATTTTACCTGACTCTTGCGATCAAGGTTTAGCCCAGAAAATGTGCTGAATATACTTCAGTCATATGTCACCGTAGCGACATATCCTGGAATAGCACATAGAGTAGACAATGCAGTAGTTTGTACAGAATAATTTAGATTTCTAAATGACATTTTGGGAAAGTATATATTGGACATGAACTGTTTTGCCCTTCCCTTTATGTGAGTATTGTCTCCTGTTTTCTTAAAGCATTGATTGCTTAAACTGCTTTTAGCAGCTAAGATTTACACAGTGTCAGGAAGAAGTATGATAGCTTTGCAGCACCGCATAAAGATGAGGAAGATGTGAAGTGTCCAACTTTAAGCCTTCAGAATTACTTACCAACTTGCACAAAAAGGCACATTTTTTCTATAACTATTCATTCCTTTTACTGAATGTAGAATGTCTCATGCATAGAAGTTTAATATTCACATTAGGCTTTAGTGTACCTCTTCAATAATGCTGGCGTAAACTCTAATCTAAACTTCAAAATGTATGACTATGATCATGGCTCATGCAAGGTCACAATGTTCCCACTATGGAGTCATCTTCTGTGAAACACTAGGGATTTGAAGAAGGTCCCCTTTAGCTAGTTTTTGCTTTATTTCATCCATTACTGACCGTTAGGCTAATGCAACACATTGGCTACGCTCTGTCTCTCTTTGTGTTTTCCTGCTGGGCATAATGTGTCCTACTTGGAACACATGACACACATGGATGCAGATCATTGGCAGAAAGGAAACAAAGAAAGCAATTTCTTAATAAATTGAAATTGCAACTAACAACACGTGAACAAGAGCCTGAAGCTGCCCCAAACTCTTAATACTTATACTTTATTGAACTGAATTTGCCTTTGGTACAACAGAAGTGCAGATGCATTAGCAATCATTATGGACATCTGTAGTGCATCAGACATCCGGTTGTCTGTGAATCACACTGATTTATAAGACAAGCAGGAAAAAAAAAACAAAAAAACAATCAGTCGTAAATCAGTATATATCAAACACTGATCTTTGTATTTCTCTATTCAAACCTTGAGAAAAGAAAGCTTTTAAAGCTCTCTCCCTGCAGTGATTCTTTAATCCAGTCCACTACTGTACTTCAGAATTGGTTTACACAAGTCTAATTCTGAGGGTTGGGGGAAAATATGTTAGTTGGTAAAAGCCTTACTCTACAGGTTTGGGTGCATTTTTCACTTTTGCAACATTTCCACAAATACATCTATTACCGTATAGATATTCATTATAGAGCTGCAGGAAGCACTGCAGGGAAACACTGCTCCCCTGTAGCCCTTTCCTCAAGATGAAAACACTACTCGGCTACTGCTGCTGTTGCCTTGGAAACCTGGTCACTCTCACTCTTTTACCCACACTCTTCACCACTCGCTTCATTAAGTGCATTGCTGCTGGCAATTAGAATAAAACCAGCGGCAGGGCTGGCTGTCTTGAAATGCAGTCTCCAATTAAACACTTTGAAATAGCAATGGTTCTTCAAGCTACATCTGCTCTCTATATAATAAACCATGCACCTGGGAGCTATGTTTCTAAAAGCCTGTACTATGGTAGCTATACTGACGAATGACTTCAAAATCCATGTCTTTTAGTACTGTGAATACAAACGTACAGTGGGGATCAGAAACTGCCTTGTTACTGTGATGCTTTTTCAAGTCTGCCCTGCGCTCAAATAAGCAAAACAATGTTCTAGACATTGTCACGGTTGGTTCACACAGGAGGAGAAAAATGCCTGAGTGATCAATCCCAATATGCATCCTTGCGCGCACACCACTATTTCATGTACTTGAAAGAAACAGACAAATATAAATGATTGATATTGGAAATATGAGTGGAAAGTGTGCAGATTACAGATTTTTAAGTGTCACTAACTTTGATTAACTGACGATGTTATTGCTGCATTAAAATTGATGAAGTAAGCGAGTCATCATCACAGGACATTTGCTTTAAGTGAATGAGTACTCTGAAGTAGTGCACTTTATGTTTCATGTATAACATCATTATTAATTGAGCGTTGCCCATTGGATGCTCTCACACATACTAAAAACAGAGAAAACACATACAGTGGTGTTTTTACATCACCCAGCACTGAAAGCTGTTAGTGCAGCCTCACCCTTTTCAGCTGAGTCTGTGAAGCTTTGCATCACTCATTTAACACTCTATTACCTCCCACCTGAGCACACTCTCAGTCATTACTGAATTACCTACAAGCTATCCATTTGCATTGACAGACCCTTTGTAATAGGGCGACAAGCCCTCGAACAAATGCAGTTCAAATGTGATTGCAGATTTTGGAACAGTTATATGGTCGATTGCAATACTGCAGTCGAACATAAAATCCTCACAGTATCAGAGCATTTTAAATATATTTTATTCAATCCATCCATTGAATCCTTTTTTTTTTATTTTTACCACTGACCAGCAGTGTAGATAAACCAGCCCAGAAGGGAAATTTTCTTTCTGCCATATCTACACTACAAATATAAACAGTCCACAAGTCATCAAATTTAGCCGTCACTCTGAGTTCTGCGATGAAAATAGGAGAAAATAAATTTCATAGTCAATATCTTCACTTCAATAAATCATTGTCTAAATAGAGTCAGTGGCTGAGAGTCTTTCAAAATTAATTCACATGATGAGGCATGCTGCCACCATGATCGAGGGCTTATTATGATGCCACAGCAGTGAGTGAGATAGAGTGTAGTTTAGTCTTATATTATTTGCTTTACAAGGAAGAAATGTAATGACTATGAGAAGAAAGGTCAGCAAAAAGCATTTTATTCAAGGGTCATTTTTCAGTAGTGGCTACAATCATAGCTGTAATGATTGATTTAATTTTCTTTTTTTTTATGTCTTTTGGCAAAAATTACATAATTACCATTCAGCATTTGTATGTCAAGTGGTCTGAGTCAAAAGAGGAATTTTGGTGTGGATATTCATTAGGTGTTTTCAGGGAGGTTTAGGGGTTATTTATGTGAAATGGGAAATTGACATTTGAAGAGAAAAAAAAAAAGGTTGTTCAGAAGGACCAATAAAGGCTCCAGTTTCAAAGAACTGGAATTTTGTGTCATTGATTTAATGGTTCAGGCTTTACAGGGTTAAGACTGACTTCACTGCTGCTCTGTTCCATGGGTTGACACAGAAGCATGTCAATTTTCCACAACATTAGATCACTAATCTTTTTCATTTGGACCAAGAGGAGAGAGCTGCTGCGTTTTGAGATTCTATCCTTTTTTCCACTGATATTGACTTGTGAAAATCTAACAATATCAATGTCAAATGGCCTAACAACATGTAAAACAAAAAAAAAGTGCTTTTTTTTTTTTTTAATATAATCACTTGACTCCCAAACCTTGTATTTTGTATCCTTTTAGAAATACATTGGTTATTAAGAGAAATTGAATGAAAACTATTACTCAACCTTCAGTCTATTACTTGACTGTAGTGAAATATTTTTTGCTGAATAGGTTGTACATCATCATATGAAAGTCACAAAATAACCAAAAACAACTCATGAATATTACATTTCGATATATTTCTATGCAATAAAACCTAACGTGTGTGTTTTTGAAGGTTGATATTTGATTAGATAACAGTTTTAATAATATTGTAGCATTTACATGACCATAAAAATCTAATTACTGGATGTAATCAGATAATTGTAATAATCAGGTCTGATGCATTTATATCTACTGTAGAAATGTGATAGTCGAAAAACCCTGGTTTACATTTTTCAGTATGTCCTCAGATTGTTTCAGAGTAGTGACCGACAATTTTCTGTTATTGTTTTCTACTTATATTGCACTTGTTTACATAATAAAAATCAGATAAATGGGAGCAATCAGATGATTGCAATTATTAGATCTGATACTGTACATTTATGTGCACTTCAGAAATGTGATAAATGGAAAAAAAAAAACAAAAACCCTTGTTTAGACTTTTCAGTCCACCATTGGATTTATTTTGTGTAGGTTTGTATGTAGTAATGGTGGACTCAAACTTCATATTATTGAGACCATTTACATATGCACTAGTACTCTAATCATTATCTGATTTTTGGATCATGAAAACAGTATAATCTGATACGCTTTATCAAATAATAGCAGTAATCTGATTATGAGAAATTGGATTACCACATCTGGGGTTTTCACCAATACTCTGATGTCTGTGTATACAATATGAATAATCTGATTTATTTTGTTCTTTTACATTTGCGGAAACATAATTGAAATCATAGAACATGAATGTAAAGTAGTCAAACATAAATGGAAGACATCTAACATCACTATATATACAGTACATAAATACTCTGAAAGAAATCTGACAATGTATGGGAGTGTCTAAAGAAGAGTTTTCACATTTCTTAACTTTATGTAAATACGTCAGATCTGATTATTATAATAATCTGATTACTGCCAATTAGTGAATGTTCATGCAAACAGGCTTATTTTCCTACACTGAAGTTAAACTATGTCCCTTCTGTTACATATGTGCTGATGAAAAAATAACAAGTGGTGCCAGGTGCAGTAAACCCCGCCCCTCACACATATTTCACCCATTATAAGTGAATGGGAAGAATTTAAAAATTCATACAAAATTTTAACTTTAACTTACTGTTCCCAAAATGTAATGAGATCTATTCTGGTTCACTGACCATTTTTAAACCCAATTTGGTGTGAATTAAACCAATAGTTTTGCTGCTAGAGTGTTAAAAAAAAACAAACAAACCAAACCAAAAACAATAGCCCTTGCCTCCCCTTCGGGGGGGCCGGGTAATAAATCAAATTAATGGGTACTGGGGAGAGTGTGTTAATAGTTTTCTCCTAATCAGATTACTTCTGTCATCTGATAAAGCATGTAATATTATTCTGTTTTAATCATCACTAGAAAAATCAGATAACTCCAGAAATCAGATAATGAATGAATTTTTATTGTGCATGTAAACTCGCTCATCGTGACTACGCAATTTCTATTTTCTATGATTTTTTTTTTTACAGATGCACTGATTTAAAAGAACAAAATAAATCAGATTAATGGGTATACATGCATAAATACATCAGGATATTAGAAATAAATCTAGACATAATTGGATTTTTAGTATGTGTGTAAACAAGCTAAGCGTATTCCACAGAGTACGTCACTACTTTAACCCTTCATCAGACAAGTGATGGTCCTTTCCACACATTACACTGAAAGCAACTGTCACAGTGTGGACAGTAGGGGCTTTTCCATTTTAAAAAATTGACAAATATTTACTAAATGTCCAAAAAAAAAAAAAAATGTAATGTCCGTTTTTCCAATCACAAACGATTTGTTTAGTCATTATCATGAGATGACATGAGGAGTCATTTCATAAACATTGCAAAGAATGTAAATATTGTGTTGATTTACATAAATATTCATTGTTATTATTATATATTACCCATCTATCTCATACAAAATTGAAATAAAATATTTGGTTTCCTGGTGTGCTGCAATTTAGAACAATTTCACAAAAGTACTATTGTCATATCCTCCAATAACACACTAAGGTTGAAATTTTTCATTTCAGAGTATTTGTATGATTGCCACATACGGGGTTAATAGTGGATAGCACCATTTTCCTACTACATTTTTTTTTTTTTTCCCAAGTATATTCAGTGTTTCAGGTCTGACCATTGACCCCCTACCCTATTATCGGACTTTTTGGCATGCTATTAGAAGATCTCCCTCAACAAAGTCCACACTTAAATATCACCTACTCCTCCTCCCTTTGAGCGCAGTGGTTTATTCTTTTTAAATTG
>JAPSES010000044.1:17045729-17056149 GCA_029822895.1 Maxillicosta whitleyi | reverse complement strand
AAAGTCCAGACTCTAATTTAGGATGTGATGAAGACTGGATGCAGCGGTTCGATTCTGCATCATCAATAATAAAAAAAAAAAATGCAAATATGGATGGAAAAAAATATTATGAACCTTATTGTGGCACTATGTAAGAATTATGTGGTAAAAAAAAAAAAAAAAGATGTGACAGTAAATGTCAAAATTGAAGATCAAATATTGCATATGCAATTTTTTTTTTTTGGCCGGGCAGCGTATGTATATATTTGTACATTGTTTGCCCTCATTTACTGTAAACAAAAAAATCAACTGTTACATTGTACAGTGTTCATAAAGTTAGATGCAAGCCGTTCTTGGCATCGGTTTCTATCAGTGCTTTCAGTACGATTCATATTTCAAACTGGCATCAGAACAATTGTGGTCTGCTTTCCCAACAATAGCCCAGTGAGACAGATTTTTCGACACAATCTGTTTTCTTCTTATATATTCTGTATTCTTGCAGCTTATAAATTCTATTTGGTATTATCTTAGTGAAATCACTTCAAACAAGCAAATGTGCCTTGAGACATCACACAAAGTTCTGGTTAGGTCACAGTTTCCTTTTCTGTCCTTTTCCGAATCAATTATGTATCAGTGTGGTATCACAGATTTTGGGGCAAAAACAACCTCCTCTCTTTCTTTTTTTTTCTTTTTTTTTTTTTGTGACACAGAAAGAGGCAGTGGTGAATGTTCACAAATGCTGAATAAACTGCCCAAGGGCAAAGGGACAGCATCTCAAATTCACAGGTGTTGCCCTGAAATGACCGAATTTATTTAAATTCACATGCATGAAGCTAGAATGAGGATATTAAATAGGCTTCTGGAGTGCAATACAGTTATGCTAATTTACCTATAAAAGCCCCAAATTATCTGTCCTGCGTGAAAAAAAAAAAATGCATATACAAGTTAAATGTCACAGAACAATTTTTGCTCTTATGCAGACCAAAAGGTTAAAGGCTTTTCATCCATGAGGAAAAATGCTTCCCCATGCATTTATTTATACTCTAGCTGTTATGGCTTTTTCAAGTGTCCCTACAGGGCTGTCTGCACTTCCAGCACCTCTCTACTCTGACGCTCTTCCCCTGGTGGGGCTTGACTGCACTGGTGAGCATGTAAAGCTCGTCTCAGAGCACTCTTCCTTCTGCCTAGGGAACGACACCCTCAGAAAACACCTACATGGAAATGCAATTAAAAGCTTCTCTCTCTGAATAGTACAGCCTGTTTTAGGGGACAGTGGCAGGAAATGTAGTGTGAGAGCAACATAAAGCAGGATGGACAGAAGATGAGGGCCCGAGACGGGGAGTAATGCAGCATCTGAATTCTCCATCTAAGCCGCTCATTTTACATTCATCATTTCAGCACTCAGTCTTAATCTAACAGTTTTTTTTTTTTATCAGATGAAACACACACAGAAGCGCACACACTCCAACTATTTATAGTAAGACCAAACACAGCCAATAATTCACAACGTGTACTAATACAACACAGCATGTAACAGGGATTTTTCATTATACTGAAGTGGAGATATTTTTAATTAATTTGATTCATCACATCATCCAAAGATTGCAAATACACCGGATGGCAGCATTGTAAACACTAAATCTTATAGGATATATTACACATCGCTGTTTGTTATCAGTAGACTGTAGAGATCATTTTTCGTAAATACGGTAGGTCCTACCTTTAAGAGCCTGCAGTAAGTGAAGAATAGCAAGTGGAAGTTGAGTATGTGAGCCAAATATTTAATTGCACAAATGTTTCTGTTAAGGATTAGATCGTCTCAGAAGACTTGTTGGAAGGATGTTTTGACCATGTGGGCTTCAACCTGCGCTGTAGTTGTGAGTTTCAAGCACTACCAGTCATCTTGAGTGTAATATCACATATATTTACAGTGTGCCTCCATTAATCCTGATTTTGAGAATGTGGCCAATTACAGAATCTCAAAGCTATCAACCTAAAGCCTCCCATAAGTAAAGACAATTATTGAGTTGCTTCCCATCGTCATTATGCCCACTGAGCCAATCTGTGATTAGGAGCGGTTATGCAGGACTGTGTGAGAAAAATGTAATCTTATGAAGGAAAAAAAGAAGAAGAAAGAAACGAGCACATTTTCCATTTACAGCTTCCCTCTGTTATGGTGTATTAAGATGTGAAATACCTTTATGACATTTGGAACAGATATAGTATTGCAGCAAAATGCGGCTGTAAAGTTATCTCTTTAGGAGAGCCTTGGGAAAGAATGGTGTTGGTCTTTTATGCAAGCCAGTAGCAGGTCCAGGAGGAATCCTTTATTGGCATTAAACAGGGCACACAGATACAACATGCCCTCACCAACACAGGTGTATTTGGACCAGTGATGCCTCAGAAGTACTGATCAGAGTGGATGCTTGTTTTCATCTGTGTGCAGCAGATGTTGCAAAGAATTAAATATATTGATGTGCTTCTACCATTGCCCTCAGGCATTTGATTCATCCACTGAATCAGTGTTGTGGAAATGTATTTTTCACTTTAGAAGGATGGTGATTATGACTATAAAAAGACTTTATGATAAATACATATTATTTTAATAGGAGATTTAAAGATGGTTATCAAAGCATGGTCTTGTTGGAGTAACTTCGGAGTCATTTCAAGAGTTTTCACCTCTGTTGAAGAAAAGACTAGTATGTCCACCTATGCATTTCTCAAATCAGTTCCTATTTTCTTCCTTTTTTTTTTTTTTTCCTGTGATGTTGTGTTTCTTGTGAAATCAAAACTGAAAAGTAGTCACTTCGTTACAACCAAATATTTTCAGTTGACTTTGTTTTGGACTATTGGTGCATGACTGGAAGACTATCAAAAAAGTAATTATCTCAAAACAACATGAAGTTCAGTTGTTTTCCCCATTGCAGAAAGCATGACAGAAGTTATAATTATGTAGAGATTAAATTATTCAAATTTTATCTACAACGGATAGAGCTTTCATAAGGAAAACATACATTAAGCATGTGTTTGATGATTTATCTACTTAAGCACATGCATTGAGCACATGGACACTCCTTTACTGTGTAATGCAGACAATTGGTGCTAAAGCAAAGATGTTTAAATATAGAAAAGAAACTCTAGCCCTGTGTTTTTGCTTTTAAATCCAGTGTCTCTGAATGAAAAGGGAATTCCCAAACAATAAAATAAAATTGAGGGAAAAGGGCTATTGGGTCCTTGATGTAAAATGTTGCACAATACGAATTGTACAGATATACAGAAAAATGACGTGTTCTATTCTACAGTTGTAACTTGCATTTACCCACGTGTTTATTACTCAGACATTTGATTTGCAGTCTATGATTATAATTAATGTATGAAAATATTTATGACAAATGTATCCTAGAACAATGTAAACACACCTACAGATTACAGTGTAGCACTTGATTAGCCTGTCAAACTACAGTTACACTGTTCAAATGGACAATTCCAAACTCAACTTTCCTGTACTTCCTCTAAAAAATATTTGTAGATTTTCAATAAATCACTGAAAAACAATTTCCTTTTTTTTTCATCTTGGTTTAGGCACACAAGGTCACAAGGCAGTGGGAGGATAAATCATTTCCCAGGACATTTGACCTTTTTTGTTATTTTCAACATGTTTTCCATGACTGGAAAATTGGTCAATTATTTTCCAGGTTTTCCAGGATGTGTGGGAACCCTGATTGTGTTTAAAATTGTATTATTATTATTATTATTATTATTATTAATAATAATAATAATGTTCCAAAACAATGTTTAAACTCAGTCTGCAATCAAATCAGTGATATGACAGATACTGAAAAAATAAACTTGTCATAAACTTGCCACACTAGTCGTTTTACTCTTGGGTGACACCCTATTAGGATTAAACAGAAACACAGAGTGCAATATTTTAAAATACTTTTGCATAAGTAATAATTTTCCCCAGCCTTTTAATCCACCTAAATGAGGTTGCTGTGCTTTTTTGTTGCATGTTTGCCTTCTTGATGCAAGCATTCAACTGCACAGTGTGCTTTAACCTCAGGTTCAAATATTCTCCACTGAAAATTACCATGGGTTCCTTCTCCTCTCTAATTGCTTAAGATGCTAATTGGACTGTGGAAGCAGCCCCTTGAATTTCATTGGGGATTTCCACATTCTGAATTCAAAAATAAGAAGCAAAAAGGTTTTCCAATTGCCAAAAGACATCTGGATGGCCTTGCCCTGAAAGCATATTCATAATTAATACACAAAGTCTGGTGGAAGGTGCCTTCTTTGATTGAACGATCTTTCTGCATTACCCCGGCTAAATAAGAAAAGAAGATGTAAACTTGGCATGCAAGCATATGACATTTGAATAAGAGCATGCAGCTCTCATTAAATTTAAAGCAGAGAGGCTAGATGTGATTTCTCAGTCTGCCGCGTTTATGTAAAGGTCTGAGTGGCCTACAGATTATCATAACACTTTATTTCCACAAACATTTTCCCTACATATACTGCATGTGAACAGGCATTTTACACTAGAATGTCCTCTGGAGCATTTATCTTTAAAGATAAAAAATAAATAAATAAATAAGTAAACAAGTTGTTAAATGCCGCAAAATATTAATGAATACATTACAAAATATAGAGTTTAGGTTAGTGTCCTTGAAGGAGTAAGTAGAGATATAATAATGCTGCTGTATGGAATATACAGGTTGTTCATATAATAATGTGCTTCCATTGTCAGCTTTTGAAAAGTGTGCTATCTTAAAGTGAAGACTGCCTTGAACGACTGTGTTATAGAAAGGCAGAGCAGCTAATGGAGACAAGCTCTTTCCATTACAACACCATCTGTTCCACTGAACACTACCGCTGGCAGCTGCACACATGTTGCAGCCAGACCTAGAAACCAAGCAGAAAGGTCTTGGTCCTGATTCTCTGTAAAAACCTGATAGGGCCAATTATTGGATGACAAACATCAAATTGGCTGAACTGATTAGTAGGTTTGTTGTGTGAAGTCCTTAGAATTTTCTACTTTATGTGCTTTCTGACGGGGTGAATTGGAAAATTTCAGATGTACTTGTGGAATTTAATTAAGGGGAGCGTTCATTTGTTCTACTAAATTGATGCACGCAACTAACCAAACTTAATGAATGATTCTATTTGGATACTATTATAACTAAAATAAGGCCAGTCTAATGCTGCTTTTTCACGTGTCCGTGTGCAGATACACTACATACAGTACATTTCAGCTGTGGAGCCAGTCTACGCTACAGCGGAAAATAAATGAAAGCAATAAGACGTGGCTGTTGATTTGGTCAGAGGGATTCACGTGAAGCCATCCTTCTACATAAAACATTTATTTCTCCTAATTCTCCTTGCAGAACCTTTGAGTGGTAATAACATGTTTCTTTCCGCTTGGCCGTGCCAGACGAGCGACAGGAAGACTGTAGGCCATAATTATCCTGTTTGTTCAGAGGCCCAGTGCTTTTTATTATTTAAATCTCCTAAGGCTGTGAAAGTGCTGAGAGGCAATTCTTTCTCCCATTTTTCGCCATGCTGTGTTAGTCAGTGTTAATGCGACTCTGTAATTTTTTGATGTTCTGTTTGCTGTGTGTTCATCAAGAATGTGAGGGATGCCTTAACCAAGAAGAAGAAGTGGCATGACAGTGTAAACAAATAACTTGAACAAATTGCTTTATGCGCACACATAAGTACTGATTATAAAAGAAGCATCAAACAGCCATGTTATTATGAGCAACTTTTGCACTGTGCAGCTTTTACAATGAATCCGGTCTGTTTAATACTGCAAATATAATAACTTTGCAGAGGTGGCAATATTTTCCCACAACCAAGATGTCATCAATCAACGTGACTCTCCTGGTGCAGTATTTATGATGTTTTATGAGCCAATAGATTCCAGGCACCTGTCAGTTAAATTATTTCATAACATAGTAAAATGCCATGCTGTCCTGGGCAGAGCTATTTTGGTTTATATTATTATAATTAGTTATGTAATATTAAAATATTCGCTTCAGACTTTGGCAAGACAAGAAACCTTTTTAAAAACTGAATAAGATATATTATTGTTATTATTTTTATTATATATCAGACTCTATTCCGTAGGGGGAAAAAAGTTTTCATAGTTTGCCACTGTCAACAGGACATTTTCACTTTCTACACAGTCTATATTTAACAGGTTTTTAATGGAAGTAAATAACAGCCACCAGAGTCACATGTATAAAATGAGAATACCATGACCCCTATTTACAACACAGGTGACAAACAAACAATCGCCCTATTATTATTTATTCCTTTTCTAATGGTAATAAAAAGTATTTACTGCATGCAAACATTAATACATGTTGAAGCTAAGACTGATTACGCCTAACAGAACATAAGCTCTTTAAAAATTACCATCTTTGTGTAACAATATTTGCTTAACAACAATATTTTCTTCTTTTCTCTGTATGAAACCTCCCCCACAGTGTTTCTGTGAAAATTAATTCAGGGCTGATACTGGACAGTCATTCTCAGCACACAGGCTCATACAAGACAATTGTATGGCAGGACAATTACAGGAGAAAGAAGCCGGTGCCTGGGAGAAAAGATACAGCAGGCCTGAGGAAGCCTCAGTGTTGCTTATACAGCTTGGAATGAGACCCCAGCAGGGCAACAGTGTATCCTTCATTAACTCAAATGTTAACTCTTCTTTAATTCAGGGAGAAAGCCATGAAAAGAGGCTTTGGTTAAATTCTTCTTGTCTTTTGCAGCCATGTGTATGGTGTGGGTACCTGGGGTAAAGCTTTACTCCTCTCCAGATGATACTTTCCTTATGTTTCAGCAAACTGACTTCAGCATTTACTTGTCTGGGAACAGAATATATGCATTGTTGCCTCTCATTAAAGGCTAGTCTGCTGTTTTTAAGTTCTGGCCAGAGTTATTATATGTTGGATTATTTTCTTCATTTGTTTTAGCATCTGTTTGTTTGTTTGTTTTATTTCAGTTTAGTTTTATTAAATGTGTAAACATATTGGTTTAAGGTGGAATTGAGTAGTTTGAGTTTGCAATAACAAAAATGTTGGTTGATAGGAACTGAAAAAATGGCCACACCAGAAAGCATGCAATACGTCAAGTAGGATTTACAGAACCATTTTTGAGTGGCATTGGTGCAGAGGTTAGAATTATTACCCTTTGAATGATAATGGTTCAAATTATATACTGGATAAAATAAATGGATGGACAAAACTGACATCACCCTTTATATAGAACCATATATACAGGCCATTATAGAACCCAGTGGTTTGCAATTTGGCTGTCATCATGTTGCTTTTATGGAGCTACTGACATAAAAAAAAAATGTGGAGGAACTCGTCCTGCAGAAAGCAGGAAGGGTCAGAGTTGAGCTAAAGCTAAGCACTAACTTATTGTCAATTGGAACGACGGTTGAGCTGTCAGTCAAGTTTATTTAATTAAAGAAAAACTCAGGAAGTCAGACGGGACAGATGAGCTAGGTGTCATACGAAGCTGTCAATCAAAGATCGACACGGCAGACATGAAAGCATTTAAGATGGACCGCCATATCACCTATTAGAAGTGCCAAATAAAACAGATGAGATGAGAAGGAGTCCTGAAAAAGTAAATAAATAAAAATTCTGATTTAATATTTTCAGAGAGAAGTTCAATCTAAGTCTAGGGGAGCCAGGGCTTTTTGGAGACTAGAAGAATAGAATAGAATAGAATAGAATAGAATAGAATAGAATAGAGGAAATCTTTATTGCCACTGTTATAGGAACAATGACAAATTAGTTTAGCAGCTCTGTTCTGTCTAAAAGACTGAAAATAAAAACACAAACATTATACTGGAAATATATAATGGAAAATACTGACAATAAATATAACTACAAATACATACTGAAAAGACCAACTCTGCATCATACATAGAGGAAACATATACAACATAGTAAAGATAAATTTCTATATACTTCAATATTTGCTTCATTTTAAGTCAAACAGATGGAAAATAGTATTGTGCTAAATCTGGTGCAGCCATATTTTAATGTAACTGCACATTATCCTTTAAATAAATAAACTAAACTAAACCCAGGACTGTCTAACTGTGTGGACTCTCCTTGTATCCATATTTGTTTTCTTTTGGTATTGTGTTTCCCTCTAAAGACGTGTACTTAAATGGCTAATTGCCCACTGTGTCCTCAGAAGTGAATGACTGTGTGTCTCTATATGTCAGCCCTGTGATGAACTGATGATATGTCCACGGTGTACCCTGCTTTCATCTAATGTCAGATAGGATAGGTCCTAGCCCCCTTAATCCAAAGGATTATGTGATTACAGAAAATGAATGAAAAGAACCATATTGAACAAAGTCATTATATTATCTTACCATGAACACTGGGGGAAAATGGACACAAAGAATGGACACAATATATATTGTGACAAATTATATATATATATATATATATATATGTGTGTGTGTGTGTGTGTGTGTGTGTGTGTGTGTGTGTGTAAACTATTTTCCAGTGACAAAATTGTTATTCATTGTTAGTTTTAGTGTTAATTTTTGTAATTTTAATAACTTTGTTCCATTGTGTTCTATATATATATTGGTTGGTTATTTAGTTGACATATAACATTTAAGAGTGGTTTCTCAGGATATTTCACAAATTAAGGTCAGAGCCTTAAAATAATATACAGAGAAGAAAGACAACAAAACCTCTGTGAGCAAGTCATGGTGACAACAGACAGGAACTATTATTATTAAAAAAAAAAAAAAACACAGAAAAGACAGAACCAGGCTCCAGGTAAGTGGCCATCTGTTTCCACTGGTTGTGGTGAGTGGGAAAGGGAGAGAGAAAAAAAATTAGTGTAAAAAAGAGCAACAAACAACATAAACACTGAACAGCACAGTTGGACAATGGGCAGGTTGGAGGTCAGAACCAAACATCAGAAATGTACAGCTCTAGACCCACAGCTACCTGCAAGAAAGGAGCAGGGACAGAGAACCAAGAAGAAAAAGCAAAAAAAATAATGCAGCGGACACACACAAAGCTAGTCACATACAAGGGTCGCATATATATGTATGGAAGGAGAATATATCACAGGTTTCCCAGCAACCAGGACTGAAGGGTGGTCCAGAGTAGAAATGGGAAATGATAAGATTTAACAATTCTAATTTTGTTTATTGATACAATTGTTTATCAATTATTTTATTTATTCTTATTGGGTGAATGAATAAAAGAGTACACATGGGCTTGTTTGCATTAAGTGTCTTTTCCATCTCTGCACAGAAAATATAACATATGCAGTATGCACCTTTGAGGGGGTGGGGCACCATATGACCATACAAAGCGATAGATGCTTTATTAATTCCTTTATGTCTCCCTCTGTTGTGCACCTCATTTTCCTTTTCCCTACCTTCAGAAACTTTTATTTGAGGGGGTGGATGTCCCTCCCCCAGAGCTGGACCCACATGACGTCCTGGTGTTCGCTCTGCTGCTACATTTGCAAACATCAGAATATCAAACATGTGACATTCCTGTACATGAATCGCATGCTGTGTGGACAAATGTTTGAGCTTATTGGAGGTATTTCTGCTGTTTTGAAGAAATGAAAGCTTTGCAAGTGTTTCAGGTGGCCCTGGTGTTGTATTTTGGTGTGAAATGTAGCCATTCCTTGGGGCGTTTCTGCCTTGACGTTATGTTGGCTATGTTCTAAACCAAAACAATGCAGTGTGCTTGTGATGTCATCACTCATGCGTGACAAAGGCAGAATCGATACGCAGAATTGTTAAGCAGCCAGAGAAACTATTCCAAGGAATTGAGCTACAAGGAATTCTGTAGTTCAGGGTCACCACAGCCAACCCGGACTATACACTTTGTCAATAATGAAAGTTTCCAGTATAGTGTTAAAAGTACAAATCCAAGCTGGTTCTACAGGAGATGAGCTTGAGAACTGAAACAGACTCTCAGACCCACAAGTAAACCTGCACTTACAGAGCAAAGTGATATGTGTGAGTTTGTAAGATAAAATTAGGTCTGCAATATAAGATGGAGTTTTATTGTTAAAGGCGAAAAGAAGGATTTTAAATTCAATTCTAGTTTTTACACGGAGCCAATGATGAGCATCTAGTATTGGAGAAATATGATGTCTCTTTCTGACTGCTGTTAGCACTTGCACTGCAGCATTTTGGATTAGCTGGAGGCATTTACAGGGGTTTATCTGATAGCACCGATTTACAGTAGTCCAGCCTGGAAGTAACAGATGCACAAAGTACTTTTTCTGCATTGCTCTAAGACAGGATGCTCCTAATTTTGCCAACATAATGAAGATGAAGGAATGATTTGAAATATTTGCTTCATATATGTATTAAATGATATACTAGTCTTAGTTTAAAAAAAAAAAAAAAAAAAAAAAAAATCTGTCT
>JAPSES010000044.1:17024235-17035469 GCA_029822895.1 Maxillicosta whitleyi | reverse complement strand
CATATACTGCTTGTTGTGACCCACCACATTGTAAATAGAGCTACTCAAAGTGGTTTTTAGCAGAAGGAGCTCTTTAAACAAACTCTTTTTCATGTTTAGTTACCAGTTACAGTCAAATATCACCAGATACCTTGGATCTGACAGGTTATGAAGGTTTCAGCACTATCATGGATGATTTTGACCCTGCATCTTTAATTTAGACCATGATATTTCAGAAAAATAAATTAACAATAAATCTTTATTTATGTTTACTTTATTAACCCATAAAAAAATAAATTAAAAAAAACAGCCACTGGCAACCAAAACCATCTAGCCTACTGATCAAATCAGTTTAATACCTGTCAATCCACTAATCCTATCAATGTATGCAAATAACTGAAGTAAAATGCAATTTTTCAGCTTTAAATTATAATCAGATACAGTATGACCCATTTGGATGTTCAGGGGCTCTGTAGTTACCATAGTAACGCTGTCATCATCTACAACTTTGATTCACTAGTAAAACAAATGGAGTTTGATAAGTGACCGTGGATGGAGACACTGGATTTATGGTCATTTATTTCTATCTTTGCTGAAAAGTAACTTTCCCCCCCCCTTTTTTATGTTTCTGATTCAATAACTCTGAACTTGAATCTGAGGTTTTATGAACTTCTACATGATCAGTGAATTAAATATAGGAAACTACAGGATTTACACTACAAAATGCAAAATACAGAGGATAATGCTATTACAAATGGTCATAAATCACTTAAAAATGGTTAATTATAAAGAAAAAAAAAAACACAAAAGTAGCACTGAGTCTTTACCTTATCGAAGTAAGTAAGAAAGACAGAAAGAAAGACAGAAAGAAAGAAAGAAAGAAAGAAAGAATTCTTACATTTTTTCTGCAGAAAACCTGGAGTAAAATATTATTCCACTTTTGATCATGAAGCATATATGGTTCCAACCTTGTGTTCTGTTTGCATTATTGGTCTAGCATTTTTAATAAGGCAGCAGTTTCAGTTGTCAGTTCCATTTGCTTTCCCCTCATCCCCTCATCCCTCCATCTAAACCAATTACCTTCAGTGTTCCACATGGGCTTTAAGGCAATTAAACGTCAAGAAATGCACAAAAAGTACACAAAACAACAATCAGCCCCCTAGTTATGAGCACAGCCCTCAAGCAAATTCCCCCTGTATTTTTCCTGGATTTGTTGCTGTTTGTCGGCAGCCTTTATCAAACTTGTCTTTTGCAGTGACACAGTATTAAATGATGCAAAAAGATCGGAGGCGGTAAGGTCAAGGCTATATGGTTGAGTCTAATAACAGTAAAATACTTTTAAGTCTGCTTTTGGTACAGACTGCAGCAATCATTATATCCTGGAGATTTGGAAGGAAAAACAACATTGATGCAGATGATTTCTTTCTCTTTTTTTTTTTTTTTTTTTTTTTGCAGCTGTTCCTTTGCTGTCTTCAAATGATAAGCACCATGAATGTGTTCCCTGCTGTTCTGGGCACAAATTCACAACACCAGAGCTCATGCCGATCCTCCAAAGTGGATCAATTATCTGCAGTACATACTATTAAAGTTATGAACCATATACTGCTGATGTTTTTGAAGAGTTAATGTGAAATGACATTTTAATATTTAGGCCATGTGCTGTTATAAAGGGCAGCAGCAAAAAAAAAAAGGTTGAATTTACCAAAAATATATAAATATACAACATGAAAATCTGTGATTTGTGGACGTGTAAAGTACAAGGTCTGTGCAAAACCCAAAGCACAGTAGTAATTGTTGCATTATTTAGCGTCATAACTCCCTTTAGGATGAAAAAAAAAAACAGTTCCAGCAGCCTGGTTACAATTTTGCTGCTGTGTGTGTATAGAAGTGACTTTACTGGCAGTGGATAAAAGCCTGTCTTTAATGTAACCACCAAACCTCATATTATAGTACCCCTGAATTTTATATCAAAAGATTTGAATGACACAAACAGAGAACCATCAAGTGAGACAAATACTACTGTTACTGCCAATAATAATAGTAAGAAAGGTACAAGAAAATAGACACTGTGGAGCATCTATTTTCAGGACTGTACAGTAATAATGCATTAACAGCAGGTGGCCAGTAGATGGCAGCAGAAATGTAGCTGCAGTCCTAAACTCCCAATGGCAGCGTGGGTGTGTGATCAGCCTCATGTTTGTTTGTGTGAACATCTGCCTCACCATTTGTCTGTATTGGCTATATGTTTCTAATTGTGTGTTTTAATAGAATGTCACAATATATATTTTTTTTATTTGACTTTTTTCTTAAGCGCTGTACAAACAGACACTGCTATTGACAGGCAGAGGTGGGCCACATGTCATTGTAATTACATTTACAGCAGTATTGTGTAAACAACTTTACCAGCAGTGTAACAAAGCAGTGGTTTTTAGTCTTTACAGGTAACTGTGGCCATATGTTACAGTTTTCCAACAGAATTCTGCGTAACTGCCAAAAATACACAGTAAAGATGCAAATTAAGTCGTACTCAACAGTCATTTTCTCCCCAGGGGGAACATAGTCTCAGCCTCTCCTGCAGGTAAAGCTGCTGGTAGAGCTGAATGCACATACTCATATACCATGACTAACTCTATACATGTGGTATAATTTTCAGCAAATGAACAGTCAATGGTTTATCACGTGGAGTCATGTAGACATCAAATTACTGTTTTTTACCACTTGATGGCAGTACAACTGAAGCCACCAGCATTTGCTTAGATGTGGAGACAGAATGAGTTTGATTCAGTGACATCAAACATGATCGTAATATATCACATTAAAAAGCTAATATTATGTACATTGTTATAAGTGCATAAGCGAGTATAAGCAATAAAATAAAAAAATAGGGCTAAAAATATGTGCTACCAATGCACTTCCTGGTTGTGTCTAGTTTTAACAGCATAAATAAACAATAATAATAATTTGTTAATTACTCACCTTTACAATAAAGGGTAAATGTCTCATGTTTGATAATATGTGGAAATCTTTTATGGTGTTCTTAGAGGGGAGGAGAGCATTGGAATCATACTCTTTGCAACAAATGAGCTCTGCTATGCATTTAGTATACATCTGTGTTTGTTTTGGGTCTTTTTTTGTTTAGCTTTTTTCTATTTGAAATGTGTCTCACTTTGAGATCAACTTAAGACTGTACCAGTTATTACTGTATGTTACTACCCTGTCATGTTTATTCTATTGAAGATTAAGCTCACTGTGATATTTCTGTTTTACGCCTGTATTATTACTGTACAGTATTGTTTATTATGTGCTATTTGTTGTAGAGGGATTATTTTCTTTTACAAAATACTCTTGCTGGGGAAAAAAAAAAAAAGTGTTTCAAATAAATTAAAACAAAATAAAGCATTTTTTAAAAAGCACACAGAATAAGGTAATGTAGTTGTACATTCAGCAGAGCAGATGAATTCCAGTAGACAGCACTGTTTGAAGTGCATGTTGTGAAACCGTCAACATCAGTGTTATTAAGACTAGATGTAGCCTGCTGGCCAGGTTTAAATGTTAAATAAAGCACTGTGCACAGTGAAAAGATGAATATTTCATTATTAATGTCATCACATGCAGTGAGATGACCCTAACACTGCACAAATCCACCAGCATCCTGCTTGGTTACATCTATTATATACAACTATTTAGCAAGTAAATTCTGAAAAGTCTATGCCCTGAAGACTCTATTTTTGACCTGTTTAGTCTGGTGCACATAAGGTTTCTATTTTGGGGTGAATTTCATTCATCTAGCTGTGCTCCCACAAAGCTGTACATAAAGAAATCTACTACTAAATAATTATACATGTGCTAATTTAAATATATATAATTGTGTATTCCAGTAAATGTACAGTGTTTCAGTCGTGTAAAAATGATGTGCAAATGAACTTTTCTCAAGCCCTGTGTGTCAGCCTAAGTTAGGTTCTGGGGCTGTCATTCAGCGGGGAATGAGGGGAGGTTTTACAAGGTGTGTCAGTGAGATACAGCAGAGTCAAAAGCCTGGGGCACAGTGTGTATTAAAGTTAATTTGAACTGATTAGATTAAGCAGTGGGGATGTTGCTGTGGGGGGCGAGAGAGCGTTGTGGTGTGTCCTGCCGTGAAGAGTGCGTGGTGTGCTTTATCTCGTGCTTCTAAGTGAGCTTGTATGGGTGCTACTCCATGCTTAGGGATAGCGGGTCACATGAGTTCAACTCTGATAGCATATCCAGCAGCTTGTCACGCTTGATGGGAAAGTCAAATTGGCAGTGTCTGGAACAAGGGAAGCTCTCTGGAGGAGGCTAGTAGATGCTGGTTTTTATTAATAGTACAATCCTCTTCAGTATTTTCTTATTACTGTTGTGCATGATGTTTATTATATTGCAGTCTGGCTATTTTTTTTTTTTTTCTTTATGGTGTTTTTTTTTTTTTTTTTCCATTATGTGCACTCTCCCAGGTGAGCTACATTTTTGTACCATTTTTGTATTTCTTGAGTCCTCTTCCATTATCCTTTAATGCTCACAGAGAAACAACATTGTGCCTCTCTGTATGTACATTACAGTTGTTTTATGTTCTTTTCTATGTCATTTTCATAAATCCAAAAACCCCAATCTTATATTTTACATTTTATATTTTTCTCAGCCGTGTGCTTTCAAGATGTTCAGGAAGTTTTTTTTTTCCCTGTCACATTCCATAACACTGTACAATAAACTCACCTCTGTCTGAGGTCTGTGGTCATAATTCCATTTGCACTAAAATGTTTTTTTGCACTGCCTCAGCTGTTACCACTGCCACAATAATACTAGCAAGTTAGACTATTTGTATTGTTATTATATAGGCTATTTTTGTGTTGTTGTTATTGTCATTATCATTACTACAACAATTATTATTTTCCCCCTCAAACCCCCCCCCCCCCCTCTCTGTCTTTCTCACTTTGATTCAACCTCCCCTCTTGCTCTTTTCCCTATCACCCCTAATCAGTCTATATTGTTTAGTTACTCTGTACATTTATAATCTTTTCCATATTTAATATGTTGTTGTCATTGTTGTTTGTCATTACTCTGTTGTTGTTGTTTTTGATTTGTTTATTTCTTTGAATATTCCTTTGTTTGTATGTTGTTGTTTTTCTGTCCACAATGTCTTGTTAACTATAAAAACTAGGCTATATAGTAATAAAAAGCAAAAATGTACTCACTCTAATGCATCAATGTAATGCTGTTCATAAATAAAATAATAACATAAAAATATTAACTATTGTCTTCACTCATGTTTGCTGTGATATTATATTATTGTTATTGAATATGTGTCATTCTGCCACTATAAGTGTAAGTACAAAGTACATCTATCTATCTATCTATCTATCTATCTATCTATCTATCTATCTATCACAATTTTGGCAATTAATGTTGGCATCCACACAATTTAAGACTTGAAAATTAAAGTCCCCATCCTTACAGTCCATGTTGGTAGAGAGAGAGTTGATTACAACTGACAAATAAAAGTCAGTGAAGTAGCTGAGTGAATTATATATATATATATATATATATATATATATAATATGATGTGTTTTTTGGGGGGCAGCAAGAACAAAAGAAACAATGGAATACCTCTGATGAGCACTGATCATCATTTCTCCTCATAAAACGATCACTGCTGTGAATTAACTCATTAGGAGACAAAGAATAAAATCTTGTGAATAATCAACAAGACGAGCTGTAATCACAATTAAATAAATAGAAGTAAAGGGAAAACAAATCAGATGTATGGTGCAGGAAGCAAAGTCTGTAACGAATGGAAAAGGAACACGTAGGTGAGACTGAATGTGCGCCATCAAAAAATCCCTGTTTCTCTCTTTTCATCTCTCCTCTATCTGGTTTTGCAAAAGATGTGTTTTGAGGAGCTCTGTGGAGCTGACAGGTCTTTAGTCTGTCTGTCCTGTTGCTGCGATATGCAGATTCACAGGCTCTGAGGATCTGACAAAAAGCTGCAAGCTTGTCTGCATCAAACGATGTAAACAGCTGGTAATGTATAAAGAGGTGACAATTAAGACATGTCCAGGTTTTAGACACATATGTCCAAAACTACCTCTGAATGTTGATGTATTTGACAGTAAATGCCACATACCGGTGTTTTTGTTTGCTTGCTTGTTGAAATTAGAAGATTAAGCATGCGATAGTTTATCATTTAGATTTACAAAACACCCTTCAACACTGATTAATACATGTTGGGATTGGTTCAATGGCATGACTAGTTACAGTTACTTCCTGATGAAGCAATTAAATGAAGTAAAGGGATGTAATTTACACATTCAGACCATGTTACTGCTCAAACCATATGAATTAGAGTAGAATACTATTTCATCTCTTTCCTAAGGAAGTAGCCTGCTAATCTGCAGATTTGCACCAAATGTCGTAATATTCAGTGCCAGCTTCAGTTTAAATCCAAACATATATCACCTAGAGAAAATTAATTCTCCCGAAGACATGGCTGGATATGGACAGTACAGATGAATTAATGTTAACATTGTGCAAAATTACATCAGCCACGAACAGAAATGTCTACATCTCCTTTCCAATTACATTCCCTTTACTTCATATTAAGTACTCAACTTAAGCTACAGGCAGGCATAGATGCATTTCAACAGAGCAGGATTTCCTTTCATTCTCTGTGGCATATAGTGTATGTGAAGAAATTACTAAGCCCCACAAGATTTTTTTTTTTTTTTGGATGGGGGGAGGCAGCCAAATTGAGACTCTTCATCTGTAAACTCCTTTAAGCCTCACTGACTGCTTAGCTTTTTCTTATTAGTATTGGCTGCTGCATAGATTCAGCACGCTACAGCCTTTTCGGGTTTGTGGCCACCTACTGTATCTAATCACCTTTGATACAAACATGTGCACTGCTCACCTCAAGTATGCCTCCTAAATTCCCTCTAACATTCATTAAATGGTGTGTTAAGACCAGAGTGGGTTGACTATGTGCTGTAGATTTTATTGATTGTTTGTCTAACACATCACTTGAAAGTCTGCTCTCTGTCTTAAAGCCTCCTGACTCGTCTGATCAAGGAAAATGTGTTTGATCTAAATAAAACTACCCGAGCTGTCTGCTTAAGTACATATTATTAGGTTAGAATTGTACACTTCAACACTGTTGGTGAGGCTACTGTAGGTGAGCTTATTATCCCCAAAGAAAATGCCTCATTTTATGTATATGAGAGACACGTCTTTTCTGAATAATCTTGAATCTAAGAATAGGCTGATTTTCCAGCTAGATGTGCAGTGAGTAGCACCTCTCCTGGGAATGAATGCAAATCTGTTGGATATATTCCTTTGTATGTCTGCAGTCTTGAGAGTGCCATCTATTGTATATTATGTATCAGCTTTTCTCCTGTTTGACACCCAAAACAACAGCACTGAATGAACAAGTATCTAGGGGCTGCTGAAGACAGTGAAAGCGTCTGTCATTTTGACTTGTACATTGTTGAGAATAGAATGGATGATTTCTATGAAAATAGGGAGATACAGTATGTCTGAAGTCTGGAATATTAAAAAAAAGAAAAGGAAAAACTGCCACCAAATCATACAAAATATTTCTCTTCGCTTAAAGAGCATAAGAGGGTAGAGGTAATGTGTGGCTTCTGTATTTTATTTATTTAATTTTTTTCAGGATTCACAAAGGCTGTTAAATATCTGTATACCAGAGCTTAAAAGTAGGGGGCAGCAGTGCAGTGCAGACAGTTGCTGTTATTAACTGCTGCATTGAAAAGACCATCAAGACAGCACAAACAGACCCCACACCCTTGTGATGGAGACGGAAAAAACTGTTTTGGAATGACCATGAGGAGCAAAACAAAAAACTAATAACTGACTGAAAAATGTAACGATCCATATTGATAATCACAAATGCAAAAGGATGTATAATTCAGTCTCAAAATAAAGCAATGAAAAAGCAACAGTAAGATAATGATGACCAAATATAAATGCTTCAACAGCTGCTCAGTATCCACAGCTGTGCCACAGCCTCTTTGATTACCTCCTGAAGTCCGTAGTTTCTTTCCAAACCATGTCTGACCTCAATTAAGACACATCATTTAACAATGTTTACTGCATTTATACACAATCATATTTGTTCACCTAAGATGACCATGTCATACCAAGATTAATGTCTCATATCCCCACATCCGTCTAAATTCTACATCTCTAGAACAACGATGTCACCTGACTTCAGCACATATTTTCATCAAATAAAAAAATTTGGTGACACAATTACAACTAAGACACATTGAATAAAAAATGTTTTAATTAAGCTCATTTTGTCAATCAGACGTTAAAGACCTAGTACAGTTTTGTTGTTTTTTTTCAAGTGGTTCTCTCACACATCTGCATTTATTATTTTAGCTTTGTACTTGTCAGTGAAAATCATGTATTTTCCTTGATCATAATAAGTACATTTGGTTATTGTATCAGAACAGAGAAAACTAGGGTAAAAGTAGCTTTTTTTCCCCCAATAAGGTTTCATTATTGAATGTAAAACAACCATCTACAGCCAATATCATGTGTCAAACTAAATGGGTTTTACTGGTGAATAATAAATTTAAAAAATTTAAAAAAAAAAACAAAACAAACAGACAAACAAAAAAAAAGCCTATGTGTATTGACAGGATTGGTGATTCAAAAATTATTAAATATTTTCTATCAGTAGCTAATCAGAGTCTGTTTAGGTTGGTTAGGTTGAGGATTAGTAGTGAAAATTTAATTGCATTGTACACATAATATATAAATTATGGTTACATATAAATGATATTATCATGTGACTGAAATGGCAAGAGGAGGTAAAGAAAAGAAGAATATATTTTACCTGAATCACATGTATAGGATTAATGATTCAAAAGTTATTAGACATTTTAGATCAGTGGATGGTTAGGGTACGAGGGTCCTCAAAGTCTTTCAGTGTTAACTTAACAATTCCAATACTGTGAAATCAGGAGATCAATTATAAACATGAATGAGTGTAAAAATCAAGTAAAACAAATGTTTTACTAGAGAGCGCCGGTGTTGAAATCTGACAAAATGGAACATTCAGGCAAAAAAAACAAAACAAAAAAACAAACAAACAAAAACAGCTGTACAATAAAAATGTAACAATCCCTTTTATTTCATACAAAGTCATATCATATCAACTTCAACACAGCCTTGAAGGAGACAGGAACCTCTCTCCAGCATTCTGGGAGGTAGTCACAGAGCAACATCCAGAATTTGTTGAATTGTTTGTGAATGTGCAAAGCTTGGGTCAGCGGCTCAAGAGGCCAGTGCACTTAAAGTATCTGACCTGACTCCAACATCAAACCACTGCCTATCTAACATTTAGTTAAACATTTATTTTCTCCTAAGAAAACATACAGCTATTTTCACTGGAGGTACACCACATCCTGCCACAGAATTCAACCCAAGAAACTGAAGAATTAATGCAAACTATCACTGAACTGCATGTACCACAGACTCAGACAGTCAGGTAGGTTTTAGGGTCAGTATTGGCATTAACAAGGCTTGTAATGCTGAAAATGATACAGCCAGCCTGAGGGGAAAATGAAATTCTTTCCCATCCTACATCCCCTCCACATTTCTGACAAATCAAATATCGTTCCAACATCATCCACACACTGTTCTCAAACCCGCCTTACAGACATAGTTACAGATACAAGATTTATAGAAGTTGGCTTCTCATAGTACGAGTGGGCTTACCACACTGTCCTTGAGAATGTTAAATGCTCCTTGACCCTTGGAACACCACAATTATCTTTCTATCTTCTGGTCAAGCATCCAGGATTGGTTGTCATGTAAGTTAACAATAGAAGTAACCGCATTAAAGGGTGCCTGTTGTGCATTTTCATTGCTAGCTAATTCAGAAGATCATGCATAATACTTGCGGTTCCATTATGCAACTTTTGTCAAGTACGAGCAAGTATTAAGTCACTGCTCTGTCAGTGGTCAGCATCATGTTTAACCCATAAGGACCTAGTGTGACCTTTGTGACTGCTCCTCAGTGATATTTTTTTGTCTGTATTAAATGTTTCCTAATTGAGTGATCACCATTTGTTGCAATATTATCCCCTTAATTTTGTATTTTTTCCCCAGTGAACATCATTTATTTTCCTATGTGTAATTGACTGACCATGTATATGTTCATAAAACTTGAGAATAAAGTCAAAGGTTATTGTATCAAAGCAGAAAAAAATGAAGAAAAGGTGTGTTTTCAGTAAACCTATCATTAACTGAACATAAACCCATTGTGTCCATCCACTGTCATTGATCCAAGTCCATGGGTTTTACTGGTGAATCAATGCTGTAGAAGATGACAGTGTTTCCATGGTAACTTCAGAGACTTTGAACGTCCAAATGGGTCATATCTGATGACCATGAACAGATGATAAACTCTATTTTACACCAGATCACTAGGTGCCTTAGGTCGACGGTGGAGGTTTGGGTCTTTATGGGTTAATAATAAAAGGAATACATTTTATTTATAGGCGCCTTTCTTAGCATTCAAGGACACCGTACAGTAAACGAGGAGAGTATAAAACAAGCAATAAAACATAGAGTCAAAGTAAAAAGAGGGTAAAAAAAAAAAAAAAATTGCTCCTAAGCAGATGGGTTTGGATTTGAAGAGAGGGAGTGAGGTGATAATTTGAGCTCCAGTGAAAGAGTTCCACAGTTGTTTGCCTCCTTCACAGGTTGTTCCAGCACCAGTAGTTATGCAGAGGCATGTATTGTCCAGTAACCATGGGCTGCGGTGGACTGATCACTGAGCCCGTGCACCAGACACCAGTCTAAGATAGCACATTATCAGATCAAAATATCCATTTATTGATTCAGATTCAGAAAACTGTATTTAGGCCTATCCCATATATGTAATCAATTTGCAGCTTACCACAGACATTAGTCAACATTCAAAGTGTAATGGGTCAAACATGAATCCAAGGGCATAACTTTGGGTTAAATATTGGAGGGGGGGGGGGGGTCACACTTAGGGCTGTTGCAGGGTTTTAAAACTGCTGGGATTTGTGATGCGCGGGCTGAAAAACTTTCAATTTTTGAATGAGTGGGTGTGTGAATTACACGTCACACAAGAGATCTATATTTCTGAAATTACTTTTCAACTAAAATTACTTTTGAATTTAAAAAAACATGGCAAGAGTAAGTTAAACTTGGTTTGATCTGGCAAAGGCAATGAGGAAAAAATATAC
>JAPSES010000044.1:17003211-17022713 GCA_029822895.1 Maxillicosta whitleyi | reverse complement strand
GCCTCCCCCCCCCCCAGTTTAAATCATGTATTTTTCCTATATTTAATTCACGTATCATGTAGATGTTCATTAAAGCTCAGATTAAAGACGGGGGTTGTAGCAGTCACTCCTTCCACTAAACATACACCACCCCCTCCCTCATTCCACACGGCAGACAATAGCCAGGTAGCATGCTGCTGATCGTTTGCTGGGTGCACACACTGGGCTACATTTATCATCTGAGTAAGTCTCCTGTGCTGTTTTCATTTGCTTCATAAAATTGTACAATAACACACACAAACACATGAGTGAGTTTGAGGTAGCTCTTTAATTATTACAGATTCTATAGTATGAGATTTTGTTTTTAATCATGTTTTTCTTTGTGTTACCACAGTGGTTCCTGGTTCTGGGAAAAGGAAAAGGACCCGAAAGTAGCGTCAGGCTGCCTTTTACAGTGCCCAAGTTAAAGGAGGAAACATGCTCAGTCCATCATACTGCACCGTACCAGGTAGTTTGGGTTTTAAAAAGGGGGTGTAAATTCTATAGGTGATTAGATGACTCCTTTGATACAAGTTAAAAACACATAAATTGTTTTTTGTGTGGCTAAGTATGGAAAATAACCTATGGAGTGAGATGAAATGTTTTGTTTCTTCCAATTACAAATGGTGTGGTCCAGTGGGAGGGACTTAGCCTTTAAATGGAGGGGGTCTGACACTACTCAGGGCAGTTAGAGAAGGACTGTGCTGGTGTACAGTTCTATATGCTTGTGCTATTTGCTAATTTCCCTGGATGAACTTTAAAGGGCAATAAAGCTATTCACTCTTCACCTCTTTTTGCATTAAATGGACTTTGTCTTGCTTTTTTCCTCTGTAGTTTTAAGGTTAAACCAGACCTTCTCCAGGCAGCCTGTCAGCATCATACTCTCATTTCAGGTCAAAGTGTGACAAGAGTTAATAAAGAAAACTTTAAAAAATGTGACTTTTTCAGTAAAATTTACTGAACATAATCCAAGTGTGTCCATCCACTATCATTCATTGATCCAACTCCATGGGTTTTATTGATTAATCAACGCTGTAAAAGATGACTGTGTTTCCATATTCACTACAGAGCCTCTGAAGATCCAATGTGGGTCAAATCTGATGACCATGAAAAGATGGCGAACTGCATTTTACACCAATTATTTACATGTATTAACAGGCTTAGTGACTCAGAAGTTATTAAACATTTAGATCAGTAGATGATTTTGGTTGCCAGTGGCTATTTGAGTGTTTATGGGTTAAATGCTTATCTTTGGATGGTGGGAGGAAGTCTGAGTGTTATGGAAAGAACCAACAAACAGAGAGAACACAGAAATTGCACATAGAAAAGTCCACGCATCTTAGCATTGGAATGGAACCCAAGACCCTCTTGCTGTTAGGCGATAGTGCTAACCACTGCCACCCTTTGAGCTTAACACATACACACATATGTCACAAGATATTTACTTCCCTATTTGATAATATGATTATTTTCACATAAATGCATGGACTTTAATGAGTTTTGAGCTTGTTAATAATGCACACAAATCAAGAGACTCCAAAATGAAGCCAATGTGGAAGTAAGACGTAAGAAGGAAGTATCTGAAAAGTGTCAGCTGCTGGGGTTGGTTCTAAGAAGTCCTGGCTCCCACAGACTTACTATAATTCTACAATTTTATTTAGCAAATGTTTTTATCCAAAGCAATGTACAATACAAACAAGAACTTAGACTTGAGGGAAAAACCCTTTGTAAGTGCAAAACATGCTTCAAGTTTAATTGGCCACAGGCACTGCCATCAAGTACTAAGAGGAAGTGCCCTTTCTTTTTGTTTATTTTGTTTTCTTGTTGCTGTTGAAGGTAACCCAACTTACCAGTAAAGTTACAAAAAATATAAATAAAGTCAGTAACTTTTCTCCAGGATTCCCTCTGGTTTTATTCATTTAATTTGGAGCCTCTTATAACTGATCTGATAGTTTGTCTTATATTATATAAATATATGCTCTCTTAATAAGTTCTCAGGGCGAATAGAAGGCTTTGACTATTAGGTGTGCATGACAGCTCCCTCACCTACTTTTGGAGTTTATTTTTTATTTTCTAAAAGTTTTCCTTTTTTTTTCTTCATCACAGACACCTTTGTAGCTTTAGATAATTAATTTGACCAAGTGTAAAATTAGTTTAGGTTGAAGTAGTGTTTGATAAAGTTTAGCATTCTAATGAGTCAGTAAGCTAGTATTTAGCATTAGCTCCCACTGCCCCGACCCTTATGTCCAAATATGGCCGTGTCCAAAACATGGCAACAGACAAATCACATTACTTTTTATGACTGCCTCAAAACTGAAGCTCAGAAACCAGCGAGTGATAACAGATGGTTGAAAATCAACATCAAAAATAAAATAATTCTGGGTGTGGTTCAACTATGGATAGAGGTCAACCAGTATGGGATTTTTCAAGGCTGTTATGTTATTATTCCAATGTCGATTTAAAAAAAAAATTGGTCAGCCAATGGTGAATATCTACAGACAGTTTTTTAGGTCAATTTTTTAAAGCACGCAAAACACAATTGAAACACTCAGATCAAGATTAAGATAAGATTTTTATGCGGCAATATAAATTAAATTATTAATACACATACACAAAATAGTCTTTTAACAATTATTGGACTTCAAGTGCTGCCCACACAGGTGCCTGATCAAATATCTTATAACATTTTTACGACTTATAAAATATTGGCTTTACAAAAAAAAAATTAAGGCCAATATTGAAAAAAAAAAAAAAAAAAAAAAATTCATATATCGGTCATTTGATATATTCTTCTACCTCTAACTATGGACATGCATATAAATTTCTCACAGAAAAACTAAGCAATCTCATAGCTACAATTCAGCAGGTAATGTTTTAAAATGTGACATAATAATGTTATCTGTTCAGTGTTGGCCAGCATCAGTAATAGTAGCAGGTAAATACACATTAGAATCAAATCAAGCCCTCAATCAACACAGTTTCAGTGTTCTTCAGCAGAACAATTGGTCACAAATTTGTCGGTCCAGGTTAATTACCTTCTTTAGCAACACAAATTGTGCTTCTCTTCAGACAGTGACCCTTTCTTTCTTGAGTAGCAAGAGGCATGTTAAGTATAACTGTAGTTTGATTTATGTTGGAAGTTGGAATGTTTGTGTTAACATAAACTACCTTCGTTACCATTTAAACAGCCACTATGTCGAGATTTTGGGTGTGATTGTCCGTAAAAAAGAAATTATGAGTGTTGTTTCTTCTGAGACAGTGTGACTTACAATAGGCTGAAAAATAATTGTGGAATTTATGCCCAGTGGCAGAAAAAATCCAAACCAAATGCTTGAAAATATGCTGTATAACATGGAATATTTAGACTTTGTTCTGATTAGAATTTGTTTGTTGTTCAAGGTTACTTTACAGATATGCAATATGTGAAGGTGACTTCTTCCCTGTCACATTGGATGTCCTCGAATCCACTCCGCACTCTCCATTCAAATGCACTGTGTACCTTTCAAAGCAGCAGAGGAATCTCAAAGCTTGAAAGGTACTTTGGTGACCACTGTAATCTGAAACATTTGTTTTTAAGATGGGAATTAAATAGAGTAACTAGACGCTCATAGAATCTTTGTTGGTCAGATGTAGCTCATTGCTGAAAGGCTGCATTGTGTTTTTGCTTCACCTTGCTCCCATGTCTCATTTTTTCTGTAAATAATTCAGTATTCAGCAACAGTGGTCTCAGTAAGAGGTCTTAAAATGATAGAACTTTTTTCACTATAAGAGCAGAAAAGAAAAGAAATGCACTGCTATGGGAGTCAGGCTCATCCTGTAGTAGAAGTAACGTGAGGATAGGTATGAGCTGCTGTCACTTGTCTCACAGACAAAAGCACAGCATACGACAGTGTCTTCAGCTGTGTAGAAGACAATGTTTTTCCAAGGTTGAGAGTCAGGAGTATTGAATTTTTCACACCAAGTGTGTGTCACCTGCAAACCAAGCTCTGTCTCATTTCTGTGTTCCTGTCATCACTGGGGACAGTGATTGATGTAGTGTAATGCTTCAGCTACAGTTATGATGGGGGAAAGCCAGTGTGTTGCACCAATATGCTATTGTAGAATACCCAATGAAACTTTACTGCATGGAGATCAACAGGCCAGTGCCTTAGTTAGGCTATTTACTATTCATTTTCAGTTCACTGTCCGATAGGTCAGGAACTGTTGTAAAGGCGATGTGCCCATTGCCATTGCTAGAAATTTCTTTAAAACATCTTCTTTCACAAAACTACTGGTTGGATTTATTTACATTTTATGTGTAGCTTTCTCAGAGCAATGTTTACAAAGTTTTTCACAGTTTTGACAAATTGTGATTTTCAATTTTTTTTTTCTTTTTTCAAATTTTTGAAATATTAAAAAAAAAAAAGAAAAGATCTTACTTATAATGAACCTCAATGTGATGGCTTATAACACGGGAATTATTTGATATATCAATACAGTTACTATTGAGTACTGACAGGAAGTCCTATATGGACGTTCATTTAATTTGTTGAGTTACCTGCTGCTAGTTAAAAGTACCAACCACTTCTATTGGGTGATTTATCTCCTGCATTAAGACCATAGGACTCTAACATACGGCCAGAACTTGACTCACAAATTCAACTTGTTATTAATTATTGATAGAACATGTTGGTGAGTTGTTTTTTTCAATCTGTTCTCAGAGAGTGCTTCATGTTTAAGGATTACCAGGTATGTTCATTAAATCCAAATGGTAATACATCATACATAAAATGGGCAAATCAGAACTGACTTGGCATTACTACCAACCTGCACATCATGTTTTCATACCACAAACATGCCTTACAGTGTAAACAAAGGAAAATGCATCTCATTATTTCAGTGGTTTTGGAAGTTGTGTCAACAGCATGAAAGTTTTATTGGAGGAGAAAATATTTTCTCTACATTTCCTGTTTTTTTTTTTTTATTATTATTATTATTATTTCTCTTTTTTTGTGTGTGTATCTCAAAGTGAAGCTCCTGGGGGGCAGCCTGAACTACCATGGCAGTTTCTCTAAATGTGAAAGAGCAGCAATGATAATAAGGTCCTTTTGGATCACTAAACCCCTCACCCTGTTAAGAAAACTAAGGCTATAAACCCGGGTCACTTGTGTACAGTATTGTCCTTACGGTCACTACTCAAAAACTCCAAACTATAGGTCAGGGCCTGATGGGAGACTGACCAAAAATACAGAGCTTTTTGTGAGAAACAGTTTCCTGTTTGTACAATTATCTAATGCAGCACCTCCATTACTGCTACTAATGCACAAAACCAGTGGTCAGATATGACTCTGCTTTGTACAACTTCATTAACACGGGATATTCCACAGGTTTGGAACAGAAGGATTTCACCACAGATATATTGCCTAAGCCCCCCAAAAAGTTGAAATGAATATAAAATGCAAATTTATGCGGCAGTCCTCAAAAACCTAATCAGATCAGCTGCTATGGAGGAACGCACAACAGGTTTCCAAGGAAATCTGTTTTGTAAGAATTAGGTTTCTAACATGCATTGTCCTTCAATTACTATGTTCACAAGACTGTGCCTACGCAGGTTAATGTCATATTAATGGCATTAAGTCCCACACCTACTGCTCTAACTGGGGAAAAAAAGGAATAAGTAGCAATTATCTGCTCTGTTCTTATGAATTCAACCACGCTGGCAATAATTTTAAGGACACCTACCTCATTTTAATTCAACACTAGTTAGATTTCAAAGTAAATGTTTTTGCATTTAAATGTGGAGAAAGGTACTTAAGAATCATGTCAAACATACAAAGAAAAGCAGTCAAATGTAAGAATGTCAAGCCACGTTTCATGTTACTGACATTGTGTTTAAAATGAACAAAAACAGGCTATTTGCTGTTGTTGGCTTTTTTTTAATACTACTCAGTATTAAAACTCTTACATTAATAATATTCACTTGCATTTGTATTATTTGTTCATATATAAGAAAAGCTTGTCCTGGACATATTTCATAGATTACATTTTTAACATTAATGCCTTGAAATTTCTTATTCAACTCCATATTAATTGTGACTTTTACCAAGAAAAAAAAAAAAAAGTGTATAATACTTGAAGATTTCATATTACTTTGTACAAAACGAACTCCCAAACTAATTATGCGGTAAAATTTGATATAATTTAGCATCTCTTGTGTCAAGAGGGAGATGCATCCCAGCATGTTGTAATGATGCTGTAATTCTTCATTTTATCTTGATAATAATTACCTCGCCCTAACTTCAACTTGCATCATTTTAGAAAGCTGTTGACCATGACTCATGTGCTATGTTCTAGTCTGAATTTTGTTATTTTATCCATTTCCCTATTTTTCTTCCACAGAACTAGTGCAGTTTTGGAAATATCTAACAAGATTAAGAGGTGAGCGCCACGTAAGTCTCTCACCCATGACTACCCGTTTGAGACACAGAAAGAGGCCATTTCTATGGAAATGCAATGTTTACACGCATGGAAGAAGTCTATTATCTGCCATTTTGAAAATGTTAAGAGCACAGCGCTTCCCGGGGTTTCTCTGCCATAGTGCTTTCAGCATCTTATCCCTTGTTTTTCTATTTTTTC
This sequence comes from Maxillicosta whitleyi, assembly GCA_029822895.1. Classification (NCBI taxonomy): domain Eukaryota; kingdom Metazoa; phylum Chordata; class Actinopteri; order Perciformes; family Neosebastidae; genus Maxillicosta; species Maxillicosta whitleyi. The sequence goes on along the minus strand of JAPSES010000044.1, from coordinate 17,016,080 downwards.
CCTGTGCTTATCCAGAGGAAAAACAAATGGTGTAAATGTCCTTGTGCCTGATTAAGCACAAACATTTTCTTTCTTCTTCATGTGTGTACAGCTACAGAGATATCTCACTAGTGTCTCCCAAAGTACCTCTACCAGAAGCTGAATGGAGCCTTTTTCACCTTGAAAGCATTTAAATGGAGATGGTGGTACTGGGTCCTTCTCTCTCCACTTTAGCAAGGTGTGTCAGGAGTTCAATGGTGTTTTGTGGAGCGTGAAGGTATACAGCGGAAGCAATGTGTCCACTGCAAGAGAATAAAGTGATAGCAAAGCTTCGACAACACTCATCTCAAAGAACGGAATCTACATCTCTTGAGATAGTGAGTGTACATCTTGTCATGTCTAGCTTTGATTTCAAGAGTCCTTTGCTTACTTCAAATATGTGTTAGGATGAACGCTGCAGTTGGAGCATGGAAATGCAGGCCATAAATCATCTGTCTGTCTCAATAAGAAATCAAGTTTTTCTTGCAATCTCTCTAAATGTGACTAAATAATGCAGACTGCATTTTGTCTTCTAAAACCGCGAAGCTCTGACCAAAAAATCGACTGCATTCCAAAGACAGCAGGCAAATAATAAATACTGCATTGTGAGTCATGTAAATTTTTAAAAGTTTATAGACAGAATGTTATGAAGGTTGACTGACCTTTGATAAAACAAGGTTGCACACTACAGTACAAGCTTCACAAGTGATAACATGGTTGTTATGGGGATTACTTGGGTATTCAGTCATTGTCTCCTTCCCCTGCAAGGACCAAATGACACTTCCTGCCATCTCAAACTGAAAGACATATAGGGCAGCATTTCAGGGTGATGGACAATGCCCTCTGGCCTTAAACAGGTGGTGTGGTATTAAGTGTGTACAGCACAATCACTACAAAGTATTCACTGACCAGGCCTTTTGCAAACAATAGGTACTTGTAAACAGGTACTACAGTGTGATTTTCTGCCTTATGCACTGAGCGTCTGAATATATTACATTATTACCTTATGATAATATTAGTGGTATTGCGTGGTCAGAGCAGAATAAGCCAAAACAGTGTTCCACTGCTTTTTATTCAGCTTCTTGTGTTTAATATTTGACATATTTCTAAATTTATGAAGCAGAAACGCGAGGGAGATTTTTACTTGAATTTCAACAAAGATAGGCCAGCTACTTGACCCTTGATTTGGGTCTTGAAGTCAAAATGGTATTTTTTAATTATAGGCAAAAACCTATGAGTCCAAAATAAAACACAGCACCGTAGCTTTGCACTGAAACTCAAGTCATCTACAGTTAGAAGATGCTTGTCTATTGATGCCTACATTCTACTTTTTTGGACATGGTGAATGGACTGCATTTACATAGTGCATTTTCTACACCTTCACGGTACAAAAAACACTTTACAAAGCCTCACCTTCACCAATTCATGCATCCACTCATACACCAGGATACCAAGGACATTTGGACATGTCGACAGTGGGAGTCAGGATTCAAACCGGCAACACCTGGGTCAGTGGATGACCCGCTCTACCAACTGTGCCCCAATATTTTTGGGAAATAAGAGAAATACAATGTATATTTATATCTGCAACAAATAATATTGCTCAGTCTGTCTTTTTTTTTTTAAGTAAATATACTTGGATAAAGCCATATATTGTTGAATTATTGGTTTTATTTTCAAGGCGGTACTTCAATCGTTCACTCGACTGATAAACACTAAGCTCTCTGACAGAGGTTTCCCACTTGCATTCAGATTTGGGCTTTGTGGTCAGGACACATGTCTACTCTGTCTACCCTCACTAAAGCTGAGCATGCCTGGTGTTGAACACACTGTCACACACACCATCTGTTACCTCCAGCACTCCTGGCTTGGACAAACACGGTTATGAGTAGGTAATGGTGCAGACAAAACTTGTGACCTTGACACTGTCTCCTATGTGTGATCAACAGAGAGAGAGAGAGAGCGAGAGAGAGGTAGATTGATGAGAGCCAGTGGCCCTTTTGATTTTGGTTTGTACGAGAAAGGCAGAATCCCACGTTGCCTGGAAACATGTCTGTCTCCCTGTGTGATGAGAGATGGAGTCTTTCTCTGCCTCGCTTATCTTATTCAACTTCAAAGATAAACATCAAATCACCTTACTCAATAAATGTAGGTTCCTGTTTTTAACCTTATGTTAGGCATCAAATGCATTTTTACCACAATTATCTATACCATATGTCACATATGCCATTTTCTGATACATTTCTCTATTTAATCTTCTATTCACAAAAAAGGTTCTTTACCAGACGTTTAAGCTGTCGGTGTGTTTTATAGATACTATCTATAGATTCTATAGTTACTTTCTTTTTTATCTTCAGGCCTTAAGTTAGGTGTCTTTTAGCACACTGAGTAACTCACTTTTCCTCAAGTGTTATTATTTTATTCCATGTCTGTAACATCCATGGTACGGTAACGTGATTCATGAACATGGTTTTACTTGATTGATTTAGATTACCATCTATTTAGGATAAATTAAAGCAAAAAATGCTAAACAACTAACAAAAAGTCATAAAAAAGGATTTGTTTTCATTAATACAATGTTAAGTCTGTTAGCATAGGTTATACACTGTTGACCATAAAATTGGAATTTAATATTTGGGATTCTTCTCGTGAAACAATTGTGACAATGTGATTTATTCTTGATAAATAATAAGTGTAACTAGGACTCAATATGTAATCATTATATCAAAACAAAAGTGATTTACTGATGTGTATAAATAGGAATACAAAGAGGAATGTGTAAGAAAAGAAAATTACTCCAACTTTATAGGTAACAGTTTTGTATGCTTTCAGCTTTTACTTGCAAAATATGCAGCAATTCATTGTAAAATCACTCTTTTGTGTAATGTATATAAATCCTGTGGTGATGCTATGCTGGTCATGAGTTATTACAGGTCCAGTGGTTTCAGCCTGAGCCCAGTCATGAGTCATTATTTCTTATAGTCGCTATTGTTATCTAACTTCATTACATAACTTATACTGTGATACTTGTTTGATTACCATTAAATGTGAGACATGGTGGCAGGCTCTGTTACTGTTAGAGGTTATATTTTACTTTTTAGCGTTCTGTATGATGTTATGAGATCATATTTTCATCATTGAGTATGGGATTACTGTCATTCATTATGTGCAATTTGTATGCGTATCCAAACAATAAAAAAAAATAATCCTTCTCAAATCAATACCACCTTGACTGAGTTTATTACATTATGATTCTCTAGATCTTGATGCTAGTGAAGGAGGGTATGTGGCATGGTTTAAAGTCAGATTCAATCTATTCTTTTCTAAACAAGACTTAGACAGTTCCAGTACCCATATTAGTTATTCTGCTTGCTGTTGTTAAAGAAATGACCAGGGACATATATATTTCATCTTCTACTGTTTGAAAAATGTCACTTGTCCTGTACTTCAGTTTTATTAAAGCTCTGCGCTTTTGAGTTACAACAAAAAGCTTTTCACAGCCGAGGTCTCTACAACACCATGAACTGTGCCACTGCCATAAGAATAATCTAACAGAAAAAAACATCTATTGAACACATCATACTCTGATGGATGAGATCCATCCAATCTGAATGATTGTGTTCACTTTACACCCCCTTCATACAGACTCGATTTAGCCATCGTACACAATTATTATTCGATCTAGTGCTGTGAACACTGTGCCGAAAATGGTTTAATTTCACCCTCTTGATCAATAACACCTGATACAGCCCATCTCATTCTCATCTCACGGTGAGGCACTGCATTTATAATGTTATTGACAATATTGAGCAGTATTGACAACGAGGGAGGAAAGGCACCTCAGGTGGTGGGGCAGGAATAAAGTGCCATTTCTGTACAGCTGCAGATCTTTCTAATTGCTTTTTCTACTATGAACATAAAAATAAAATAGCTGCTTGTAAAAGTGGAGCCCTTTGTTTAAACTGGCTTCAACTGCTGACCGTTTTGGTACAATGTAGGTCTTATTTTATTAGTTGAAAAGGATTAATGTTAGATAAAATACAGAAAAATTGGCAAAAAAAAAAAAAACTACATATAAACTGTGCAGGATCATTTATGCAAGACAGTGAAGGCATGTAGAGGATTCTTATTTTCTTGGGGTTGCTTTGAATGAGTCATATGTGCACAAAGGACACTGTTGTGTGTTCCAACAATGAAAGGAAGGATTTAAGGCAAAACAATGAACTGCCATCTAACAGTATGAAAACACTGGAGGAATTAATTCAATATACGCACGCAATATCAAAACGCACATTATATATTTTATTCTACAAAAATGAACGCTGCAAGTAATAATAATCCACCTAAATTGTCCTTGCAAAAATGCACGCATAGGCTATAAATAATAATGAGATAAATGTAAAATGTTCCCGGTCAGAGTTTTACTGCTCCGACCTGGTGTTTGATAGCTATATCTCCAGTCAGACTCTCCCAGGGCAGCGGAGAGGAGAGAGGAGAGGAGAGGAGAGGAGGGGCTGTGCTGTTCCGTGCTGCACCGTGCAGCCACTCACTTCTGCCTCGAACCTCCACCTTCCATCTCTGAACTTGTCCCGCGTGAGGATGGATGCTTTACCCCGCGATCCGTCCTCCTAAAGTATCGGAGGAATGGTGTATTGTTGGAAAACCTAATTGGAATGTCTTTGGGCGTCGATGATGTTTGCAATTGGTGACTGCAGAAATTTCCAGCGTGTCGGAGAGTAGACAGACCACAGCTTTAGTGGTGCGCTTTTGGAGAAGAAGAACAAGAAGAAGAAGAATGGACATGTGAATGATATATTTTTGTCGTGGGTTTTTTTTGCGGCTGTAATAACTGCTTTGGTTGTTTTGATTCACTCAAGTGTAAACGGTAAATTGTCACAAAGTCTCACAAGTGAAAAGAGGATTGATTGGTTAATTGATTGCCTGCTTTTTTTTTCCCGTTAGAGGTGGAATTCATGCGCCGATAAGCTTCCGGGGCCAATATGCCAGAATGGGTCCTCTACAGTATTTATTTCTCTGTGGACTTCTGTACACCCAAACCGAAGGTAAGTTTACGTAAACGTCTTCACTCTATGATGCGTTTGGAAAACCATGTCTCCATGCTCCATGCTGATCTACAAAAACGCACAGCAGTTGTGACTTAAAGCATATGGTAGGCTGTCTCTGTTGTTCCTCTTGAATTCATACACACGCACAAAAAAAAAAAAAAAAAAAAAAAGAAGAAAGAAAGAAACGCCTAAAAACCCACATGAGTAAATTTTGTCGTCATTTAAAGATGTGGTTCCACTAACTGTTAATGACTCTGGGAGATTAAAGTTTATTTATTCATAAGGGCTGCAATAATTGAACACATTTGTTACTTAAATACAGTCTCTGACAGCTTTAAAATTACCAGCATGCCCGTGAATATATCCAAGATCAAGAGCTCCTATGGGCACAATAGAACTTCCATGCCCTCCTTGTTGTGTACTTGAAGCTTATGCATATCCACCTCCCTTCCTTTACAATCACAATGTGTGTATGTGTAATTGTTTTATCTGAAGTTATTGTCAAAGGTTGCCCAGATTGATTATGGAGCTTCCTGTAATGTAGTTGAGATGTCTAATGTGCTGTGGAAAAGATGCTTATTCATGAAGTCTGGAAACAGAGCGGGTCTTCTGGTAATTCATCTACGGTGGAGATACTGTACATATCCACAGAATCAGCTGGACCCAGGAGACGTCTGAGTCCCCTCACAGGGCATTCTTATCATGAGATACTGGGCACTAATAATGTCTCATTGAGCCTATACAGTTGCAGAAAAAAATATTAGACCATAAAAAGTCATAAAAAACAATAGTTATAGTAACTAATAATAGTATAATAGTAACTCCTGTGTGTATCATGTGACTAAAACAGACAGTAAAGAAAACACAGAATGCCTAAAAGTACTGTTTTTGTCAGTACAATGACATAGATATTGATGTAAGAACTGAAGTGATTATGGTTATTATCAGGAAAACATAGAAAATGGATAGAAATCAGCTCTGAAATTAAACTACTATGAGCTATTTTGTTGTTGTTATCATTATATTTGTCCAAAAAAATGTACCTTTAGTTGTATCAGGCATTAAAATTAACAAGAAATGGAAGAAAACATGGGGCGGTCTAATAATTATTTCCACAACTATATAATGTGACTACATGTCAGTGTGGTAGATGAGGCTCAGGTATCATATTTTGCTGTCTTGAAGTACAGAGTTTCTAGACAGTTTGACACAGCATATGTTTACATCCATAAAATCCAACCCCCGTTCATACTACAGTAAATAATCCCTCTATAGTGTACAGATCCACAAAACAGAAGCTTCACCCTTTTTCAACCCTTTCAACATACATGAAGGTTGAATCTTCTCAAATATGGTGCATTGTCTCTCAAAAAATAAGTAGGATTAACTGTGGGGCTATTATTAGTGGTCAGTGTTAAATTTTGCAGATTCGGCAGTTAATGTAATTAACTCACAATTCAGTGAGCAATTTAACCGCTTGGATTTAGTGTTTGATAGTCAATGAAACATCTGTGAGTAGGGAGCCTACAGGATATGTCAGTTGGCAGTGCATAACTGACTGCCCCTGTAGCAATACTGTATCTATGATCTGTTACGGGGGCATGACTGTCCTGTGTGTAATATATTATACTACAGATGTAAAAGGTGCACTACGATGTTTAGGAGTGTGACTTAGGTGGCTTTAAAATGAAAGAGCAAATCTAAGAGACAGTTTTATATTTGACAATCATAAAAATGACGTGGTTCTTCACCAGAATTGTGGTTATTGTGAGCCTTATAATAGGCAGTTGTCACCCCAAAGTGCTTTCAATCAGAATGGCCCCTGCTTGTTAACTGTATCACGTCAATGTCCAATTTTCACAGCAAGCCCTTCAGTTTTCTTTCAGCACCATGGACAGATCCCCACATACAAACCGGCTAGTGGAGCCTGTGTTGATCCTGCACAAAGAACCAGCCCTCTGTGGCAAAACAGTTTCCATTTGTAAGCCAGAAGTCCCACACACACACAGGACTATTTAGCTTTTAAAATGCCTTCATTAAAAGTAAGGGGCCACAAAAACAAACCAAATACCCTTCCATTTTCTATCCCTACTTATTCATATTCAGGGTCATGGGAGCTAGAGCATGCATTGAGCAAAAATGAGGAAACACCCGCTGGATGAGTTGCCAGTCCATTGCAGGCCTGAATGAGTGACAGGACCCCACAGGACCTTGCTGCTAGATAACAGTACCAACCACTGAGCCCATGTGCCACCCACAACTTAAATCATCTAATTTAAATTCAGTTGTCTGACAGCACAGATCCCAAACTGTACATTAGCACCAGTGGAAACCAGATAATGGGGCATCCAATTAGAAAAAGTCAGTATTCCATAAAATGTGTGTTTGTGTGCCATTGTGGATCCACATAAATACTGTTTATCCCGGAGACATATGTATAAGGTTTTAAAAGCATGTTGAAAACATAATTTACCTCCATGGATTGGTTGTGTTGGCACCAGCTAATGGCATGCTTTTGTCAACAAACCTCTTAACATACATAAAGAAAGTCACATCAATTTTAACCATTTGGTGCTTAATTTTGCTCTGTAGCAGCCAGTCCTAGTATGCAATTTGTTGTATTCATCAACATCAAACGGCAAAAACTATATGAAATAGTGTTTCAGATAATAATACAAAAGCACAATGTAAAACTATGTCTGCAACAAATTATACTACTCATTTACTCCTGCTTTTTAAGGTGCTATTTCAACAAAACCATATATAAATACTTGAATTATTGGTTTTATTTTCGAGGAAGTACTTCAGTCATCCAATAGACTGATGAACCCTAATCTGTTTGTCACTTGTATGCAGATTTCTGGTTTGTGGTCAGGACACGTTTGTAATTGTCTGTATTTGTCATCATTAATTTTTTTTTTTTTTCAAATCTTTATTTTTTTTTAACCAATGCCAGTCCAAAAAGCCTACTTTAGTGACCCTAACATTTAACACAAAGTTCATTTACATGTGGAGAAAGGAAAAGAAAGACCTTTTAACACAGATATTATAATGTGCTCATAGACCATGAAACGGATGAGAGCTCTGATATCTACAAACAAACACACTACAAATGCATTTAGGTCATTCTTCTGTGACATTTAGAGGTGGCATTAACAAAACTGCATTAAATTGACCTAAGGTGTTCACATAGTCAAAGAAATGGAAAACCTGAACAGAATCGAGGTTGTTAAATGTGTTGGGGTTACACCAATTATGCTTCTTTTCTTATCAGTATGGTCAGCATTTGATGTTCTAGTGACATTTGCTAAGGAATAAGTCTCCAATAGATGTATTAAACCATGCTATTGTGTATTTTGTGTCCTTATATAGTAAGGATAAAGAAATGACTTCTATTATTTGCAGATCTCCAATATTACAAAGTGGAAAATCAAATGTAGCAGTCTCTGTTCTACACCCACTGAGACAACATATTTGATGATGTCAGTGTTTGATGGAACGTGTTAATGAAAAAGCTAATGAGATGTAATGACTCTTCATCTCTTGTCTGTGAAAGTAAATAAAGGAGCCAGAGTACTGTAGTATCAGAGCATATAGTGCAGCCACTAAGGGTCTAATCGACTTCCTTATCATGGATTGTAACAAGATCCTATAATATTTTCTTCTATACTATAATGGCAGAATGGTGAAACCCCATTGTGTGCTATAAAAATTAAAAAAATAAATAAAAAAACAGTATGAGAAGGGCTATTTATTAAAGCTTTCCATTAAAGCATGAGCAATAATGGACTTTTAAAAAACAGTATAATAGCAATAAATTAAAGCAAGCAAAGGCTGATTAACTAATCATGCTGTATAACCTCATGAAAAACGTTGTAATTGAAGTCTTTGACTCAATTAGAAGTTGAGTAGCTATTAAACTTAACATCAAAGTTAAGATAATGAATGCATAAATAAATAAATATGGATCATTGAACATGAAAATAAAGGCCATTGGTCGATAGGCTGAGTGTAAAAAATGTGTCACTCTATAAAACATGTGAATCTAAATGCAGTTTTTTTAACTTCTTCCACTCTTACTTTCCTTCAAAGTCAGTAATTGCAATTAAGAAGATTAATATAAGCCATTGGCCACTATTTGAGGCAGATTTCAGCTAATACCAGTGGTTTGCAAAATGTCTTACTGACACTGATTAATCACCACACCGATTAATTGGCCCATATATTTTTTTCTGTATACATACAGAAGGTGTAGATCCACAACAGCTTATTTTTTTTCCTTTGGAGGATAATCCTTAATGATTTGCAGCCGTTTCTAGACAGACGTTATTTCACTCACACAAGGGAGCTTTTTCTTGATCTTGAAATAAATGATTAAATCCCCATACATTAAGCATACCAGAGCTAAAATGCATTATTTAATGTATATGGAGTCTTAATTTATCTGGATATTTCCCTCTTTTCTTTGCCTTTAGGGTCTCGTCTACGCCAGGAGGACTTCCCTCCTCGCATTGTGGAGCACCCCTCTGACCTCATTGTGTCCAAAGGGGAACCAGCCACCTTAAACTGTAAGGCAGAGGGACGTCCGACCCCTACGGTGGAATGGTACAAAGATGGGGAGCGCGTTGAAACTGACCGCGACAACCCCCGCTCGCACCGTATGCTGCTGCCCAGTGGGTCTCTCTTCTTTCTACGCATCGTCCATGGGCGACGAAGCAAACCTGACGATGGCAGCTACGTCTGCGTGGCCCGCAACTATCTTGGAGAGGCCATAAGCCGGAACGCATCTCTAGAAGTAGCATGTAAGTCTGAGTTTCCATCTTGCCCCTTTGGGTACATGTGCAACAGTAATGCCTCTGTCAAGCAGCTCTGTGTTGCATGAAAGAATGAAAAAAAAAAAATGTAAGCAGCTGTATAAAGGTAATAGGCAGCACGGATAGAGGTTGGTGACCTTTCTGTGGTGTGTATGAGATCATGAAACTTTTAAAAATGTATCTGAGGAAGGTAGTGTATATGTTAAATTAAGCATAACATTTGGAGGTGTCTGTACTAAGGGACAGGGTTAGAAGGTGTCATGTGTCATAATATGAATAACGTCACCTATCCAATACACTTAAAAGACTGAGTATGTGTGGTGCACTTGGGGTTTTGCGTGCAGGATGTGCACATGTAGTATGTGTGTGAATATGTTTTCAGACTGCAAGTGAGACCTGTTTGGATGACCTGTTTGAGTAATGTATGGGCAGAACTGTAAATCGCTCCAGGGAGAAAGAGAGAAAGGGGGCAGAATTTTAACCTAGCTTACTCCCTTTCACTGTTTGGATTTGGAAAGATGCAGCCTGCTCCCAGCCAGTTCTCTCCCTGTGTGGGAGAGAGGCGCTCTGGGCTATTCACATTTCCATTATGTGCTAAACTGAGCTGATTTCTTGCCATGAACAAGATGCACACACGCTTGGACGCACACACAGATATACATGTATGCACACACAAACACCCACACCATTTCTCCTGCTCTCTGTTTCTCACTCTCTCAGGGATGCGCTACACAAGCAGCGAATTGGGAATTCCAGACAGAACAGAATATTGCAATTTCATATAAAATTCGGAGAGTATTTACTTAACCACACATCTCTATATGCTTACTCACTGATGAAATTGTTTCTGTGTTGGGCTTTCTTTGCTACAATGCTGGAATTAGCTTGCGGACATGTTGTACATGACGGCTTAAATATTTCTTGTGATAAGATTTGGAATAGACTAGTCTCCTTGAGAATGATGACCTTTATTCTGCTGTTGTGACACGTTCAGATTTGTCACCCATTTTGGAGCTCTATTTTCAAGACATGGAAAGAAAAGACAAACTAAGATAACAGCCCTGAACCTAATGGTGACACATTCCACATATTATCTGATGTCTTTTTGTGAACCACATTCTTTCTTTTTCCACATTAGACACTTTTATTTACATTGTCTTCTTTTACCGGTGCTGCTTCCCCTCTCTTCTTTCAAATCAATAATGCGGAACAGTCTTGGAAATATTATTGCTTACAGAAATCCAGGGTGTACTATATGTGTGAGTGTTAAGGGATCATGCATTGATTTGTTCACCAATAACAATTTGCAGTTAAAGCTGGTGGAGTATGTTATAATATATCCTCAACTGTAATCACAATTTACTTTGTACTTCACATTTACACTGCACATCTTAAACAGTACAGTTTGGCTGCGGGTAGTGAGTAATTCTCCATCTTTCAGAGACCTAAAACTGTCGTTATACTGTCAGGAGACAAACGTTATGGCTCCTTCACTGATTCCCATGACTGAATAGAGTCTGACTTTATGAACACAATGACTGTGTCAGACTGATTTTGTGAGGATTTGCGGATCCTACTTAAAATACAATAAAACTCATTTTTATTTTGCTGCCCACACCAGCCTTCAGAATTCATTTTCGGAGTTAACATCACATTTGCAGTTATTGTTATTACGGACACATTTTTTAGTTGCTTGAAGAGCAGTTGGACCCATATGGGTGGGAGCAAAATAACTGAAAATAACAGATTTTTTTTTTCCTTGAAAAAAATATTAACTACCAAACCCATATACATTTAATATCTGTTTGTTAATATACACAGTGATATCTTTCTCTCACTAGAGCGGCTTTAATGTTTCTGAAATTTGGTTGTATGTTTTCTTGATGATAAGTAACCAATCCCCAGTCTTTTTTTAGGTCATTTAATGAATTTGTACAATTGTGTGCATTTGGTCCTGTTGTGAGATCAGTATTTATGCATAGTGTGTGCCTAATCCCCAAGACAGTGTTCATTTTAATTTTCTGGATGGCATGACATGTATTGCATATGCTTGTAAAATTACATGCATTTTCAAAAATGTTGATTGAAATTTAAATCCCCCGTCATAATGTGTTTTTTTTAAATAACAAATTAGATTGGTTTAGATTTTATTGATCCCACAATGAGGAAATTCAACTGTCAAAAAGCAGCAGCTGAATAAAGTGCAAGAAGAAAAGGAATAAAGGAATAAATAAGAAGAAAAATGCATCAAGACAGTGCACAACATAAACAATACGAAATAAAAAATAATTATAGTAATAAAACACTATGCAGTCTATATACATATTCAAGATTCAACATTTTATTTGCCATTTGTGCATACATATACACATAGGAAGTCTTGTGTGGTCGTTCAAGTAGTCAGATAAAATATTCTAGAAAGAACACATCATTCTGTGTAAAAGTCCACGTACGTCAGAATCAGAATGTCTTTATTATCATTGTGCAAAGTACAATGGAATTGAGGTAGATACTTTTAGTTTAGTGTAAGAATATAACAAATAGCAGTAAGGAAAACATTATATTAGAAAAAAAATCTAAATAATGGTATTTCAACTAGGAATGTTTGTAATTATAATACTTGTGTGAAAAGATAGAATAATACGATAGACTAAAATTTGACACATATTGCACATTATAGGATATGAGATTATTGTAGTGAATTGCAGTGTTATTGCGGGTGTTCTATTGATGTTCATTGGATTATTTATTTTGGTGATAGCTTTGGGAAAGAAGCAATCCCCCAGTGTGTTTGTCCGAGCTACATGTGACCTGTAGCGCCAGCCTGAGGGCAACAGCTCAAACAACAGGTGGTCCTTAATGATCCACCACGATCATTAAGGACCACCAAGTTCATTAAGGACCATGTTTGAGCTGTTGCCCTCAGGCTGGCGCGACAGGTCACATGTAGCTCGGACAAACACACTGGGGG